>QLTV01002975.1:3235186-3258355 GCA_003457575.1 Thermophis baileyi | reverse complement strand
TATATATATATTAAAAAAGCATTTCAATTATTTGGTTATACTGAAAGGGTCCAATGAGCCTAGCAAGTTCTCCGCATAGGTTAGAAGTCTACTCTTCCTCTTGGATAAAACTGAGATTAATTATAGAGAAAATCCTGAACATCATGAACTCAGTTTGTTCACATTTGCCAAGAATCTTAAAAGAGAAAGGGAGGGGTGGTCAGCTTGACTGCTAGTCTTTTCTAGTCATTATGCAGTTTTCTCAGAGCTTGATGGAAGGGATGCCTCTGTTATGTTTTAATTATATTCTTTCATTGTATGTCAAAGCAACCAAACTGCCCTCAAGACTTGGACTCTTCTTTGACAGCATCCACAAGGTACCTCACATCCTACCCGACCCTTCCACCCCCACCCCTCAAGGCTGACACAATTTAGTCTTTCTGCAAAGGAAATACTTTCATTTTCCACCGAGAAGGGGGAGAAGAAGAGGAGGATGCCATCTGTCTATCTCCAGTTTCCAACAATGGCCAAGTCTGGGTATCGTTAGCAGCAGAAGTTGCTATCAAATATTTACAACATACTGTGGCTGGTGGATGATACTCAAAGAGAGTCACTTTTTTTTTTTGCTACGCCTTGCTCATGTGAAAAACATCTGGCCCCAGGGATGGACCATGTGATTTCAACAGAGTCTACCCTGCACACCATAGAATATCTTAAAAGATAATTGTAGTGTTTCATCTCAGGCCTCAACTTCAGAGAAACTACCAGCATTCCATGGAGTTGATAAAATGGTGACCTGCAGTAAACCACTCCATTCTTTACAGTAATCCATACCTTCAGATTTTTTTTTTTAAATTACAAATGCCTTTTTAACCAGCCATGCTTATGCATGGCCATCATTGTTTCACTCATCACATAATAGTCCTCAGATTAGTCCTTATGATTAATTACAATTAAACCAACATAAAACTTACTGTATCTAGTGGATAGATACAGCATAGACACACAAAAAGGGGCAACCTAAATGATGAGGTGGCTCATCCTCGTGCTTGTACTTTTTAGCTTAGACAAATGATGGGCAAAAAGAAAGATGAGAGCATATGCACCAAGACAAATCCCTTATGTGTCCAATCACACTTGGCCAATAAAAAATTCTATTCTATTCTATTCTATGATACAGGCACATGAAATCGTGCATGAATTACCCAGGGCTAAAGGTAAGAAAAATAATGCAATATAGATCCCGCAAAATTTAGGGTTTTCCACTGAAATTAAAGGCAGACAATTTCAATATTGAAAAAAAGGAAGCCAGCATGTAAACAATATGCTTTAGAAATATGAAAACTGATGCCAATCCCTGGTAATGGCTACTAATTAGGATGGCTTCAAAAGGGGGAGCTAGAAAATATAATGGAGGAATTACAGAGAGCATACCTTAAATATTAGCTGCTAGGAAACCAAAGCAGAGAAGGGCTATCATCCCTTTATCAATGCTTATCAGCTCCTTGAAAACATTTAATGGGCCATGGTGTGATGCAGAATGGCCAATAACTTGATCCAGTTGGGCTCTACTTTGGTTTTTAGGTTAGATAGTGTCGTGTTTATAGCAGGCAACATAGACCTTTGCACACACAAAAATTAGTTACTGTGAAAGCCTATGTGTTTAGAGAACAAAGGGTAGGCATCTTTTTTTCAGGCATTTACCCTGATGTTGGAAGTAAAGTCACAGTAAACTGTGTAACCCGGTCATGTGGCTACTAATGGGAATCCTTTCCTCTTGACATTCTCTTTGGCAGAAGTCATACAAAATTATTTAATTAATTGTTTATTTAGTGCTTTTGTGTCAGTCTTGACTCTTGCAACTACATGGACTAGTCTATGAAATTTCTCAGCAGCATTTTTGGAAGAAATTTACCAGTGCCTCCCTCCTAGGCTGAAAGAGTGACTGGCCCAAAGTCACCCAGCAAACTTTGTGCTGAAGGTAGGACTAGAACTCAAATGCCTTAACCATTAGACAAAACCAGCTCTGAAGACACAAAGAGAGCTACTTTAACCCCAAATGCAGTTCTGGGGGTTATATGGATGTTGACATAACCCATAAAAGTTATAAACATTATGCATTTTAATAGTGCCAGTATTACAAACATGATATTAGGAGGATGAAGAGATTACTAGGGAGATTTGGCAACTGGAGCTCATAATTATTCTTATAGTACTATACTTGATCTTAGCCAAAAATTCTATTGGCTGTTATTAGAATAAACACATGAAATTCAATTAAATCAAGAAAAATATGGGTGTTCTAAGGGTAGTGCTTATATTTCTATTTGTTTTGAAGACAACATAGAACATAATAATTGGGGGAAAACTTACATGGTATTATAGGATAGGGAGACCATATTCTATGTGGACTAAATTAAAAATTGTACGACTTCTAGAATTTATAAAATAATTGTTAGAAAAATCAAGCCCATCTTTGCATTATAAATATAAGATAATGTTTCATATGTATTTGTTCCAACCATGGTACTGTTCCACCATATTTATATAACTGATATCTGGGAAAAACTAAGCAATTTTCCTCACATTGTTCTACTTAGACCAGGGGTCAGCAACCTTAAACCCTCAAAGAGCCACAAAGGTCCTAACCGGAAGCCCCCCATTCAATTCTGGAGCCGACTGGAAGTCTGGTTCCCCCACCATAGAGTCTCCTCCTAGTGCAGAGTCCTTTTTCCTCTACCTGTCCTAACCAAAAGCCCTATCAATTGTGGAGCCGACCAGAAAACCCGCCCCTTGCCATAGAGTCTCCTCCTGGCATGCTTCCCCCCCAACCGGAAGCTCCTCTCAAAATTGTGGCGCCGACCAGTGACAGGGAGCCGCAGCAGAGGGATGAAAGAGCCACATGCGGCTCCAGAGCTGTGGGTTGCTGACCCCTGGCTTAGACAAAAGTGGAACTGTATTTGAAATAAAATACAGTTAGAGGCAACAGTGAAAGTGTAAATTAGTATTCCTTCCCTTCATGCTTCCTTAGGATGTGACACCAACTCTACTTCCTTTGAACAAGAAACATTTAGTTCTTTCAAGGATCACTAGAGGGCACCTGGCCTCTTATTTATAGCAAAACTGCAGTCTGGAATTAAATGAATAATTTGAGCAATCTATTCTGTTACTGTAGCTTTCCTCAGTTGTGTGGTCTTCAGATGTGCCATAATCCCATGCATTTTTGGGTGCTTCATCTTTGAGTGTACCAACTTGAGGAAAGCTTCTCTATGGAATCCTAGCCTATGTGAGTTGAGTGCAAAGTTCCCTGGATGTGGGCTTTGTGTTCTCTGACAAACAAAATCCTGTGTACTCAACTAGACAATTTTTCATCAAAAATGCATGCAAATTATATAAAAATACATATTGATTAATCAGTTGAGATAAATGAAGAATCAATTTATTTCAAAAAAACAACAATCAAGGAGACTGACAACACTAATTTAAGAGAAATATAATAGAATGACTTGACACATAAACACAACCTTATTATTAAACCAAAAGAGTATCTTCCAGCAGTAACAGCAGATCACCAGAGGAGCTTGAAAAGCATTCATGGTCCCAACCATTGTAAACCAAAAGATTTGCTATAAGATGTTGGAGAAGTCCTGAACAATATTAGCTTTCCCCTGGATCGCTAATCTCTGGAGTATTTCCTCATCTTTGTCTTGGAAGAGGACATGTGCAAGAAGGGCCAAAACGTCAGTTTTGGGCCAGATCTCCATATATAATTGTCCCAGCTGTGGCCTAGAGGTGGAGCTCTTGCCTCACAATCAGGAGGTTGTGAGTTCAATCCTAGGTAGAGGCAGATGTAGGGTCTCCTGCTTGGGCAGGGGGTTGGACTAGATGACCTGCAAGGTCCTTTCCAACTCTGTTTATCTGTTATCATATACAACACATTGAATACTTCTGCACAGAGGAAGTACTCTTAACACTTCAGAACTGTTTTTTTAAATAAAGTTATTCCATTCAATAGATTTTGGAGGTCATACCTGAAATGTGTTAAATGTCTCTGAATATCCAGATCTAATATTGGAGTAGGTCTTGAGGAACCCAAAGGTGACCTGTCTTGACTTAGGAGATCCTGGAATTCTTTACATATTTGCCTAGAATCAAAATAGATGCATACTCATTAAGGTTACTTACCATATTCATTGAATAAATGCTTTAAGTTTCATACCACACATGCTTCCCTCAGCACAATTATACCAATATAATATATAACTAAAACCACTTTATGTAAATTTCTACTAGAAGACTGGATTGCACTAGAGGCAAATGAATGCTATTTACATAGCAGAATAGCTGACTTTCTTCCTTTGTCAGTGATCAATAGGAAAAAAAAATACTGGATGACCTAAATGTTAAGATTATCAAGAACAAGTATGCATCCTTAAAAATGTTGGCAGGTCCTCTGAACCCTTCCAAAAGTGGCCACTGGATTTTGACATTTTTTTTAATGTGCCAGAGGGCAGACATTATGAAAGAGGTGGGAAGGAATCATATCAATTGTGTAAATTTAAAGAAAAAGTTAATTCTTGTCATGGCATTGCTCATTCATTATCTTGGCTCCATTCACTTTTTGGTATGCATTCATCTTCTCCCCTCCTCTCCAATCCCCCCTCCCAGCTCCTGAACCTGCTATGTAAAAGCCAAGTGGGACTCTTGGCTTGAGAAGCATCATTCATACATTGTAAGTTACTGGGTAGGGTGCACCAGAAAGGATTATCTAACTATCACAATGAACACCCACACCATCAAATGGAAATATTATTCAGTCAGAAGCCACAAAGACTTCTTGGCCCTCTTCTCCTGCACACATTTGGATGGCCGAGGTGGCGCAGTGGTTAGAGTGCAGTACTGCAGGCTACTTCAGCTGACTGCTAGCTGCAGTTCGGCGGTTCAAATCTCACCGGCTCAAGGTTGACTCAGCCTTCCATCCTTCCGAGGTGGATAAAATGAGGAGCCAGATTGTTGGGGGCAATATGCTGACTCTGAACCGCTTAGAGAGGGCTGTAAAAGCACTATGAAGCGGTATATAAGTCTAAGTGCTATTGCTATGGCATCAGGGGTGGGTTGTAACTTACCTCGCTGCCGGTTCGCTTCCTCCCGCGCCGTGTGGCATGTGCAGTGCCGAAAAATCAGAAAAAAATTTAAAAAAAAAAGCTGAAAACAAGATGGCAACGCATGCACAGTGCCGGAAACTTGGCTTCTGCGCATGTGCAGAAGAAGAAAAAAACCCGGAAAAATATTCCAAAAAAAAAAATAAAATTAAAAAAAAATTCAATTTTTTAAAAAAAAAGATAGCGGCGCCCACGGACCGGCACCGACCGAACTGGATCCGTGACATCACTATGACATCACCAGCAGGTCGCTACCAGTTTGGGCGATCCGGTCCGAACCGGGAGGAACCCACCTCTGGATGGCATCCCATAGATGCCTGGCAAAGGGCTTTCCTAGTCTTTTTCATTACTACCTCTTAAGCTTTATATTAAAAAATTCAAATTAAATAGGCCTGGTACTACTTTAAAATGAAGGTAGAATGCACATAAGTTGAACTGTACATCCTGAAAAGCTGTAATGAAAACCACTAGAGTGAGTGAGCCTTCCTTCAGAGGTAGCAGATTAAGCAAAGCTATGTATCTCTTGGCAGAAAAGGCTCACTTTGAAAGGGTACACTGCCACATATGCAGATGCACCAATTGGCTTGCTTTTGTCTTAGTAAATGTTTTAAGATTCTGTTTGGTCACGGCAGCGTAATTGTTTTTTATGGTTCCTTTGGGAAGCTACAGAGCCCTTTATAATAAGGCCAGCTTGCCTCTGGTATGTTTGTGCATTTTAGAACTTCTGATTGTAATGTCTGCGTGTGGCCTAATAAAAGGGGAGGCTTGTTTTCTGCCATTTTAAGTCAGTTTGGTGATTTTTTGGGATCGGGCATGCTGATATAGCCAAAGGGGATTCTTTGAAGAGGGGTTACACATCAAGTAGGAAAAAGGTTTCCCTTTCAAAGGAAACAGAAAGCTTGCTATTTTCATGAAACCCTTTGATACTGTATGTATTCTTTGCAGTAACCTCCTTCTTGTCACCAGGTTTCAAGTTGTGGCCACAGAGAAATACAAAGACATGCCTTAGTGGACATGGCTGTCCTTGGCTATAAGCACATGCTTAGAACTAGTGCAATATAATGTAGGCAGCCTGATTGATAAACACATTGGACTGGATTCTTATAAATTAAACCCTATACAGTCCCATAAGAGCACTTAAATCTGGTTTATGTCATATACCTTGAATGGTTTGTGGGTCAGATTATAATCCTAAAATGAACCATGGAGTTGTGGAGAAACCACTTTAAAGTCTTGTTGCAGTCAGTGGAACTACCTGAGTCTTTTGTTTATATGCCAACAGCATGACTTCATTCAATGCAACCAATATATTTTGTCCACTGTGCTATAAAAAAATGATGAATTAGGAGAGCAAATACACCTTACTATGTCCCATGACTTAGTACAAATTTGAAAGAAAAACTAATATGAAGCAGACCTGGGCATATTTGTTTGAGTAAGTTCTCACTGAACAATTTGATAATCTCTAGAATTGGTCTGAGAATTATCAGTAGAATTTACTTGTGAATCAGACTAGATTCAAATCTATGATTAAGGTGATTTGATTGATTATTATATTACTACAGAAAGTATGTATGAAAGTTTTTCCCCCAAAGAATATCTTCTTAAATCCAGAACACCTGTGCACAGTTTATCAGTATTTCTTAAACTGTTTGACAAATGCTTAATTTACATAATAAGATAAGAATTCCATAGATAAAGAATAATTGATTTCTATGTTTCATTGCAGTAGTTAGCTTCTAGACTCGCATGTGAGCAAGGTAGCATTTAAACAACTTACTTTGTTGCTAGGATCATTTTTTTCCTTGCTGTCTGTTCCTTCTGTTCCATGTGTTGTCTGGCAAGATGTTCTCCCACTGCCTTGGCTGGGAATTCAGTTTCACATGTATAGCCGAAATCCCTGGCCAAATGCAAAGCTTCTCCTGTGACCAGACAAAATACCAGTGAATTATACAAGCAGCATGTTTTATAAGTGGGCTCTTTTAAAACTAACTTGGTTAGTTAAAAAGACTCTTCGTTTTTGCCTGAGATGAATCATTCAAGAATATCACTGCCCATGAGAAGACAACACCCCCTTATCCTTTTTAAAATTCATAAACAGCAAGGAGGAAAATCAGCAGCAGTTCTTAACATTAGGAGGTTTCACCTGACTAGAAAGACATGGAGTTAACTTCTCAGCTGAATTATTGCTGCCATTCCAGCTCTTCCAGTGCTGGAGTTGGATGGAATGAAAGCTGCTAGCTAAAAGCTAAGAGAGGGATCTAATGGAAGTTGTCCAAAGAGGGGAGTGAACCTCCCTCAATCACCTCCCAGAGAGAGGTGTAATGCAGAGAGATTTGTAATGCTTGTTTTGTTGTTGTTAGTTGCAAAGTCGTGTCCGACCCATCGCGACCCCATGGACAACGTTCCTCCAGGCCTTTCTGTCCTCTACCATCCACCAGAGTCCATTTAAGCTCACGCCTACTGCTTCAGTGACTCCATCCAGCCACCTCACTCTCCGTCGTCCCCTTCTTCTTTTGCCCTCAATCTTTCCCAGCATTAGGCTCTTCTCCAGTGTGTCCTTCCTTCTCATTTGGTGGCCAAAGTAGTACCCTCCAACTAGAGAATTAGAAACAATGACCTCCTCCCCAGGTGTTATCATATTTCTACGGGATTTTCCTACTACTTTCTATTACTTTTCAGCACTTACAAGCACTTTGTGAGTCTGTGTATTTTGTCACTGTTTCGTTTCCTTTGGATCTTTCATGTATTATTCATTTGAAGGGTCTCTACACTGCACCATAGGCCAACGGGACTGAGATGTTGGATGGTTTGCTCAAGGTTGTGCCTGTGGCTTGACCAAAAATAAATCCTCACCTCTGAAGCCAACCTTGAGCTACATGGTTCTGTTCATCCCATCACCCAGGTATCAGACATGTACTCTGTGCCTCGATAGTCTTTCTTGAGAATTGAAATCCAATTCTGAAGAAGCCAATGCACGTTAGAGGCATACCATGTGAACAACCGGAGTGGGTGAAGCAACTATATGCCAATATTAGCTTGTCACAATTTCTTACTAATATAAATTGGATGAATTCAATTTTCCTCAACTTTTCATCTGTGTGACTCAAATTCAGTTCACCATACTCAAGATTTGTTTAAGCGTTTGTATTTGTTTTAATGCATAGCTCTCCAAACAATGCAGTTTTCTTTGCATAATTATTTATTTGTTCAATTTCTATAGCCACCCATCTCAAAGAATTGAGCCTTGGCAGCAAACAATCATAAAACAATTAAAAACAGTTACAAAAGTAAATATATATGGCAGCCAAGAAAAAAAATATCACCATAGATGTCAATACAGCCAGAAAACAGGACTCTTAACACACTCGGGGCCTTAGGCCTGGACACAAAACCAGGTCTTCTTATAAAAGGCCAACAGGGTTGGGGCCATCCTCAACTCTGAATGGAGAATGTTCCAGAAGACAGGGACTATGGCAGAGAAGGCACATCACCTAGTCTCCACCATCTGACATTCCTTGGCTGATGGGACACATAGCATGCCCAGCCTAATGTTAGCATTTTGCCCAGCCCAAATTAGCATTTTGCCTAATATACCCGATTCTTCCAAAATATTTTCTACCACTGTGTATGTGTTGATGTATTTGATTTCTATCTTACATATATTTTTAATTGGAAAATTTCACGGAAAAATTAAGAAATGTGTGGATTTTTAAGTCTAACAAAGCTCAGGAACTTTGTCATAAAAGTGAAAGTAGAAAACTCTGTATCTGAATGCAAGACAAACACATTTTGATGTTATCTTAACACAGTCAGAAGTGAGGCCTTGTGATCCATTGACATATAAATAACATGTGAAAGAACTTTATTCAAGAAAAAAAAACTGCTGACAGAACACTTAAACAACATTTGCTATTTTTAATGCTTGCCGGCTTGGGCTTATTTGGTAAAATGGTGATAATTTTGGGGAAGTGCCAGTTCACACCCCTTCTCCTTCTCTATTGCTATAGGTCTGTGAGTAAATATGAGCTTTGTATGTATGCATGAGTACATGGGTGAACATATTTCCTCATTCGATATCTTAATCTCTGATGTATCATGAAACTCATGCTGTTTTTAATAGACTGCAATCTTACTTGAGAAAAGGGTGATATAGGGTACATTCAGCCCAAAGTACTAGAAGGATAAATGTTGGCTATAATGCCTGGAAAGAAGGTTTATAATAAAAAGTTACAAGAACAAGAAAAACAATGAGGAGCAGAATTCTCTTCCGATGTATTGCTATCCTAGCCACATCTTTGATCCACTGAAGCAGCCACATAAAGAAAGACTGATAGGTGAACAGGCACAAAACTCAGTCTTTAAAGCACAAATGGGAGGTAGATATTAGACCTCTCCAAGAAAAAAGACCCTTCTTTGATAAGTTGTAGGAGGGCAGTGGTTGAAAATGGTGATGAGCGAGTAGCACATCCTGATTTGGATGGAAAAATTGGGTTCTTCTTATAGAGTTAGGGAAGACCCCCAAGGAAGGACAAAACAAGACACCCATGGAAAAAAAATCCTTTTGTCCCCCTTTCTATTTTCTAGAATTGCTATGGACATTGCTGGTCCCTTGCCAAAGTCAGCCAAAGGAAATCAGTCTAGCCTTGTAATTTCTGATTATGCTATGAGATGCCCTGCGGCAATTCCCTTCTGCAGTTACCACAAAAGTCATTGCCAATGAGTTGCTTAAACTGTTCAGTAGAGTGGGTGTACCTAATGAGATTTTCACAGATCAAGCCCCAAACTTCCAATCTGCTTTGCTAAAGCATTTATATATAGCACTGGGGATATCTGGCAGGAGAACCCACAGACAGATGGATTAACTGAATGATTAAATCAGACTCTGAAAAAACATGTAAAAGAAACCTGCCCAGGATGATTCAAACACTGGAACGTGTGCCTTCCTTATATAGAGAAGAGTCACAGGCTTTCCACAGGAAGCAGCCCTTTTAAGTTATGCTACGTGGAAGATAATCAAGAAGAGTCATAGATGGGGTGAAGGACAGTTGGACTAATAAAGTTCCTAATAAAGTTCTCAGTCAAGGAGAAAAACTGCAGAAACTAGGTGACAAGGCAAAGAACACCCAAAACTACTGCCAAATATGCAAAATGCAGGTATGATATAAAAGCCAGAAACAAATCACTAGAAGGGGGCAGATAGAGTGTGGCTTCCGTTGCCTGCCAGGAATGCAAAATGCAATCCACAAAGCAGAACCTGCCAACTGCAAAATAGACTTGAGGGTGAAGAAACCACAGCCTGTCATGTCAACCAGTGGATTGAAAGAAAACAGCCAAGTCTAGAATTGTGAGCTCATAGATTGGCTTATTCAGCAGAGCAGTTGTAAACCTTGTCACATACACTCATACCGAATGCATTGAGACATGGGTAGAATTCAGGTTATCTTCACAACAAAAAGCAGATCTAAGAAGTCTTCAATGATATTTTTACAAATAAGCCAGGCACTACTACATTAGTAGAGCACAGAAACAGAGATCATATTACGTATCATATTAGAAGAGATGCCCTGAAGAAAGGGGGAAAAAAAATCTGTTCTTGACTAGTAAAATGGTCTTCACACATAGTGTTAGTTCCTAAGACAAAAAAGAAGTTAAATTTTGTGTAGACCGAAGACTTCTTAAGCAAGCAACTGCTTGATAGTTAGCTTGGCCTAAGAATAGATAATCTAATAAACGCATATGGAAAATACTTATTTACTTTGGATTTAAGTAAGGGCTATTGACAACTTTCTTTCAAGGAAACTCCCAAAGTGAAATCAAAGGTGCTTTTTTCAAGAGGCAACTGGACTTTCTGGTTGTCAAGAGGCAACTGGACTTTCTACCAGAAAGCCCAGTTGCCTCTTGAAAAAAGCACCTTTGGGACAACCATAACCTGGATGACTGGGACTCTCCATAGACTCTCCCAAAGTGAAAGCTTCTTCTGTACAGGCAGTCCTCATTTAGGAATCACAACTGGGAGCCACAACTCAGTCATTAAGCAAAATGGTTACTATGTGAATCCATGACTTCACATACGAACTTCAGCAAAGCTTATAAATGTGAGGATTCGTTGCAAAGGTATATTTTCATCACCAGTGTACTGTAATTGCAAACTGTTGCTGTTTCAGGAATTTGCTAAACAAGGACTATCTGTACTTCATATACTCTCCAGAGACCAAATATTTGTGGGCCAGGGAAAATGCTATGAACCATATTTGGATGATATTGTTATTTACTGCAGAAGAACATGAGGAACAATTGAAGGATGGTATTTTTTCCAGTCTTAAAGTAGCCAACTTAACTATTAATCTAGATGAATTTCAATTGGGCTTTTCTGAACTGTATTACTTGGGACTCCTTGGTGTTTTCGGAACTTGCTTGCTTGCTTGCTTGCAGATGTTTCATTACCTAATTATTTGAGATAGTCCAGGGGTGTCAAACTGGATTTCTTCGAGGGCCAGATCAGCATTGTAGTTGTCCTCTGCGGGCCGGCTGGAAGGGGGGAGGGGGGAGAGACGGGACAGACGGCAGATGGGACGGATGCCTCCTGTAGCACCCTGCTGGCCACCCTGAACCCTGAATGGCCTCCTGCAGCACCCTGCCGGCCAAAATGGGGCACGGGGGGGGGGGCTGCCTGTGGCCCCCCCATGGTCCGTTTTGGCCGGCAGGGTGCTGCAGGAGGCTGTCCAGGCCGAAAAAGGGGCACTGGGGGGAGGCTGTGCACAGCCCCCCCCACACCCTGTTTTCGCTAGCAGAAGCACCTTTGCTATTTCCAGGCCAGCCCCACGGGTCAGATCTAAGCACTCCACGGGCCAGATCCAGCCTGAGATAGTCAGTGTGAGTGAGTGTGGGGTTTGCTTCCCCTTGATATACAATAGCTTGCCCTACCAGTTTTGGTGGGGGTGTTGTTTTCTCTTTGGGAGTTCCTTGATTAGGGTATTGTTTTCTGCTTGTAATGTTAATCCCTGTTTATTTGCATGTCGGTTGCTAGAGAGGATGTGTTCTGGTCTTTTTTCTTCTTCTTAGCTTTTTTATTGCCTCTTTTGAAAGTGCATAAATATGGTTTATTTCTATGTGTCTGTTGATTGCCTATGTTTTATTTAGGTTACACCATTAGCTTGATGTCTTACTTGGGTTACATTAACAGATTAGCAAGAAGTTAAGACAGAAGAGCAGAAAGTGCAAACTGTTCAACAACCTCCAACATCCAAGATGGAAGTAAGATCTTCCCCAGAGCTGTGAGATTCTATGGCTGATTAGTACCTCATTTTTCAATCGAAGCAGGGATATTTTCTGTGTGTGTGTATAGAGTCAATGGCATCAAAATGGTGAATACAGCTAGGTAATCAAACCCCTGCCTCTTTTATGTTTGTGTCCATGATGCATATGACTCACCTTAAAAGGAGGAGGGGTCATCAATCACCCAGTTGCATCCACCATTTTGATGCTGGATATCCCTGCTGCAATGCAAAACCTCTCTACGTGTAACCAGGAGGCAGCTCAATAAAGTTCACTAAACTCCCAAGTGTAAACAGGCATTTCAAGATTTAAAAGAGAGCTTTGTGTAGGCATCCTGTGTTAAGAGGGAACCTTTCTTTTGTTCTGTGCACTGATGCTTCTGATGTGAGGGTGAGAGCAGTGCTAATGCAATCATTTTAAAATGAGGTATATTGAACCTTTTATCTTTCAAAAAGTTCTTACCAAGGGAAAAGGGGTATGTGGGATCAAAAATTTACAGCAATCACAGTTCACAAACTTCAACTTTGGTTAGAAAGAATGAAATACTCTTAACAAAGGAGTAGCAAACTGGTATTTGACACTGTAATCATACAAATTTGTTCTGTTGCATTGTTCAGGAAAACAGCACCACATTGCTCATTTCCTGCCTAGATAGGGAACTGACCTAGAGATTGCTATCTATAACAGAACCATTGTGAAGGCCTCAGAAAAATAAATCTTCCCCAGGAGGAAGTAATATGATGTGCCTCTAGCTGCTATGGCTATTTGCTGGCTCATCATACTTGTCCGTAGCCACCATATCACTTTGTGCCGGAATGGAAGTAGTGGCTGGCAACCCAGATGAACTTAGCTATTGATTTATAGTTAAAGTTATAAAAACAATGTGCTGAAGGTTTGTTACACCAAGGAAAATCTGAAGAAGTTTGCTGAAGATAGTTGATGTGGAGAAAAATGCTAGAGTTCTACAGAGGATGATGATGGCAATGTATGATCTATTCTGTGCAGATGGATAAAGATAAAGGATAAAAGTCAAACTATTTTATCACCCCAAGAAAAGCCAGCTAATAACCTGACAAATGATCTTGCTTTGCAGTATAAAATGCAAATGGAATCTCTGTATTATCAAGACTTGAGAGGAAGGAGGAATTCACAATGGAACCCCAGTGTAGTTAGTTAAGTTTATCAAGTGAGGCTAAGAGAAAAAGACTGTTGTTGCCTACAAATATTCTGGAGTTGTGTGCTGCATTTTTTAAAAATCAAATCCTAAGAGCCCACATCAGCCATAATCTGATTTGTGGAGAAGGCTGAAATATTAAAACACTTTCTCCTAAGCCATGGATGTATTTCATATTCTCCTGTCCTCTATGAGGAAAATGTAAACAATGATGGAGAAACACAAGACTCCCTTCTCTACTCTCTACCCATCCTCCTGCAAAACTAAAGCTGCAAAAGTGCTATACATTATTTCTAGCTTACAAACACTTTATTTCTTATCAGTTCACCCAACTGAGGCTGTGGTGAGGGACTGAAAAAAATGCATGCTATCTTTCTGAAAGAAAAGCTAGCCATATTGCTAGGACAAAACATCATTTTTGATTTTTTTCTTTCTCAATTGCTCTTATATGAACAACACATTGGTGCAGTGGTGGGATTCAATTTTTTTTACTACCGGTTCTGTGGGTGTGGCTTGGTGGGCGTGGCTTAGTGGGCGTGGCAGGGGAAGGATACTGTAAAATCTCCATTCCCACCCCACTCCAGGGGAAGGATACTGCAAAATCCCCATTTCCTCCCGATCAGCTGGGACTCGGGAGGCAGAGAATAGATGGGGGCAGGGCCAGTCAGAAGTGATATTTACCGGTTCTCTGAACTACTCAAAATTTCCGCTACCGGTTCTCCAGAACTGGTCAGAACCTGCTGAATCCCACCTCTGCATTGGTGCATAAACAGTCTCTCTCATACATAGGTTAACTAATAATCCCACTAATAAAAGTGGATAATATTCTTTAAACTGCTAAAACATAATCTGAGTGTTAATTTCGTGTGTTAATTTTAAGACCTATTTTGGAGGCTGATCATTGGTTTATTCCTACATATTGCTTGATACCATGTGCCACAACAACTATTTTGTCCATTAACTTTTGTAATTGAGTGCATCCTGCTAAGGATTTACAATAAATATTAGCATGACTCTATTAATTTTTTAAAATTTCTCTTTCTATCTCCCCCCCTCCCTGCTCCATTCTCTCTCCAATTATTTCTCCACCTGACATAAAAATTTAGAAGTGAATTACCATGGGAATCTTCAGGAATCATGCCACTTATATTAAATTCCTGATTTTACAGTCTTTGTCTAATGATTTTTAAGAGTCTTCTCATTTGTTTCTGAGTACTCAGAAATGTAATTGTAGCCCAGGAGCAGAAGCCAAAAAGTCTAACATCACAATTAGAACAAATCTTACCTTCCACCAAGGATGTCAAGAGGGTGACATTGGCTGCTTTTCTCCTTCCGGCAGGCAGATTGAGGCCCAGTCTGTCCAATTTCTCTCTTAAACACCGCCCTCCATTTTTGGATTTTGCTCTATCAGGAAAGAAATGTGGAGGAAGGTGGAAACAATCTTCTCTTTAGCTTTGCTGGCATTTGTTTTCGATTATTTGATTATTTACAAATATCCCCAATCTCTGCTTTAAGAGCTGCATGTTCTTAGTTTGCAACTTAATAACTTTTCTGCTACAAGAATAAATAAAATGAAACAATAAGCAAGGAGGTGGGTTCCTCCCGGTTCGGACCGGTTCGCCTGAACCGGTAGCAACCCACTGGTGACGTCACGGAGCTGGTTCGGTCAGTGCCGGTCCATGGACGCCGCCATCTTTTATTTGGAATTTTTTTTTTGAAAAAAAAAATTTTTTTGGGAATTTTTTTTTCTTCTGCGCATGTGCAGAAGCTGAGTTTCCGGCACTACGCATGCATCACCATCTTGTTTTTGGCTTTTTGGGGGGAATTGTTTTGGATTTTTTGGCACTGCGCATGCGCACGCGCGCAAAGCACCCACGTGCCCACGATGCGCGGCCAAGCGGCTTGGGAGGAAGCGAACTGGCAGTGAGGTAAGTTAGAACCCACCCCTGATATGGATGCTCTTCTTCCCTCTTCTATTTTTATTTGCCCCGATGCACTTTGCTTTTTGTTTCTTACCTTCTCAAAATCCCTCCCAAAAGAGAGGCATTGAGACATTCTGGTGGAGACAATCGCCTTTTCACTTCTGCAATGGTCACTTTGTATTTGGAAGTGGAGCTGAGTAATGATAAGCGACCGGGAACTGAACAAAAGAGATCTGTGGGATTAACGACACACGTACCACCTGAAATGTAGATTAAAGTACATTATAAGAGGTTGAGCCCAAGAGCTTGTCAGCTGAAATGGTACTGATGACACTGAAATCTTTGCCAGTTTTATCACTTTCAAAAGCACATCTCAATAAGCAGAAAAATTGAGACATTTTAAAAGTACAAAAGTAATTCATAAATAGAGATACAATTTAGATTTGTGGTGGAGATCTTTATTTCTTTTATAGTGAGTCCCTACAAAGGAAAACCACATATGTGGGCTTCCATTTAAAACAACTGCTGGTATCAGAAGAAGGTAGAAATACTAGGTGGGAAGAAATGCCTAGCACACTGCAATAGCCACAATAAATTGCAATTAAGCCCGCATAATGCCATATGCACAATGATGCCATAATCCAAATTATAATTATAATTCCATTATAATTCTTGTGTCCCAGTGTCTGGTGCAAGCCCCTGAACTGTGGGATGCTGTCACTACACTGTGTTATTTGCTTCCCCCTTACTTTCTGTGTGGATCCATAAGCCGTGGATCTAAATTTCCATATGCCTTTTTAAAGGTTGTGGCACACAAATCCATGGCCCTTTAGATTAAAAACAGACAATCAGTACCCCAATCCATATATCTATCCCAGTTCTGCCTTAGCCAGCTGCATGACCTTGGGCCTGCGTGACCTTGGTACCTCTCTCTTTCAGCCCTAGGAAGAAGGCAAAGGCAAACCACTTCTAAAAATCTTGTCCAGGAAGTTGCCAGGAGTCAAGACTGACTTAAAGGTCCATCTTTATTTATGCCATCTCTATCTATCATGCTTTTGCACTCAGGAATAGCCTACTTTTAAAAATTCAATTAGTGTTGTTGGCATTCTGACATTTTTTATAAACTGAGTTATTTCAGGAAACATTTGAGATATGAAGTGACTCCACTTTTTACTGGTTTGAATGTGTGTTGTGTTGGTCGAATCAATTTTATCTTTTTTATTTTATTTTGATGTATTATATGTGGCTGTCTCATTGCTGCTAAGAGTCTTTTTTATTGTAATGGGTATAAATCTAATAAATAAAGAAATACAATTTGTTATCATTAACTTCAGATATTTGCCCCAATTCTTAGCTGTAAATAATAATAGTTATATACTAAAATACCAATATGATGAGAAAGATCACAGAAACACACAATTGATGGATGTTTCTTATCTTTCCATGACGTCACTGATTTAAAAGAAGAGAAGCAATTACATTATTATTTTATTTGTTCATTTCATTTGATAACCATCCTCCATTAAAAAGGTGACAAACCAAATTAAAAACTAAAAATATCATGAAGGATTGTAAAAAAAGTAATAAAATGAGCACCAGTGAAACCAAAACTATTGTGTAGTAGGCTTCAGCAGGCAAGAAACAGACCATAATAGATACAACAACATTTATTGACTGAAAACTGGAACTGAGGAACTGCAGGCAAATCCCTGTAATTTATACCCTGGGCCCACAAGGCCTTAACCAATTATAATACTTGAAAAAGCCCGTCCAAATATGAATGTTCTAAGTTTCCCTCCAAAACAGTTGGAGTTAACAGTTAGGGTCATCTAAAGGTTAGTTTCACTTTAGCAGGGCTTAACTATATATATTCAATACATAACCAAAACCACATTTGATATCATAGTTTTTAATTAATCATGAAAGCTGAATTAAAGATTGGTTCAGCACCACATCAATGGAACCAATAACTTATGTATTTCTTCACAAAAAGTGTTCCACATTTGGGACATCACCACAGAAAGGACCTTGTTATATGTCACTCACCTTATATATTTTCTTTATTTTCTTTTGCGTCCTTTAAAAAAATTTAATATATATTTTAACTCCTTTAACCTAATGTTTTAATTGTAGCCTGATCTGAGATTTCTTTTAATAGGAAGTGATATTGAACTGCTTCATATAAATTCATAATGCTATTCCCTTTTGGAATAAGCAATATTATGCAAAGCAGAGAAAAAGTGTTACAAGTAATAAGATAAAGAAGTTAAAGGCAAAAGAGAAGAGAAAATAAAATGTACCTAAATCCAATCTACATGAACACCACTCATCATACCTCTCCATATATAACCATAACTCTCCATAGCTTTCTATTCCTGTAAGCCATCTTTGCATTCAACCGATCAATTCATACAGTGTCTTTTGTTTTCTTAATTCTTGTCTCTCTTTTTTTTTAATCCCTTCAACATCCACTCTTGGCTTTCCCAGTCTTCCCTTCCTCTTGACAATTCAACTGGTGCAGAATGCAGCAGCACAAATAAAAAATAGCACTGAATACTCAGCACACGAGGCACAATGTTTGTTGGTGTGCTTCCAGGTGCAATTCAAAGTGTAATTTTTCCCTTTAAAGCCCTTCTTGGGTTGGAACTGGGTTATTTGAGGGACTGTCTTTCCCCAGTTGTTCCTTCTTGTCCAATCCAATCCAATCCATCAGGATGGGCATTCCTTGGGTCCCATCAACTAAGGAACTTTGGCTGGCAGGACTTGAAGTGACCCTTGCCTGCCACAGAACCTACCTTATTGAAATCCTCTCTTTGGAGATTGGGATCAGAACCCTACTGGCCTTTCATGAGGCCCTAAAGATCTGGCTTTGTGACTGAGTCTGAGATCCCGAGTATGTGCAAGTTTTTCGATGTATTTGTAATTATGGAGTATGTTTTCTTAGCTGCTATTTATTTGAATTCATTATTGTTATAATTGTTTTTATACTTGATTTATATTTAATACACCGCCATTTGTTGAGAGGTACAGCTATACAAATCGAATAAATAAATCCACTCTTCCTTCATTATTTGTTTGTGATGCAATCCTCATTTATTTTCACTATATGATCGAATCACCAGAGCATAGTTTTATTTATTTATTTATTTATTTATTTTATCTGGGCCACATTCATTCGCACACATTCATTCTCAACCTATCTCTTCTTTTTGTATCATTCATACTTAAGCAACTCATTCCCACTGCACTCAATTTACATTTATTTATGTTTCTACTGCCCTGTCTAGTTCTCCAGGTTATATAGTAAAGTGAGCAGAAGCACAATTATACAAACGATCTTTTTGCTTCTCTAGACAAACATTCATTCTACTGTCTGCCTATCAACATATTCACGTCTTCAAATTTCTTCATTCTTCCAATAAACATTTTATCAAGAAGTATGACTTTAGTTATTTTATCTATTTTTCCCAGTTTTTTCTATATCTTTCAAATGCTCACTTTTTTCCTCTGTCAACACAACTATATTGGGCATCAATATATTACTTTCGGATCCATATGTCTTTTTGCATCATACTGCCTATCTAACATTTGCTGCAAAGGGCATCATCTCCATACAAAGTGACATGTACCTTCATATCTCAAAACAACACACCTCTAATATCACCACAAACATTCCTTATACTTTATTCATGAACAGATTCAACAAACAAAGAGGTATAGTACTTTTTTAGCATCCTCCCTGCTTCATAAGATTCCACTTATTCTTACAAATGCTATATTTCCATTACAATACTGCTATTTTTACATATGGCAACCAAACTTCAACTCCATATTCAAATGGAATATTTTATAATTCAAGCTATTCTATTTCGTTGTGGGAAAATGCTCACTTTAAAAAAAAAGAACCAAAGTGTTTGGAGATACATGGCATAAAAACTACAGTGATTACTGAGCTCCTGGCCCAAGGAATGCAAAACAGTCCCCAATGTAATGGGTTATATACTTCAGCACTATTCTACAGGAATAAAGAAAACAATGTAAATTATTCTATGACCTGTGTAGCTAGATTTATGGTCTGACCCGATGCCTTTAAAAAAGGTTCCAAGGCCATTTGCTTTTACTGATATTAGCACCTTCTAACATGTGCAATGTCCTTTATTGTACCCCTTTATTGTTCCTTTATATCAGGAAAAAGGCAAAAATCCATTTTTTGTTATCAGTCTCCTTCCCCACCAGAGTCATCTGGCTGTTTCAAGTCCATCTGTTCTGTTAATACATACTTCAGAAATATAAGAAAAAGGGTAAGATATTATTTATTTCCCACACTTTACGTAAAAGAACCTAAACTAAACTTTCTCTCATTCACACATTTTCAGTACAGGGAGTTCTTGACTTATGACCAATCACTTAGCAACTCTTCAAAGTTATGACAGATCCCCGAAAAGCCACTTATGACCCATTTTTGAATTTATGACAGTCATACCGCCAGAGTCACATGATTGCATTTTGGATACTTGGCCGCTGGTTCATCTTTACAGACATTTGCAGCATCCCACAGTCATGTGACCATGATTTGTTGTTGTTGTTGTTGTTGTTTTCTGGCGTTTACTTCTGGTTTCTGGCAAAAAACACACCCCATCCATTGGATAAAATGGATTTGGTTAATGACTGTGGCAGTCACTTAACTGCCACAAAAATGTCATAAAATTGGGTCCGATCACATGTTGACTCATTTAACAACCCCAACAACTTAAGACCATAATTCAGAGCCCAATTACATTCATAAGTTGAGAACTACATGTAACTTAGTGAAGAGCAAGAATCTGCTGTGCTCGCACACTCTCATACACTGTTAACCAGAATTCTGCTCAACAGTTTCCAGGCATACTTCAAACCAGCAGCCTTAAAACTAACTGTGAAGATATTGCAGTGGATGGCTTCTGCCTTTTAGGATCAACTATCAATTATTTTTATTATTTTATACTGAGCATATTCACTGATTTATTGACGACAATATTTTAACTTCTGGAAGGTAGCAATTCTCTAATTGTTCTCGGATCTACCTGAAGATGCAAGGAATGGAACCAAACACATTTTCATACAAAGCAAGCATTCAATTGTTGCACTACAACAAGCCAGTATAATAGGAGTGGGGAATTGGTGGCTTCCAGAGGTTGCTAAACCACAAATCCCAACACTCCTCATGCTTTTGGCCATGCTGGGTGAAGCTATTTTAACGCTTCTTTTTTATATGAGTTGCCACTGAAAAATTGCATGGACATTATCTGAGGCCAAACAATGGCCATACCTAGGAGGACTCCCCTGATCCTTAGTATATAGGTCTTGCCTAACGTACTCTAACAGATATAATAGTGAGTGTGAAGGACCTTAAAGAACAGACTCCCAATCAGATATAGTCTTTTTTTAGGGAAAAGGATTCTGTTCTCTATTATATTTGCCCATGACAAAGAGATGGGACTTCTTTGTTTAGGAATGTCCTTCCTAAAGGACAAATTTGACAAATTTCAGGTGTTCCACCTGAAAATCCCTGAATTGGCCTTCCCCAACCTAATTTTCCCTATCATTTCCATTTAAGTGATTGTTTTTATCTTATTTAGTCTATACCTATATAGTTTCTACTTACTTCTACCTTGTTTTACTCTAGAATCACTTCATGGTCATTGTAAATGTTCCAGGAATTTCTATAATGAGAAGCAGCATAAGAAAACTTCTTATATACTTTCAAGAGACACATAAACACACTGAATGATCAAAAAGGTATTTCCTAAAATGGAACACCTCTTGCATTATGTGATAAATAAAAACAATGATTTCTGAAATCCAATTTTCTTAATAAATGTAAGAATTTACAAAGGGATACAAATGTTAGTTCCAGATTAAGTTAGTTGAATGTACATCCCAGTAAAACCAACAAGTTAGTAAAACATAGCATTCCAATGACTTTAAAACAATGTAAATACAACAAACATATCTCGCCAATGTGTGTTTGATTCATCTGGAATAGAAATTGGCATTTCAGAGAAAACCAGGCTCACTTGACAGTGAGATGGGTGGCATATAAATTTAATAAATAAACAATAAATAAATATTTAAGCATTATATTGTGTACATGTTGACATTACCCTACTTACTAGATTTAATGAACTTAGTTGAAGGCACAATATAGTTCACAATACAATTGATTTGTATACTTGCATACAAGTAGAATATTACCTGCAGCATGGCTCTTTATCTTGCAATGTCGAAGACAAACTAAGTCAGATTTTACAGACAAGGTAGAAATGAATCAATGAAATATTAATATTTCTTTGCTATAGTCCAGCCTTATTTGTACAGACAATGTGTGCTGAATTCATAATTGTACCATTTATTAACAGCATTTTGTTCAAATCTTTTTCATTGAAAGCTTCGTCATTTGGTAAAACGCAACCAATTGCGCGAAGCACTACGGCAAAGTTTTAAAACACAACTGGCTCATAAAGCGGTATCATTTGAAATGATACAAGTAGTGAAGATTAAAAAGAAAATAAAGGGCTGAAATCCCAAAAGTTATACTAGGTACACTTCCAAAATTTAGTGGACTTATGGACTGCCTTTTGGACCGTCCTCTTACATGACCTATTCTGTACCTCTCTCTTTCTCTCTCACACAATCTTGCCCCAGCCCCCAGCTGTAGGATCCAAACTTCTTTTGAAAGCCCCCTCGGATTCTAAAGGCAGTTCCTTTATGGAATGTCCACTACTGCTATTATTTAACAAGCTCAAGGCCAAATCCGCCTTGGGCATGAAGAACTAGCTGTGCATTTCCTTGGATCTCAGCCAGCGAGAATAAAGACACATCTTGAAATAGAGGGAAATCTTCTCCATTTAGGCAATTCACCAGTTAAGTTGGTAAACTGGAATCTGAAGTTATTATTATTATTATTTATTAAATTTGTATGCCGCCCAACTCCCAAGGGACTCTGGGCAGCTCACAACAATATAAAAAACCGTTAAAAAAACCATAATAAAAACAATTAAAAACAGTTAAAAACTCATGCATACCGTTTCATGGCCGGACCTCGCCAATTACAGAGGCGAGATCAACGGCCCCAAGCCTGCCGGAAGAGCCAGGTCTTCACCGCTTTCCGGAAGGCCAGCAGTGTGGGGGTGGTCCGGATCTCAGGGCGTAGCTGGTTCCAGAGGGCCGGAGCAGCCACAGAGAAGGCCCTCCCCCGTGGGCCCGCCAGCCGGCACTGTTTAGCTGACGGGACCTGGAGGAGCCCAACCCTGTGGGATCTTACCGGTCGCTGGGAGCTATGTGGCAGAAGGCGGTCTCGAAGATAACCTGGCCCTGAGCCATATAGGGCTTTAAAGGTAATAACCAACACCTTGAATTGTGCCCGGAGACCAATAGGCAGCCAGTGCAGCTCGCGGAGTATAGGTGTAATATGGGTGTACCTAGGCGCACCCACGACAGCTCACGCGGCCGCATTCTGGACCAACTGCAGTCTCCGAACACTCTTCAAGGGTAGCCCCAACTCTTCTTAGCACAGTACAAGATAAACACACTCCAACCTCAACTTTTTGCTTTTACAGACACACACACACACACACACACACACACACGCACGTGTGTGTGGGTGTGTGCCAGG
>QLTV01002975.1:3220256-3234376 GCA_003457575.1 Thermophis baileyi | reverse complement strand
GCGAATCAGCGGATGTAATAAGTGCGGAAAAATGCGAACATTTTGACGCCCGTATCGCCACTAAATAAGTCCTAATAAAAGTGTTAAAAGTGTTCGGTCAGATTCGGAGTTACTGGCCCTCCAGCGTCGCTCTAGACGTCTCTTCTGGCGTTTCATCTCCCGAAGCTCCTCGGTAAACCAGGGAGCCCTCTTGGATCCATCACCATGGAGAGGTCGCAGAGGCGCAATCCGGTCCAGTGCCCCCGATGCCGCCTTATTCCACGCAGCCACCAGGGACTCTGCCGGATTGTGGACAAGGGAGTCAGGTAGCTCCCCAAGCTCCTTTTGGAACCCTTCCGGGTCCATTAAGCGGTTGGGGCGGAACCATTTAATCGGTTCCGCCTCCCTGCGATGGGGGAGTAGCGCCCTAAAGTCCAACCTCAGCAGGAAATGATCTGACCACGACAAGGGAGAAATATCTATACCCCTTAATTCCAGATCATGTCTCCATTGCCCCGAGAGAAACACCAGGTCAAGTGTGTGTCCCCCCCTATGAGTCGGACCCTGAACTATTTGGGTTCTAAGCAGCCTTTTTGGTTGCTGGTACCATGCAGCTGTTACTCAGCAACCAGAGTACCAGCTGAAGGGCTCAGCCATTGAATGAAGGGGGAAAAATGCCTCTGAAAGGAAAAACCAGCAGTTCTTGAGTATGCCCACCATAATGGCCTTCAGAATATTGCTGTTTCCCTCAGTATACGGTGGTAATAGTCCCAGTTCTCAGTTTCTCTTTTTTTCATTTTCCTTAACCAGACATTTTTTATTTGACTACCATGTGTTTCATGTCAAGATACAGAAGATGTATCATTGACCAGTTTTGTAGTTATGAGCAGAGATGCTTCCAAGTGCAGTTCTAGCCCTGCAAAATTGGCAGTGTACCATTTCCCTGTCTTTTCCCACCCTTTTTTCCCCCTTAACAGCAAAAACACAACTGCCCCAGGTGGACATGTCATATTTTTTTGGTCCTATTTTCCTGTCTGACTAAGCAGAGCGAGCAAATTTTGTGGTGTTTGAAATACTACAACAATGCCCAATCTATTTGCAACAACTGACAACGAGTGGAAAATACTAACTTACATCATAATCTTACTAGCTCCAGCTGTGTGACAAGCAACTCTAATTCAGCTCTAGTAATTTCTTCAGCCTTATTCAGTTCCACATCTTAAAGTAGCAGTTGCTATAATGGATACCTAGCTGAATAGTTTTCAGTCTAATGGGGATTTAATATGCCACCCAAATAAAATATGATTTTTTAAAATATATTTTATATATTCAAAAATAGGAAAACCAATTATTTGTTTGTTCTTTCTTTCCTGAAAACTTTGATTTTTTTCTGTTTATAACAATTTTATTAATTTATGATATTACATACAAAAAAAACCCTTTGATGATCCTAATGGTACTTTTGTACCTGATAAGCGCATTTTGCATATCTGATTCATGGCTTGAACTCCAGCCGTATTTTTTTTTCTGCCATATTTTTCCCTTCGGCATTTTTTTATTTTTTTATTAGAAATTTTGAACATAACACAATATACAAAATAAATCAGAACAAAGATAGAAAATAAGAAATAGACATCTAAAGAAGAAACTGAAAAAAAAGAAAGAAAAAACATTCAGTTGTGCCTTCCATCTTATGGAGTAATTCTCATCATAAACTTTCCCCCAAACTCTTGGTCTCCTTCTGGATTTTAATTGTGACAAAGACAATTAATTGTAATCAATACCATTTGGAAATTCAAAAGGTTATAGCTATTTTCTAAATTTTCTGTTTGTCTACTAAAATATTTTGGATTCCACCCCCCCCCCCAAGGGGCAAGGTTATAGCTATTTTCTAAATTTTCTGTTTGTCTACTAAAATATTTTGGATTCCTCCCCCCCCCCAATGGTCAATGCATCTGCTTTTGTTTATTACGTTGCAATACATTTTTGTTTCATTCCCTAATCTTAAATAGCCAAACTCAACTGAAACACATTTTTTAAATTCCTAATGATATTTCTTATTAACATGGGTTCCAGTTCATTCAATTCTTTATTATAACTGACTAAAGTATCACCAAATAGTATTTTTGAATTCTCTAGAAACCTTCATCAAAGTAGATTATGCTAAAAAAAAGCAGTGGAGGAAGACAAAAATAAAACTAAATTTATACATATTTAATCAAATGTTGTAGCCCTACATTCCCAAGAAAAATTGTGAAGTGTTGGAGGGAAGGAAACGGAAAAAGGAATGGGACATACAGTTTTATTGTTCTCTAAATTACAATTCCATTTACTTCTTACAGTGTTTTGAGATCCAGTAAATTATTGTTTCTTTATAATGCAAATATATACAGTGGCCTTATTTTAAAAGCATATAGACTTTTCTATAAAGATATTTCTATGGGGATCTTTTTTTTACAGCTTCTTAATTGTTTTCCTCCCTACCTCCCTGATTCACATAGAGGTTCCTTATCACAGTTTTGATATGCTCACTCCATTAGGCAGCTTCATCACTTTCACTTCTTGGCCTTGCCTTGAGTCTACAGAGAAGAATGAAAGAAGGAACAAGAATTCTTTCTTGAGTTTCCTAGAATTTCAGGACTTTTGTCAAGCTGCCCTCAATGACATCCGATTTATCCTTTCCAAATGCTGCAGTCCACTCTGTGGAACACTTTCAAATCCTGCTTGATTGTGCGGTAGGCTCAGCTACAGATTCCTCCACCAGCTGTGATTGGATTCACACCACACCTCCACCACACATAGAACACCGGCAATGTCTAATAGCCAACAACAGCCTCCTCCATTGCCTAACACTTCTGCCCTTTCATACATTTTGATCAAAAGTCCATTATGTCTGCTCTCAGGTGTCTGAATTAAGCAGGAAGCTTCTAAGCAACTAATGTGACAGAAGCAACTTTCCCTTTGAGACCATTTGCCATCATCTCCTGCCCAATGGAGCAGCTCACCCTTCCACAAGACAGAATTAATCCCTGCTGGATACTGCTTGGCACCAATGATGGAAAGGCAGTGTCCAACCCCAGATCCAGTCCTCTGTTATCAAGAGTTAACTTCTGCTCTACATCCAGTTGGTAGATATGTAGAGAGGAGAAGTAAAGAAAAAGATAACTTCTTCATGCAAACAAAGTCAGATACTACTTTTGCTAGTGCACTAGTTTAAAGGAAGGAGTCAGTTTGACGTAGTGGTTAAGACACCAGGCTAGAAACCAGGAATCCATGAGTTCTAATCCCACCTAAGGCACAAAACCAACTGGGTGACCTTGGATCAGATCCTCTCTTTCATCCCTAAGAAGGAAGCAGTGGCAAACCATTTCTAAGAAAATTGCATGGATTTTTCCAGGCAGTTTCAGGGATCAACGCTGACTCTAAGACACACATTCACATTAGCTTAAACGATGAATAGAAGTTAAATTACATAGTCTCACCTAGTGATTACAGTCATTTAATTTATTTTAATTAAAAGATTTGTAAGGCCACCCATTTAAGAGCACAATCCTGGGCAACCATACAAATCTAATAAATAAATGTAATGAAGGAATTCTTGAAATAAATTACTATAATTAAAGTTACTCCAAAGGAAAGTATATTTAGGAGGGCAGTACATTTTAAGAAATTAGAAAAGTGTTTTTCTATATTCTATAATATTCTATAATGAATCAATTGGGTGAATTAAAATATATTAAGGGTACAAATTTATTTTTATTTGTTTGGCAATAGTTCTCAATCAGTTCTTTTAAGAGTTTTTTTTTTAGTTTATGTTTTTGGTGCATAGCATTACAAACAATAAAAAGGATGAATGAGGAAAAGGTTGTGCCAGAAATCTCTACAAGTGATATCGTTGCTTTCTACATTCACCATCATGTGTGCCAGACTTTCTTTTCTGCCAATAAGGATGCCCAGAAACAGATAAACACTCATTATGAAACTTTATTCATAGCTGGGGCAGCAGCAGCATTACTTTCAAATCTATGCAATTCTCTGGCCCTTGAAATTTTCTCTAGCATCAGCAAAGGTTTCTTCTTCTTGGAGGCTGCCATGAAATGGAAAGATGCCATTCAATGCCAGATCACCTTGATCAGGCACAAAGATGCATCCTGCATTGTTCAAAAAGATGCTTCCGATCCTTATCGCAAACTTTTATCCCAGTTATCAGGATTTGCAGGGGCAAAATGTTTGCTCTCACTTTGTTGTCTCCCTTTGGTCCAGGGGACAGAGAGACAGCAGAAGGAAAAAGGGCATTGTGGTTATCAGTGTAATAACAAAACAGTTCAATAAAGACTGAGATCATTCTTTTTTTGCTGGGTGTGTGTGTGTGTGTGAGAGAGAGGGGTGGGTGGGTGAACTCTAACTCCCATCAGTCTCAACCAACTCTGGCAATACTGCGGGATATTGGAAAGTCAACATTCAACAATGTCAAATTCAACAACGTCTGGAAGGTCACAAATCCTCTTCTCTATTCTAAATAAAAAGGATTGACCTCTTGATTTTCCTTTATAAGGAAGAACTCAATGCTCTGATCAGTAAAAAATGGTCTCCTTCTGACTCTGCCTGTGATATCCCTATTCCTTTTTTTTTTAAAGTAAAGATCACCTTAAATGGACTTAGCCTGTGGGTTGTAATATCATATATCCCTTCCAGCTATATACTGGCAAACAGGGATGAAATGCTGTCTGGAACAGCCTTGATACGGTTTTTTTGTGATGGCACGGAGGTTCTTTTTATGCTGTGACCTGCTGGTACACATCATACATAGTTGAATGCCATGAATATTATTTCTTGCAGTGCTTCATCAATATGCACACGTGCAATGAAAATGCATACCAAGATGAAGATATGTGGGAACTGAAGGACTGGGAACCTGCTAAAAATTGTGGAACACTCTTTTGAATAAGCAAAAGCTTTCTCAAATACAAGAGGTACTCCATCTAATTCCAAACTTTTACATCTGAAGGGGGGGTGGGGGAAACATGAGAATTTTGGAAGCATGCCTCTTCAGTACGATATGTAAATCTGGGTTTGATATACCAATTTATATATGCAGGTATTTGCTGCTACCTAATATGACCGGATCAGTTGCACCTCAGTTGCACTTTGGATCCGAATCACAGTGCATAGACTTAAACCTTAATGTTGCTTAAATCTTAATGTTGTGCATTTCTTTTTCAAAGTGAATCCTACCTGCTTCAAATTAGGTTGAATGTGTTAGCAATTATTTCATAACTTGCCTCTTGATAAAGTTTGTAACCCCTCCATTTTAAATGCAGTCTTTCCATTAATTAAATTCTATTGACTTCGAAGACTTTATTGGGCAATATTTAGAGAAGGTTCAATCCTATGGAAATCAATCACTCTTAGAATTAGTTTCCTGTACTTTGGGGTGGAAATAGAGAGCACAGTGAACTCCCTGAGTATGTTCCCCCCCCTGTATTTTATTTTACTGATTTTAACAGAAATGTAACTGAACATTTTCTCTGAATTCCTCCCAGACAAGAGAATATACTGTAGATAACAAGCATCCATCTTACTTTCCATTTTCTCTCTCTATATATACACATATATACAGATATGTACCTATACCTCTATATATACACATATATAAACATATGTACACACACACACACACACACACACACACACACACACACACACACACACACACACACTACAGTATGCTTCCTCCCCGACCAGCTCACACCAAATGTGGTTCCTGTCTGTTCAGAAAGTCATTTATCAAAGCACTTTGGCTATAATTCTGATAGACGTTTGTGTTCGCTTCAGGTTGCAATCCTCCAACGATGGACTTGCATGCTTAAGGTGATTCAGAGCCGAGAGCTCTGTACCCTTGGGCTCGAAAGTGAAAGACCTCTCTCAAAATGCTGTTTACCAAGGGATCCAACGAATTAATACTAGCCACAGCCGCCTCTACTCCGAAGGCTCACGTGACCCACCAACCCGGCCTGGTCTGCCAGCCCAACCACCTCGGAAATCCCAGCAGCGGCTTCGCGGCCGGCCACCCGCTCCCTTCGCAAGGGTCTTCCTCGTCCTTCCCCCGACCAGCCGGTCAGTTCCCCGCACGCTTCTCTTTTTCTGCCCCCCCTCCTCCCTCCTGCCTTGTTGTGAGTCCATTTGAAATCTGCTCGACTGGAGCTATTAATTAACTTAGCGCATTAGGCTTTTTCATGGGACGCAGATTAATAGCTTCTTGAAAAAAAGGCAGCCTCGTTAAGGACAATACAGTAAGGGCAAATTATACGTATTATGGGATTATCAAGATGCGGGCAGCCAAGAGCTGAAAAGAGGGGAGGGAATTGGGATGACAGGCACAAAGGCTACAGTTTAAGCGAGGCGCTAGCGGGGCGGGGGACGGATCGTTGTTTTCTCCTGGCCTCGCGCCGAGCTCCAGTCTAAACCTTCAGAACTAAACCTTCCAGGTAGCGCAGCAAGAGGTGGGCGGCGATCCTCCTTGAGCCCTGGATCCTACGGCGAGAGGGGAGAAGGCTTCGGACCCTGCCACTAAAGGTGGCGGAGGCTTTCTCAGAGGAAGTCCGGCCATGCATCGGAGCTGTTTCCCGCGTGGCTTTTAGATTAACTGCTGAGTTTAGCGCTAAATTGGGAGGCGAGGGAACGGAAAGAAGAGTCGCGATGGGACAAGAAGAGAAAGCGCGCAACCCAACGAGAGGGAGGGAGGGAGGGAGGGAGGGAGGGAGAGAGAGGAGAGAAAGATAATTCTTTACGTTCAGTAAAGCGGGCAATAAAAGGCCGGCCCGCACAGCTTGTGTGTAGTGTCTTGAGAGTAAAAAGACTCCGAAATCTGGGGAAAGACACAAAAGCACAAAGCAATAGGGGCGGCAGAGGGCGCATTGGTGTACCTGCTCGAATTGACCCGCCAGTCTTACTCGCGAGGAACTAGGCATAGACCTTCGAGAAAACAGGCCTAGGATCACTTCGAACCTCAACTCCGCTGTTGAGAGAGCTGTTCTCTCTCTTTCCAGCCCTGATCTGGAGGAAAAACTGCGCCCAGATTTCTTTTAAGTTTCGGTGAAAACCCACGAACTGCTGCCCCTTCCTGCCTCGCTTGCGTCCTTTTCTTAATCCTCTCTTCTACATGCCCGGGTTTGGAGGGGGCGACGGGGAGGAGAAGCTGAGTTTTTCCCAATATGGCATATGCAATGCATCGTCGCGCTATATCCTATCAGAATGAACGCATAAGCAAAAAAAAAAAAAAAAAAAAAAAAAAAAAAAAAAAAACCGTTGATAAAATGCCTGGTCTGAGATATTGTCCCCTGGAGCTGTAGTCCACCCCATGCTGAAAAACTCCCTTAATTCCCTTTCCCCTCCCCCTCTTCCACCCTCTCCCCGCCATCCCGAATAACCATTAGGTTTAGTTTTCATAATTAAGTGCCTCAAATTAAAATTGTAGATCAAAGGTATACAATCAAAACCGAATAGGCTGCGCCTTAAGTAAACACATCAAAGGCAGGAGAGTGGGGGCTGTCCAAAGAGGTGCCTTATTGGCTAGACTGCTTTTGGGTGACTGATGCGCAGCCTTTTTCTACGCCTTTTTTTTAAAAGATATTTTTAATCAAATAAGATCTGACAATGTTCCTAGCTCTGCATTAATACCTCAGCTTTTTCATGTCAGTCACCTCTAAGCGATTTGACAAACTCAAGATCTCTTAAAACGGGAAGAGTTCAGATCATATTAATTTCTCCAAAATGTTTTGATTCAAAGTAGTTTGTATTTCACGTTGCCAAGGGCAATCGGGGAAAGAGACAGTGTGGATAGCCCCGGTTCCCCTTTTTCTTTTTATGGCCCAGAGGCGATAGCAGTATTTAAGCTGCTGAAATTAGCCTGGGGCAGGGAAAGATAGACGATCACAAAGTGAAACAAGAGGCAGGGTTTTTTCCCCCTTTCTTTTTTGGGGAGGGAGAGGGGGAGGGCTAAGTATCACCATTGGCCTGTCTTCCCCTCCCTTCCCTTCCCCTCCCCTCTCCCCACCCTGTCCCCAAATATCTCTGCCCGTTGAACCGTGCAATTTGCCAAGGTTTCTTTCTTTCTTTCTTTCTTTCTTTCTTTCTTTCTTTCTTTCTTTCTTTCTTTCTTTCTTTCTTTCTTTCTTTCTTTCTTTCTTTCTTTCTTTCTTTCCTTCGACTGCTTGTTTGGTGCATTTGGTTGCCCATTCCTAGACTGGCTCCACAGAAGAACTAAAACAGAACCGAGGAAAAAGTTAAGGAAAACAGACAAACAGACAGACACCCATGTGTGCGAGCACACACACACACACACACACACACACACACACACACACACACTCTTCAGCCTTAGATTTATAATTAGAGGATTTTTTAAAAAATAAGAGAAGAGAAGAGGAAGAGGAAGAGGAAGAGGAAGAGGAAGAGAATAGAAAGGGGGGAATGGCTGGAGGATACACACACACACACACACACACACACACACACACACACATACATACATACATACATACATACATACATACATACATACATATATATCTCCCTCCACTGTGATTAAAAATCTCAGGCATCTTCCGTAAATAGGAAATTCGTATCTTTGCAAGTGATTCCTTTTGAAACAACCGATCTGAATATTCAACTTTTAAAGCAAAGCTGTGCCAGTCTGTATGTACAACATTAATATGATCTCTGCAGAATTTGGGTCCTCAGAAAGATTACCATATCAAAGCTTGATGCCTGAGGCTAGAGAAGCTATCGATACGCCCGCAGCAGGTAAAGTAAAGATTATTGGTTGCGATGGTGCAAGGAGCGGAGCTCCAGGCGAAATCCTGCACGTCATTAACTGGAAGTGATAGCGGTGGGAGCTGGGCCACCTAATCAGTGGCTACTGTTGGCGCTGGCTGGTAATTAGCTCGCCAACACTGAAGCCCTGCCGTCCCAATCGCCCCTCCCCCACTGCAATCTTCAAAAAGAAAACGTCCTCCTGTCCCGACTCTCATGAAAGCAACAAACTGGCCAAGCCAAAAAACACCCAGGAATTACGGGGGGGGGGGGCAGCCAAGTCAGAGGAAGAGAAGCAGCTTCTTGGGTGGGATGGAGGTGCTGCCCCCCCCCCGGAAAGCGGGTTTCCAAGAACACAGGAAAATCCTATGTGCAGCAGCCCAGAGCCAAGATAAATCCAGGGGAAAATCGTCTCCACTCTATCTCTCATATCCCACCATTTTATTTCGCATGAGTAGCTTATGTTTCACTCTTGTCAGTTCCCCCATCTGTTTAATAATTATTCCTTTCTAAAGCCAAGTCTTTGTATCCTTCTTTCCTCTCCCCCCCACCTCAAATTGGGAATTCAAATTACTTGTTTTTCTTAAATCAAACAAGATTTTTTCTCCCCCTCTCTTTTCCTCCTGTTGGTTTCTAACTGAAAGCGTTGTCTTCTTTTCTTTCTTTCCTACCAGATGCCTTCTAAAACCTACAGCACCTTCCTTCTTTCAAATAATCCTAACCTGCCTTTGAGAGTTTTAACAAAGAGTTCAAAATATAAGGTGGCCCCCTAGCTATATGTTTTAAAGTATTAGTGGCCAGAGTGGAGACAATCTGGATGATTCCATATTGAAAATGTCATGATCAGTCTAAATGTTATGATTATTTCTATCATGTTTTCTAAAAGATATACAGTATTTATTATGCATTTTAGGCACACATTCAAAACATACAGCACTGTCTTCCTTAGGAAGGCAGATGGGTGGGTCATGGAGCCAGAGCATGAGTTTTTTAAAGATTAGTCAAGAAACAGCTTTCCATTTTCAGACAGGATTTCTTCATTATCATTCTTTACATCATTGAAGAACTCAGTTATATTTTAAAAGGAAGAGGGAGTAGAGAGGGAAAGAAAAAGGGAGTACAGTTTTTCTTTCCTGCAATCAGTAGTTCCAGTAATTACCAGGAAAGAGTTTAAAGAAATCGTATCGGTACTATCCGAAGGACTCAACGTGAAAAATCTCCTTCAGATGGGAGATTAGAGTGCAGTCAAGCGATACAAGCGCAGCACCTCAATTGAAGGCAACACAACTTCTTTCTCTTTGGCAGTAATGATCTAGCCCAAAAGACAAAAGCATTTGTTTATCTCTGATATATTGAGTTCTTAGAAACTCAAAATCCCTCCCTCCTGTGGTGGGAAATAGTTATTTCACTGAGAAGGAAGAAGTCATTTTTTAATTATTTCAAGTGGCTTATGACAGATAGAAAGAAACCCTTTCTTTCATATCTAAACTGCAACTAACCCTTGGAAAAAATATTTTATTCTTAAGCCACTCCCTTTTCCTATTGATTTCCAATGTTCATGTAGTTTAACTGCATGATGCCACAAATAAAATTATCTGTGAATCTCCAAACACAAAAACAAAAACCTTGGATGCAGAGGATCAAAAGTCGGAAGGGTCAAAAGTCGGAAAGAAGGAAGGAATTTACAATTGAGATTGTGGTTTAGAATGGATAGTTCCATCGGCCTACAGTTAAGGAAATACAACATGCAAGCCATAACATACTTAGAAATAAGCCTTGTAGGGGACTAAAGCCGAGAGACCTGAGAGACCCATAAAGGCGTAGTTACCAAAGCCGTTAATCGAATTGTCTTCGACAGAGAATGTCTCCTCAAGGCGCTGTCCATTTCAGCACCAAAAAGCTATCCTGATCGTCTTTCCCCAATTAATGCGATTTTAGAACGCTCGAAGTTTGACGGTTTTAAAGGAGATTTCATTGCCAGCCTCAGCTTGTGCTTCTTTTAGAATAACATAGTTCATATTATTTTTATGAACAATCATGATTTCATAGATCTAAATCTAGACATTAAATAAATATTTCCCTTGTTCATTGTGGCCCACTCTTCCTAGAAATTAAAATTCAATCCACTAATTTCTTCCACAATGACATTAAACTGAATGCATAACATATATAGTACAAAAGCAAATCTGGAATTCACTTATTTGTATACATGAGCCAAATGGAGGACACGATAAAGCAACATATGTATTTCTGTTCATTTACTTTCAATTTAGTGTATTCATTAATATATTTCACAGCATGATAAGATTGAATAAGGTTCTGCCCTGATATTTTCCTTCACCTTCATTCCGATCCTGACAAAATAACTCTTGTGCCTATTAAAATAATGGTGACATAAGAGCATAAACTGACACCTCCTATTCAAACAAATATATCTCCATACACTTAAATCATTATGATAGGAATATAGAATGTGGACTGCAAAAACTCCCCAACTGGTTACCGTTGCTGCACTTTTCCTGCACCTGCCAGTGTTTTCATTTGCAAACACTGCCTTCGATTTTAAATAGAATTGATTGAATTGCTAACAGTCATCATGTTCCTTCCCCTGGCTTTCTGTTTTTCTGGTGCAAATTGTTCCAGCCAGAAGCATGACTGGAAGACTACAAGACACTTACCAAACAGTGAAATGGAGCCAGCAGGCGAGAAAAGGTTCACACAACATCATCATTAAGTCGCAAAGAGAGCATGTCTTTCCTTCTTGAACTTTCCACTTCAATATGGCCATGTCTGAATTCAAAAGCCCTCCAAGCAGCACAGATCACTTAAACCTGCTTCTTCCCTCAGTATGATTTCTGAAGTTTCTTACAAGATTCCACCGATGGGGAGAGAGTGTTACAGGAATACAAAAGACAGATCCCCAAATGCTTTTTAAAACTAAATTTTGGACACATGGCTTGTCCCACAAAACTTGCCCCAAATTTCAGGTGATAGGCAAACAACTTGATTTTTTTTTTAGTGGGAGGGGAAGAGGAGATTATATGCCTATATATATTAAAAAGTGCTTACCTCTCCTTATCACCCCACCTTGTCCATTCAATACTAGCCCACACTGGGCCTCCACCGAACCCTTGAATAAAGAAGAGAAAAACCAGATTCAAAAATCCACACAGGTAAAATGCATACGTAGCTGCAAGGCTGAAATGGTTGGGATTTCAGTAGAGGCTGCAGTCGTTGCAATGGATATAATAACTCTCCTTTGGAATTGTGAGATGGGAAGGAGAAACCTTAGAAAAGCACAGCTTGTGCCCAAAACAAATAAGCCCTGTCTTTTTCTTCTTCTTTTTTTCTGTTCTCAAATATGACAGTTCTTTGATGGACTGATTGATTGGCAGGCAGACAAAGAGGAAGTGAGTAGCATGGACACAGACAGAACTTGCCAAAGGGATATTTGGCACATGGAAAGAAAAAAGAAAAAGAAAAGAAACAATAAAAAGGAAAGTGACTCTCTGCCTATTTGTGCATATAAAATATGCACGGCCTCTGGAAATGTAGCATCTCTGTGTCACAAAATTGCCACCAGTGAATCAAATTAGAGAAAGACAATGGACAGATCTAAGGATGGAGTTAAGTTGGAGGGATGTACCCATATAACAATGGATGCTTCTAACTAAACAATATAGTTCTAGTCTAAGCTGAACAGGAAAATGACCAAGACAGGTTAGGTACTGCCCATAGAAGTACATAAAGTGAACATCACTGCCTGTCTTAAGATGCAAGGGAGAACTCTGAATTTTTTTTTAAAAAACAACAACCTTTGTGTGTGTGTGCATGTTGTGTTCTTATATGCTCTGTCCAATTACATCTCCCAATTCTTTTTCAGTACTGCAAATTTCAACAAAGACACACACTTTCCTCCACAAACAAATGAGGTTTTAAGTATGGAGTAAGCCTTTAAAGGTGTTTCACCTACACAGCAGTCTGTGATGAATTAAGTTCATGTGGAGAAAGAGTTGGTACATAATAATCGTAATACCCCTCCCCAGAAAAACCCTTTTACAAAAGGAATCTTTATGGTCCTTCTTCACCAGACACCCCTTTTCACCATCTTGACGCTGGCCTAAAAACCCCCTCCTTTTCCAAGGCCTCTTTTGAGTTTAAATGTTCTGCCTTAAAGTGATTATGAAATCAATATGGACAAAACTGGGCGACTGAGCATAAATTAAAGCAATGATGGGAAAAGGTGTGACAGTTTCTTTTGTTGCCCATGGAAAATCTTTTTAGAGGACTGAAAGATGTCCACTGTGGTTCCAAGAATCCTTGCATCTGTTAGGCTGACTTAAACAGCCTTCCAAACTATTGGACTTTCACTTAACATTCTGAGCAGGGGAAAGTATATTTACATTTGTTGCATTAGAAATGAGACATATGTTGATGAGGAAAGTGGACAAAAAGGGGGAGGAGGAGATGGAAAAAAAGAAAAGAAAGAGACTGAAAGACTTGAGAGTAACACTCTTCTAGAGTGGTCCTTTCACTTTGGGTCATAAATCTGATCATTTGCTCCTATAAAACCTGGAAGTGAAATGAACAAAGCATCAATAAGCTAGAGCTACATAAATAAGTTACAGGAGTCCCATCTCTCTTTGTAGAGTTCTATTCCTGATTTGCAGCTAAGGAAGTAGCCATGGTGGCATGATCCAAACAAACCAGTATTTCGGTATCCTGATTAGAAAGTTGGCCAGGCTGCAAGTATAATTGAACAATCGGAGAAACGTTTTGTTGAACTGAGCTTTTTAAACAATCTTGCTTAGATCAAATACCCAACGAGCACACACGCGCGCACACACACACAAAGTATACCTATTTAAAGGAGGGAAGATTGATCTTATTTTCTCCTTTCTTAGCTAGAAACAATTTTTTTAAAAAAAAAAAAACTTTTTTATAAATGGAAATGATTCTTCCAAATGAATCTGCTGTCTCCAGGCTGGAGAGGGGAAAAGGGAGGGTGAAAGGGGGAAAACGTTGTTTGGTCGGATGACATTGCACAAGTGACCAGTTGAATGGCGCTAAGTCGAAAATTGGATAAACTATGGTGCTTTCTCGCACAGGATTTACGCATTGTGGGTTTCCTTGCAAACGACGCTAATCCCTTCTTTTGAAAAAAGATACAAGGCTTTGTGCTTGGGCATAGAAAAAAAAATGTACAGCTAAAAAATCAGCAGCAGACGTGGTTATAAAAAAGGGGAGTAAATAGGTCTTAGTGAAGCTAAACAGTGAATGGCAGATTTGGGAGAAGGAGGAACATAAGGGAAGCTCTTGTTGAAAAC
>QLTV01002975.1:3207143-3218115 GCA_003457575.1 Thermophis baileyi | reverse complement strand
CCCCACATGTGGAAAAAAATAGAGACACACATATATTCTGTCTAAATGCAAAAGTGTTCCCCAATCTGCTTGTCGAGATCGCCAGCCCTTTTTCCGCCATACAAGCCTTTTAAAAAACCTGTAGGAACAATTTTCCCCTCTGCACAAAAGCGGCTCCCCGGATCAGATTTTGTAGTTGCTGGGTATTTCTTTGGCTGATGTCGTAGGTCCCTTGGTAATATAGAAGTTTTGAAAATTAAGCATCAGCACTGAGAACTGGGAGGACAATAGATAGAGCAGCTTCATCCCAGGAGACAAGGAATAAATATTGTATCTTCGCCTAATAAGGAACTGGAGGTTCTTTCAACGTTTTTATACATTTTCCCCTTCGCTCTTTCAGAACGCTTTTTTCTCACCCGTACTTAGGCAAATGTAGGATCCCCACATTCAGCACTTCCACACCGACCTTTTAAAATTCATATTATTGGGAAGATCTAGATCTATTACATCAAACAATATAGATGAATTTAAGCTAAACTATCCTTTTCAATTGGTAAGTTGCTTCTTTTAGCGCACTGTATTTGCTTTGTGTTTGGGTACCCCCTCCCCCCCCACTTTTGACCAGGGCGGAAATTTGTTTTGTATGTAATTGAATTTCTCCCCCCCCACCCCAAATGAGAGAAAACCAATTAGCCGAGGTTTTTTTGTTATTAAAGAACAGAATCGAAATTAGGCCCCCACCACAGCCTAATTCTTTAATGTGGGACATCCTAAATGAAATCACATTTTGTTTTGTTTTTAAAGAAAGCGTTTCAAAGGAAGAACTTATCTGAAACCTGGGTGCTGTTGCGATACGTTTTATTTATGTACTGCACATGCAGTCTCACACACGCTGACATATAGTGGAAGGGTTTTTTGTTATTAAAGAACAGAATCGAAATTAGGCCCCCACCACAGCCTAATTCTTTAATGTGGGACATCCTAAATGAAATCACATTTTGTTTTGTTTTTAAAGAAAGCGTTTCAAAGGAAGAACTTATCTGAAACCTGGGTGCTGTTGCGATACGTTTTATTTATGTACTGCACATGCAGTCTCACACACGCTGACATATAGTGGAAATAACATTGAACGTGGAACATCTGTAAGAGAAAAATGGTCATTTTCCACTGGACGAATATACCGGCAGTGCCACAGACTTTATATTGTTTGGTGGAACGCTAATCAAAGCTGCCCCCCCCCCACACACAAATCCCACTATTGATTCACTACAATCGGCCAAGTTCCTTTCGGGAGGTGGCCCGGCAGAAGCACCCAGCCCAGCCCCGCTGCCTGCTTCGAGGCGCCTGCCAGCCTGGTCTTGCGCTGAGCGCTGTCGCCGCGCCTGGGCGAAGGCAGGCGCGTGGGCACCTGGCATCTCCCTTCTGCTGCCGGCGAGCTGATACTGCCAGCAGTGGCGATAAGGAGCGGGTGGTACTGGTTTTTAATTGCCATTTAATTTGCTTGGCTTTTAAGTATTTAAACCGCGAAGGGTTTTTCGGAAGAAGCCGCGGGCGAAGAAGACAGGTGGGCTCTGTTTGAAGGTCCGAGGTAGGGGAGGGTTTCTTGCTATCTGTTTGCGCCGGCTAACCGGAGCTGTCAGTCAAGCCGCTTTTCTTTCTACAAATGGACCCGGGCACACGACCGGAATGGCAATGCGTTGTCGGGAAACGGGCAAGGCGAGTTTCCAGACGGGCCCTTTCCAGGACTCAGTAGCAAACCCTTTAGCTTCGCCAGACTTCTCCGAAGGAAGATCCTGGCCAAAGGAGTTCTCGCTTAAGTCGTTCGTAAGAAAGAAAACGAGACAACGAGACCGCCTCACATTTTGATCTTGAAAAGCTATTTATTAATGAGACTCCGATGATCGTTTCTCAGCCTTCGGGCGCTGTTCGAGTTTCGCCTAATAAAGACGGGCGGGGGAAAAAAATATATATATCGGTGCATCGACCAGGCTGCCCTGCAATTACTTTAGGACGCTTCTAGTTGTGTGTTCAGCGAGCAGAGCCACTTTCTGCACATTTCTCCAGCGGACAATCCCTCTGTCCGCTTGCTCCCGAGTAAAGGTCCTGGGCGCTCTCTCCCTCCCTCGTCCCAAACGGCAGCCCTCCGCCCGACCTGGCGCTGACTCGTTTCGGATTACCTCCTCTTTCAAACGTCTGGGTGGCCCACCCAGACCTGGACAGCTACCTGCCTCTTAGGATATTGACAATGATTCAACAGTCCAATTCGGAAACCTGAAGGGGCCGCAACTCAAACCGCAACCTCTCATGACTCCTCTCCTCTCCAGCCCCGTCCCTCTACAGTCTGGATTTTTAAGCATTTTCTCTGAGTAGGAATTCATAGAAACTCCGAACTTTGCATACAGTTTTGTAAACCCTTCCTTGGCTAAATAGAGGTGCTAAGTCTAAGCCCCGTCTATCTCAATGGAACTTCCTTCCTTTTTTTTCCCCAATGGAAATGTGAAAATAACGCTTAGGATCAGGCGGTCATACTCCGATTTCCTTCTCAACTGGACTGAAAAGGAAATCCTGCCAGATCAACCCAAAGATGGCCTTAAGAACAAAGGTTTGGGAGTAGGACCAGATGAAACCACAAGAGTTCTAAATCTGGTGCCCCAAAGTCTTTCAGTGCCCTGCAGCTCTAAGAAGAATCTGCTCCCCAACCTGCAGTTGAGCTTTCTCTCAATTTGATTCCCATAATAATCGTTGCTGTCACAGAAAGTTTTCCTTCGTCCCCCAGAAAAGCGAGGGCGGGGGGGGGGAAGCTGGGAGAAGAAAGGGCCAAAGGAAGGAAAGGAAGTAAGAAAGTGCTACATTTTAATCTTCCTTGTTTTCGTTTAGGCTGGTTAGCAGTTTTCACTTCCCTGCAGCCAAAACAAGGCAGAGGAGGTGCACCGAGCTTGCCAATCTCCTCCTCAGCTTCCGTGGCAAAAGAGAGATTCCTCCAGAGGAGAACGTAACTCCTCTGGTCCAGCAGAGCAACAGCAACAGGGGCCTCTTTCCATAATCGGAGAAATCAGGGGTTGAAACAAATAATCTGGCCTCTTGAGGAGGGATAGGAAGATTCTGTTATGCCAGCTGCCATGCTTTGAATGTGCTTGGTGGTACCCTTTCACGGAAATCATCCAAAATTATCCATACACTCCCCCCCCCGTGCAAAAATTGTCCACATACAAGTGTAATTAATAAAAAAATCCTGTAGAATGGCTTCTCACTTGCTACCCCAAAGCCATCTTTCTAAAGAAATGAATCACAGTTTTCACTTAGCTAATTGATTCCCTTCTGTGCTGTCCTGGCTACAAGAGCAGTTCTGTAAAGCTGGGACATGACCGGTGGTAATAAATGAATGGCCTACTTTAGAGCAACCTCTCCCAAAGTTTTCACAGCTTTCATGTGGGCAGCCTCTGAGAAAGGATTTTGAAGGAATGAGGAGGGAAGCAGCATGGTCCAGTATGAATCTTGTGCTACAGTGGCAAGGGGTTGGTTGTGTTGTGGCTTGCCCAAGTCCCGCGCAGCTGCTCATGGATCCGGAAGACCAAGAACCAACCATGGGGTGGCAAAAGCAGTCTGTATCTCCGGCACCTGAGTCCGAGACCAGGGCCAGAGGACCTCAATCAGGGCCTTCTGCACCTCCCCAGCAGGAGTTAAGTGACTCCAGTGAAGAGGAGGAGCCTCTGATTGATGCTAGGGCATGCAGGGCAGCTAGCCGGCAAGAGTGGCTTTGTAGAAGGAGGTCTCCTCACAGGTAAACCTGCAGGCAGAGGAGCCACGCCCTAAGACTATATAAGGTGGAATCACAATGGAAACTGTTGCTGGAAACAACACATGTATTTTACCTGACTACTGTTTACACTTTTGGTGATATCAGTTGGACTAACTCCAGTCCGGGCTCTCGGCCAATTCCAGCAAGTGAGGAATTTAAGGACTTAATGACCTGTTTGTGTTTTTTTGTATTTGAAATCCCGGCCAAAGTGTTCTGTGATTTGCAACAGGCACTTTGGGAGAAACCCTGAAATTAACTTATTACTAAGCATTTATTAGTGATAAAGCCTTCTTTATTTTGGACAACAGTGTGTGTATGTCATTTCCTGGGGGCTTGCGGCGCTGGGTCACAGCAGGTTGTTGGTGAGGAAAAGGAAATCCGTGTGCTTTTTCTTATCAGAACAACATGTGAGAACCAGTTTGATGTAGTGGTGGAGGTGCTGGCCGAGAAATCAGCAGACTGTGAGTTCACTTCAAGTCCCACCTTAGCCATGGAAGCTCGCTGGGTGACTTTGAGCCAGTCACTTTTTCAGTCCCAATCCACCTCACAGGTTGTTGTTGTGGGGAAAATAGGAAGAGGAAGGCGTATTAAGTATGTTCATCACCTTCAATCTATACATATAAAAGCCAAATACCACTCACGCATTATCATGAAATCTCCAGAACTGTGATGTAAAGCCTACAAACTTGAAACTTGGCACGTATGTTCCTCTTGGCTTCTAGGTGCTCGCTAAGAAAGGATTTTTCAAAATGACCATCATTAGTTCTTTCTTATATTATTATTAACAAGCTCTGATGCTAAGGAGTTAGATGTTCTACTCCCCCTCCCCACCTGAAAAGAACTCTGTTCCAACTGCCAGTGGGCATGGCCAGCGCGTGACTCATCCAGCCTGCGGGCTGGGAGTTTAGACATTCTACTCCGTGCTAAGGAGTTAGATGTTCTACTCCCCCTCCCAAGCTTTAATGTCAATGTATCAAGCCCGATCGAAACTACTCATTAGTTTTCAAGCTTTAACTGTCAATTTATCAAGCCCGATCACATAGTTTTGTAGCGAAGCATGGGTATCCAGCTACTAGTTGTTTATAAAGTAATAAAGATAGGATAAAATAAATAAATAAACATCAACATGCAATCAAAGGAAGATCTAAGTAGTCGTTCTAAGTGGGGGAAATATTACTGTTGCTTCCTTTCTGATTATTATGTTTCTATCAAATTTATAACCCACTGACTCCTTGAGAACATTAGCAACATAAATCAAAAAGGTTCATAAAAGTTCAAAAATTACAAAAATATATTACAACCAATGTTCCCTCTAACAAGGGAAATCGCCGCGCGGCAGTTCGAAACTGCTGCGCGGCGATTCCCTATGACGTGCGCGGCCGCGCGCGGCCGCGCGGCAACATTCCCTCTAACAAGGGAAATCGCCGCGCGGCAGTTCAAAACTGCTGCGCGGCGATTCCCTGTCACGTGCGCGGCCGCGCGGCCGCGCACCTTAGAGGGAACAGTGATTACAACCCCAAACTACATTACACAATCCATAAATAATAGCAGTATCAAAACAATACTTTGAATCGCTTCAAACTTAAATGTATTAGATGAACATTCTTTAAAATGATTTCTGTGCTTTTGCCATTTTCCAGTGTTTACTTCCCGTTTCCAGCCAAAAATGGCCATTGGATAAAATGGATTCATAAAATGCATTTCCTTAATGATCATAGCGTTCATTTAATGACTGCTGTGTTCATTTAATGACTGCTACAGAAAACCAGGCATAGTCACATGCTGACCCACTTAACAATTGCCATACTTATTGTAATTCAGATGGAATAGAGAAGTAGATATAAGAGTCATCTATGTACAGATGGCACACAACTCTATATCCACACTAACAACTTCCAGTAGCTTCACAGAGTTATTAAAAAGCATGGGGGACAGGATGGAACCTTGTGGTTCTGTGGTTCAAGGACTCTGGAGCAGTGATCCTCTCCATCAGAAAGCCTATCCTCACGGAAGAAGCTGAACCATTACAAAATCACACCTCCATCCCCCAATTCCACAAGACAGTTTCAGGAGAATATTATACTCAATGGTATCAAAGCTGTCCAAAGATCAAGAAGCACAAGCCAGAAAACACTACCACTTTCATGGACAAAATGTCCACCTGATCAATGCTGCTCCATACCATACCTTGACCAGAAATCAGGATATTAAAATATCATTCCATACATTTCATCCAGAATTACCTGGAGCAGTGCATCCACCATCCGCTTGACCAAGAATAATAAAACTGAAACCACTTTTTAATTGTCAAGAGGGGAGGGATCCAAGGATGCCCTTCAACAGAGAACATAGCACCCTCCCTTGATTGAAGGAGGCATTAAAAATCAAATATGAGGCCTCCCTCCAGGGGGCCCTCCTGACCAATATTTAGGAAAAGAAAGCTAGGTCTAAGGGTGATGGCCTAAGCACATCCAAGCACCCTGCCCAAGAGAAAATAACTCCAATAAAAGAAGGCAAACAAGTGCACTGGCTTCCGCCTATTATCTTTTTTAAATGGCAACATCCATCTGCTGGCAAATACGAATGCTTTGATCTGTAAACAATTGAAAGAAAAAAAGTAAAACCAGCCATTAAAAAAACAGGGATTATAAACTTATGTAAAGATCTTTGTAAGGTCTTATGTAGAGATATAGAAGACCTAAAATGTGGCCTGCGTATGGCAGCAAATTATGTTTAAATTCAGCTACCTGTATTTTCCAGATACCACCAACTACTGGCTTTATTAGTCACGCCAAAGTTTTGAACACCAAACTGAAAATGAAAGGAGATAAAGGGTATGGTTGATTCATTTCATAATGCATTTTGATTAGCAATGATATATTCTTGTTAGGAAATCCTCAGGTAGAGGGATTGGAGGAGTTATTATTATCCGAGAAATAAATTACATAGGAAATTTAAACTTCATCATCCTTTGATCCCAAAAGTTAATTGTCACCATATGACAGGTTTTTTCCTGTTTTCTGTGATGCTGGAACTACTGATTCATGTTTAGCAGCAAAGGTATTCTAAAGCCCAAGAGTCTTATATGAGTTTTGATGATGCCCTTTCATAAAACAAGATTATGCCGGATGTATTATTTAGGTAATACATTCTGCAATTTTCTGATCAAGGCTGTTGATAATCTACTAAACAATCTATTTCAAAATTACAAGTATATGAATTTCATAATATGAAACTGGCAGGGTTTCATTTTGAAAAGACACCTGATGTATCTCCAGCACTAGAGGGGAAATACTCTCTCCTTGAATTTTCTGCACTACTCTATACTTATTCCATCTAGCCCTAAGGCCCTTCTAGATTTCACCATTTCAATAATGTTGTCACATATGAGCACTCTCTTTAAGCAAATGTCTTGGATGAAATATGTGTCCCATTAAATGCATTTGAAGAGCAAGTTTGGTGTAGTGGTTAAGGCATCAAGCTAAAAATTGAGAGACCATGAGTTCTAGTCCCACCTTAGACACAAAGCCAGCTGGGTGTCCTTGGGCCAGTCACTTTCTCTCAGCCCTAGGAAGGAAGCAATGGCAAGCCACTTTGGAAAATCATTGCCAAGAAAAGTGCACGATCCTTTCCAGGTAGTTCCAGGACACAATTGAATGGAAGGGAAAATAAATATTTGTAATTATAATAAAAAGTGGGGTTTGTTTAGTAGAGAAAAGAAATAAAATTAATTGTAACTCTAGAAAAATAACTTTGTATTTTACAATTGGATCATTCTTCCTGCCCAGCTGACTGTTCCCCTCCCTTTTTCCAAGAAAGCAAAGGAGATTTTCTCTCCTAATTCTTACTAGTATATCAGTAATATCTTATTTAGGAGTAATAGTTGTAACTTATGATATATCTATGCAATAAAATTTGTTCTTCTTTGAATGGGTGTGTGAAAAAAAATCAGTATTTTTCTTTAGGTTCACCTATTGCCATCTCTGCCCTACGTCAAGTATTTCACAGACTGTTCACAAAGGGATGCCACATCATATGCTGTATGATGAACAAATGGAATAATGTATGAATTACAGTACCTCACTGAAAGACATGCATGACTTACGATGCGCAGTAAAATTAAAATTCTTTTGAGAATGTGATGTGGAGAACATGATGCTGAGATTGGTGGTCATTCACATCTGGAATTTACTTTATAGGTTTTACAATGAAATTACTCTATGCAGATCTTGCTTCAATTAAATAAAATGCACAGAACCCACGAGTTCACCCTATGGGAAAAAAAAATAACACACATCACCAATTAAGGCAGTATTTATTTATCTATTTGTGGCTTACTTACTCTAGTCAATAACTGGAGAAAATATTTTTAAAATGGATGAGAATAGTGCACAATAAAGCCAAGATAAGACCATAAAAAGAGCAAAACAATGCAGCATATAAAATCAAACTAGAGCCATCATAGAAATGAAAACATTCACTGTCAGGTGAGCCTTTTGCACTGGACTGTGCGTGGTGTACAGAGAAGGTCCATGCAATATAGAAAAAAAGAAAGTACTTGAGAGGAATGGAACTGCAATGAGTCAAAGAAAATACATTTTAAGCTTCTAAAACACTGAATATGTTAGTGAAAAAACAAACAGTTAACCTGTCAGGGTTCCAAGTAACACCCCCAACGCAAGAAGACTCCAAGGCTGACATAACCTATATCTCTCCATCTGTTACTCTGCTGGTTATAGTTCTTCTTCTTCTTCTGGAATTTCTAGAGTGCTCCTCAGCAAAGTAGGAATATTGAGCGATCCAGAATGTATGGCCTGATGCTGGCTGTGGTTAGCATCTTCTCTACCTTCTCTACCTTGCAGGTTTGACATAAGCATAGTTCATTCATAGCAATTAAAGTACAATTCTATTCCTGAATATGAATCAACATTAAAGCAATAGCAGATTGGATTGACGGAAATAGTTTTCAGGTATAATAATGTTAGAAAAGTAAAGAAAAATCTTCCTGGATGCATTTGCTCAACCTTCCCCATGTTCATCTTTCCATCTACATCAATTGTTGGTTTAACTTGCTTGCTTATGTCACTGCTTTGCTTAACCTGTATTATTTAAAATCCCTCTTTCAGCTGATTAGAACTATTGACAAATTACTTCACTTTTAATGGTCCTAAACTGTTTTCTTCTGTAGCAAATATCGGTGCGCATATTTTCATGGTTCATCTTACATGTGGTTCTTGGCATCTTTTACCTAGGTTGTCCAGGGACTTCATTCCTTCAGCATATTTTTTTTAAAAAAGTATCCAAATCTTTCCTAAGATTCTAAATTGCCGGTTCTAAGAAACTACTGGTAATCTGTTCACAGAATCTAAATCATACTCCTTTGAATTCATAATATAGCCTTTTCTATGACACTGCTAAATGCAGGTTAGTCCAAAATTTTCAAGATGAGACTTGGAATAGCAAAGCCATTATGCCAAGCCGTGAGCAACTGTAGAAAAGGAAGTGTCACTCAAGATTATCAAGGCATAAAAGAGTTTGACATTGCCCAGTTTGGATAACAGATTGACGTTATCCAGTAGCTGAGCCTTGGAATAGTGAAGAATGGCAAAGGATCTGCTCAAGATAGATTTGTGAAGGTCCATATACATCAAATGTGGAAGCCTTTTTCAGAATTATCATAAAGGCATGCTCTAAGAAGCGCAGTAATGGATGACTGTTTCATCCATTATACCAAGCCATAAGCAATTATAGAAGAGAAAGTGTCATTCAAGATTATCAACTAAAAAAAGAATTTGACATTATCCAAATTTACCTAGAAAGAAAGAGCAGAGGAAACTGATCTGTGAATGCTGATGTGCTGATTCATTGTCCTTAAATTCTCAAAGACCTTCGTCTAGAAAGGCCTTCAATTCTTTTGAGAGAACCTGCTCTTATCTTGACTTATTTAATATTCACTAAGAAAGAAAGAATGTCCCAATTACTCAAAAATGAAAAACTGACAGGGTCATAACAAAAGATTCCACACAGACTCTTCCAAGTTCTCAATTAGAACCTGGTCATATTTGTCATAATACATTTCTCTGTAAAAAAAATATCAGACCAGATGACAAGCTGTTGTTCCATTAAAAAAAACCCAACCTAGACTTATGTCATTTTCCAGATGCATTTTAAGGATCCAATTTTTACATTTCTCTGTGGTAGTTGAGAAAGAAAACATCTGTAAACTGTGATTAACATCAGATTCTTTAGATTATTGAGAATTATGCCTATCAGTAATAACCTTATACCTAATTAAATTCATAGCACTATGGTATGCCTATACACCATCAAAATTATGGCATCACTTTAAAACAATTCATTTGAAGATAAGGCTCAGCACTGGCACTCACAAATGTTGGCAACTGCAGGTGAATGTGGTAGGAGTCAAAGGAACCTCAGTGAATAATGAGATCCACCTAAATATAAATCTACTAACTAAGATCCAGTCAGGGAAGGAGTACACAGGTGAAAGAATGCTATGATTTCCATAATTTGTCTGAGATTAACAGTCACCCATAAATGTGGAACATTTTGATATTGCCATATTAACCAATATAAATATTTTCTTTTCCTTCTAAACAATCACCTGTAAATTGGATTTTGGGGAAGGGGTCATCTTACATTACCTGATAAGAATAGATAAACTATTTAAAACAAAGGATTGGGCTGTAAGTGCAAAGATGATGAAAAGCGTAGATGCCTTTGAAGATTAGCTTGAAGATTAGCCCTTACTTGGGAAGGGTTGCTTTCCTAGCGAATTTTAACCCTTTTTGTAATCCCTAAAGAGAGGGTTTCTCTCTTGTGTCTTTCCTTTGCCATCTATCTTTTCCTCTCTCCTCATTTCCATCCAGTTTTGCTCTCCCCTTTCTCTTTATTTTCTTTCTCATTGCAGCTGCTCCTTTCTTCCCTCCGGGTTCCCACCCTCCTCCCACTTTCTTGTTGTTTTTTTCTGTTTCTCTTGGAAGAAAGGAATACCATACAATGTCTTGGTGTGTTTAAGAGTAATCTGGGTTTGTGAAAGAGACTGATTGGCATATGCAGATGGGGATCAAATAATTTTATCAATTAACTGTCTTATTTTAAAGTCAAATTTTCCTTCCTTCCTTCCTTCCTTCCTTCCTTCCTTCCTTCCTTCCTTCCTTCCTTCCTTCCTTC
>QLTV01002975.1:3184555-3206604 GCA_003457575.1 Thermophis baileyi | reverse complement strand
CTTCCTTCCTTCCTTCCTTCCTTCCTTCCTTCCTTCCTTCCTTCCTTTCTTTCTTTCTTTCTTTCTTTCTTTCTTTCTTTCTTTCTTTCTTTTTCCTTCCGTCCCTCTTTCCCTCTTCTTCCTTCGTTTGTCACCTTCCTTCCTTCCCTCCCTCCCTCCCTTCTTTCCCCTCTCCTTCCCCATCTCCCTTCTCTCTGGACTGTGGCTTCTAACAAGTATAGTATACAGTAGATAGGTCCAATAGACACATGATCACACAAGTGTGACATAAGTTGGCCAAGCTAAGTTGATAAAGTTGATAGGCATTGTATATGATGTTTGTCTGCATTTATAATGTTTCCTATCCAATCTTTTATTTGGAGGATCACCTTAAATTCAGGGCTGTCTACCTTTCAAATAAATAGTTGCATTTTGCATATAACTCATTTGCAATATTCATACAAGGATGTATTTTGCCAGATTTTTGTAGCTTTGCTCTAGATCTAGGATTTGTCAGTAAGTGCTCACTACATGAAGGGCAATGCTATTAATATTTTTAAGCTATTATTCTCCCAAGGGTATGAACAGCTTGAATAAATCTATGATTAAGGTGGTGTTTTTGTCAAAATTTGAATACATATTTATTCATGGTTTGAAACATGAGGCTTTTATTGACTCAAGAATCCAAGATATATTGCACATATTTTCCTTGACTTTTTGCTATTAAAATGCATATGCTGCATTCCCCAGACTGAAACCAGCTACTTCAGAGATAGTGGAATCCATCAGGGGATATGTATTTATGTTTTTAAAACATTTTAATTTCCCCATTGATCATAACTCATGAATAAAATCAAGCTATTCCCTGAGAATTATCACTTAAAATTAAGAATTAAATATGATATGGAAAAAACCACATCTTCAGCAACCCAGCAATAAAATGGGTAGTGAAATTTCATTTTTAATCAGCAAGTGATCATTACTGAATGTAAGTTTTTGTTTTAACAGGAAGGAAGGAGGGATTTCAAAACTAACTTTTCTTTGGTAATAACTAATATCTCATTGTGTGTGCTGACAATGCAAACTATGGAGTCAGTTCGGTAATGTCAGTAGATAAACCTTAAGCCAATTGTCTTATTGACAATTGGTGGATTCTCATGAATGAAGGCTGAACGATCAAAACCTTAAAACTGTAGAAATCTCAGTCTTGAAGGGTTTGGCCAAAGCTCATATTAAATAGAATTCTTTCCATTGATTTGAGATGGGGTCAAGATGAGGTCCCAAACATGTCTTTGAGATTCTGTGCTAGAATGAAGGAAGAAATAGAAAATAAATATCTGAGAATTGATTTTTAAGGAGATCAGGCACATCATTTGGAAGTAATTTTACATGACAGTTAAACTTGGACATGTCATCTGGTGAGAACAGGCTACATCGTACACACAAACAGAAATATTTGATCTCTAATTCCTTTGCTATAGGTATATTTAAAAGGGTATCTCTTGAGATGGCAACTGAGAATGCAGATGCATCCTTCCATCTTAGAGAAGTTGTTTGCCTTGAATATAGTATAATATTTTCATAGGAGAGAAAATTACATTACTGATAGAGATGGAATTTCACAGAGAAATATATGACATGTAAATGTCAAAAGATAATACATTCCTCTTTTCTGCTTTTCTTGTAATTAAAAACGAGGGCAAATGGAAAAAGGTTATCTATTTTGCATATATTACAATCCTGATCTATAAACTAGAGACAGCTATAGTTCCTACCAAAATAATCAACATTAAAGTTTTACCAGTCTCCTATATAGATTTTTTGCAAAACTGGAAAAGAAAATATTTTACAGTAGTGTTTGGACATTCCAATTCATTTACCACTTGAAGTGACCACCAAGGGGAAAAAAGAATCAGTTTGGGTAAATATTTTGGAAGATTTTATAATTTTAAGGATGTGTGGATTGACTCCATTTTAGTCTTCTGTTGACTTGATTTGGATTGATTTAGAAATTTGGTCAATTTGAAGCAGTGATTTGATTTTCCAAATAGATTTTAACAAGGATCTTTTGCATATGCACAAAACCATTCTGAATCATTATATTGATCTGAGGGTGTTCAATTTGATTCACTGATCTGATCTGGAAAGTCAATTTTATTCTAAGGTTCAATAGAATTACCTTCAGATCATATCTTAAAAACAAAAGTAATATGCAACCTTAATAATTTCTGTGTCTAATACAGATTTGGAAATCTGTAGCTTTGTCACTAAAATGGTAATAACTCCAGCTTTTTAATAAAGCTTGGAAATTTAGATAATTATCATAAGTATGGACTATCTATTCAGATGACTATGTTTTATTTACATAGTAGTGTGTCCAACATGAATGGGAATGTGGTCTTATGGCTCAGAATTAGTGAAAGAAATACTTTTAAAAATTAGATTATGCTAATTGATGAAGATTAAAGAGAGCTCCATGATCATTTTCAAGATGATTGTTTCTATTCATATTTCAACCAACACAAATGCTTTCTTATACAAATTGTCCATAGTTTTCCACTTTGAAACAAAAACAACATAGCACTTGAAACCCAGGTGTTATTTTTGTCTACATTCATTCCATGGAAATGTTGTGACATTTTCCTAAAGAGTGAGTCATTGTGAATTATTCAGAGCAAGTATAAACCTGCTCACAAGTTTATGTACTTGCAAATATAAAATTTGGTTTACTTAATGAACAGGGAGATAAGTGATGAAATCACATGCTTCTGTTGTGTGTGTGTGTGTGTGTGTGTGTGTGTGTGTGTGTGTATTCATCTTGTCCCTGGCAAAAATCAAATTCATACAATTTAAAATTGTCCATATTTTCCTTTATTTATGTATTTAATTCATAAACCACAATTCTGCTCTAGCAATTGCTCAAGGGAACTATCAAATACACACCCACACACTAAAATTAAGACAAAACTGCTAGCCGAATCATTTAACAATAGAAAGCTTGAGAAAAGAATTGAGGAAAGGAAGGGAAAAAGGGAAAGATAGAAGGAGAAAAGGAACTCCCAAGAGAATAAGCTGTTATTATATTTGGATTTGGATTTCTATCCCACCTTTCAAATCAATAACCTTAAATTGTGCCTGACAAACCTTTGATAACTTGTGTGTATCTTTTGGAACAGACTTCATGAGACAATTTACCTTGCAGAAATTAGCAGCCAAACTGCCATATGGCTCTTTCCCCCAATTGCAACTTCCAGGCACTTTTCAAGAGAAGCCCCAGACAGAGCATGCTGCAACAGTCAAGCTGTGGATAATTTAATTTGACAACCAGCTTCTTTCTCAACCCCTTTACTTTCTCCTGCTTTGTTGATTAGAGATGGTTAGGGAAAAGCAACTTTACTTCTAATTCACTAGTGCAAAACAAAAGGTGTGTGTCCCCCCCCCCCCCAATCTGCTCATTCTGGGACATCCTTGCCTGCCTTTGAGACACTAACAAGTCACTTCATTTCTGGAAGAACATTTCAAAAAGTGTGGAAAGTATTGCCCCCTTTTATTATCTCCAAAAAACACCTGGTTGAGGATTATGGAGAAGTAAATTGGTTGGTAGGTAGATAGATGGAAGTCCACTTGGTGTATTTGCCTTTAAATCTTGTGGTTGGCGTCTGCCTTTGTTGCCTCCCTCCCACAAGGCCACTTCCCCATTGGGCTTCTGCAGGAGCAATTCCTTTATTGAACCTCCTAGCCCTGCAGCACATGGCCTCTTGTTTGTCAGCCCCACTTCAGCAGGGAGCTGTCCATTCAGAACCAGACAACCACGTGGTGCTTGCCCGCGAAAAAACAAAAGCAGTGAAATATTAATTAAGAGAGCTAAAGAAAGAGAGGAGCAATCTGTTCAATTCTACGCCCGGAGGCAAGCTCTAACGGAAACCACATATGCTTTCCCTCTCCCCCACCCACCCACCCCCAAGAAATCTTCATTTGGGCATTAAACTACTTAAAAGGATTAGTCATTAAATACTGGCACATTTAGTTTAATTTGTTCGAAACTCTGTGTCACAGAGTTTGATCAGAAAGCTAAGGGTTTTAATCTCATTTGCCGTATTTACCTAGATGTTTTATTTCTTCTGCTGCTTGTTATAAGGATCATATTAATATATCCCATATATCCAGAGGGAAGAGGCTTTTAAAAAAAAATGAGCCGGATGCTCACCGATGGCATAGAAATATCAAAGGGCCTTTTCAAGTAAAACAAAAGATGTTAGTGGGAATCCTCTGTTCCCTACAGCAGACTGACTCTGACTGATTATTATAGGGATCTGTAAAAGTTGCCTAGGGAGGCAGTAGAGCTCAGTGGCTAGAACAGTTTTGGAATGTTTGGAGATTTGACTGTTGCTCCACCATCTTACCACATCAGAGTTAGTAACTCCTCTTTGCCTCCCCTTCCCAAATTTCATATAAAGGATATTCAGTTGTTTAATGCACTGGATTTTAGCAAGATACTGAGCATTAATGCAATCTCATCTATATTCACATCTCTTTTTTAAAAAAATAAATTTTATTAATTTTCTATTAATTACATTTCTTAGTGCTTAATAGAGATTGTGCTGTCTGGGTATTTAATTTGCTTAACAATACAAATGCCATTCTTACTCTCCACCCCTTTTTTCCAACCACTGGTAAAATAAGTTCCAAGTTTGATAATATTCTGTGTCTTCTTTCTGTTTGATTTTCAATGTAAATCTGTCCATTTCTGCACAGTCTAGTATCTTCTTAATGATCTCTTCATCTTGCAGGGTTTCTTCATCTTTCCAATATATTCACATCTTAAACTCACACAGCCACCAAATATGATTTATCTTGTGTTTGCAATAATTGTGTCTAACTATAGTCAGGATGCCAGGATGCAGGATGCCCAATGCTCCTTAAGACAATTTTCTAAAAATAATCCGTTCACTAAGGATCATTGGTAGCAAGGGATAACCATGATGCAGTGGTAAAGTACATGGCTTGTATAAAAGGTCCTAGCTTTAGTCTTCCTGTATTTACAGGCAGAGCTTGGGAAGTGCTGGCTGGGGAACTCCATACGTCTTCAAATGACCAAGGTTGAGAGACACTGCCATAGACCTCTGAAGCAACAGCAGAAGGAGTATCAGATGGGTCAGAGAGAACATCTGGGAGAAGATTTCCTATCACAAGCATTCTACTTTGCTACCATCTCACTTTCAAGCGAAGCAGAGCCAGGTGTGGAAAAATAGCATTGACAAGCAGCTCAGAGGAATATCACCTGGCTATAGATCTAATTTTATTATTGTGGATCAGAAAAAAAAGACAGCACTGTATAAGGAGCATTAGGAGTCCCCTAATGCCATTTCATTCCTTTCTATCTACATTCATTGTGGGACATTGTGAAAACAGAAATGAACAGTATTCAGATGTTTCTTTTCCCCAGATCAGTGCACAATGCTGTCTAGCACAATGCATTATCCTGAATGTTTTGAGTCACATTAGTTATTTAGCTCTCATCAGCTAGCCACACCCTTCTGGGATTAGAACCCGGGCCCCTTGCCTAACACGGCAAGTGATTAATACACCCCCTTGCCGAACACGGCAAGTGATTAATACACACACACACACACACACACACACACACACACACACACACGAGATACTTTAGAATAAACCACCACTGAAAGGGACTTCTCTGAAAACTGCCAAATTCAAAACTGCTGGATGAGATAGTTCATGATGACTCCAGTAGTTGTAAAGAGGAATAAAGGGAGCAAGAGAATACCATGGTTAGAAGAAATGGTGAGACCACCTCATGTGTCAAGCTCTTTTCCCTGCCTTTCAGCTTTTTTAGATGCTTTATGTCCTTGGAGTGTTAAATAAATGACAATTTGCTGGCATTTAAAGGTATCTCAAAGTCTACTGCCTCAGGCATGTCCATTCACCCTCTACAATGGTTGGGACAGCCTTGGGGCTTTGCCCCTTTTACAAGGCTCATTTGTCTGTTGCCCAGTTATCCTGCCACAAGTCCTGGTTTGGGGGTAGTAGAGTTTGATGGAGGTGAAAAGCCCCTGATTTACTGGAATGCAGGTCTTCCTTTAGAAACCTTGGCTTCTGGATATAATGTACTAGATTTGTTTCCAAATATCTGGGAGAGAGACAGAGGGAGAAAGTACTTCAACTTTGAGTATGCAGGAATAAACTCTGCACCTGCCCTGAAGCTTTTTCAATCCCACTATTGTGTTTTTCTTTCCCTCTTAAAACCCAATAATGCTCCTCATGTTCAGAGTTCCCCATGGGAAGACTTATGGACTAGATAAGAGACTTACAAACCCAAGTCACATCATATCAAAATGAAAGTATCAGGCCAAAGATGGGTTTCCTAGTAAGACTAGGATGTTCTGCATGTTAAGATTTGCCTTGAAATGTGTAGATAAACAAAATAAAGCATGAAGAATGGATACAGTTTTGAAAAGCATGTTTTAATTTCTGTGCCATGGTTTAGAAATCTATCATTTTATTATTTCCAATTACTTCCAGTATTCTGTAAAAGAATAGTCTGTTACTTTCTGATAGTAACACATGGAAATTTCATATAGTCAAATATAGAAAGCTGATTTGCAAAAGAGAAATAATCATCTAGACCAAATCCATTATGAATGATATTGTTCCATTTGTTTGGAGGAACATTCTTCCAAGTGAATTTTCAAGTGCAGTTTCAGTGCTTACAAGGCAATTAGGTCAACACAGCTATGGTAGGCTTCATCAGCTAAAAGATGGACATGCTTAAGTAAAAAAAAGAAAAAGAAAAATCTGAGTTCTTGAAACATATCCTGAACTTTGATTCTCCAACTTAATGTTTTCCAGATATGTTGAGATAAATTTCTCAGCTAGTGTGCCTAGAAATTTTAAGAACTGTTATTCTCAATTCTGGAAGATACTAAGTTAGAGAAGTGACATACCATGAGTGCTCAATTTCAATGTAGATACTAAAAAGAATTAAATATTGTTCAGTTCCAGTTTGATGGAAATCACTGTTCACAGAGTATGGTTATTGACTCCAACATGCTTAGATGTCCCATCAAGAAAAGGAACATAAAAGAAGTAATCAAATACGAGGTGATCCAAAGTGTCTAAAATGCCAATAGAACAATTTCCCACAATCTCTTTTAACCTGTTTAATGCTTGGCTATTCCAATTTATTCCAATTTATTCCTAAATAAGTTCTCTGGAAGAAAAATGAAGCAGAAAAAAAATATTAAGAACATCATCTGCATCTTTTGAACAGCAAGAACCTGTTGAATGACATTTAAAGGGAATTAAAGCTGATTTTGTACAAGCAGCAGAATAACCATATCTCCCAGCTAAAATAGAATTTCAGTTCATCCTCAGAACCTGACTGAAGTTAAATCATCATCCCATAATTTACATGTCATTTACAGGGACACACATTGTGCCTTTAGCACTGTAAATATGATCTGAACAGCTTTTGATCTTTTGCAGCATCTGCAGGAACACATTATTGTTTCAGAAGGGGGCTAGGGAAAAAAACCAGAGTTCTAGGAAGGAAAGGAAAAATGCAGGAAGTGCAGTAATGTTGTCAAAATAAATGTGTCAGCCAAATGATAATAGAAAGCTTCAATTATATGGTTAAATGGGTTATATAGATCAAGAAAATTCTTTAGTAAGAGAAGCAAGGGTATTGTTGAGCAACCAGTGTTATTGAATATACAACATTGTAAACATCCTCTTGTGTTCCAACAACACTGAAAAACTCTTTTCAGGAAAATGGAAACAAGGAAGAAAATACAGCCACAGAAGTTTAAGCTCCCTATTTTTAAAGCTGTAAATGATTCTAATGACTTTGATATGAACCTGCCACTCATTAACCTCATTAAAGTTGAGATTCTTATCTGATTTATCTCAGATTCAGAAGTTGGTTGATTGGTACCAGAGGAAAGAGGTTTTTTTCTTCTTCTTAAGGATGGAGTTTTGCAGTGATACCCCAGTATTGGAAATCTTATTGGTTGTGTACTATCTTTAAGGCCAAGTCTTTAAGGTCAGGTTTAAGTGGTTGCCTGAATTCTTAAAAGCAAGCACTGTAAGTGCTATTCGTCTGACATGGTAAATTGATTCATAAAACAGAAATTGTTCCTACTCCTGGATATGTGAAATTCAGATGCTATATGGAGGGGAGTGGGGAAAAATCTGATCTGATCGATCGGATTTCGCATCTTCTTAGTTTTCAGTCTGCTTACTTGGATATGTTATCAGCATCAATTAGCATAGTCTGTCAAATGGTCAGCAAATGTGAGATGAAGATCAGCTTGGTGCTCCTTGCCAAGCCACCAAATCAGCTGCTTTTTAGGTGGTTTGTGGCCTTAGTAAGCAAATTGACATTGAATAGTGTACTATTTCTAATTGTGGTGATCTGAAGCTTTTGAAAAGCTTGTGTGCAAGGCAGGGAGCAACAAGCACTGTTCCCAACAGTCAATATTCCATTCATGAACATGTTCCAGATGGCTCTCTTGGCCAACAGGAGGTTGTTGTATGGGTGAAGCAAGGATGAATGGGCAGGAATGAATTAAGATATAATTGAAATTTGTTAGAAAAGTGAATGACCATTGCAGTATGTCTGCTTTCTGTAGGCTGCTTCTTTGTGACAGCTTTAAAAGCACTCACTGCCATAATCTAATAAGCTCAGTAGAATTTGCTTACTTCTCAGTTTGCATTAGATTGTAACCCAACTCTATTACAATTATTTCCAGTTCTTTAAGTTTCAATCAAAATAACATAAACATGCATTTTGATGGGGGACAGTGAGATGAGCACAGAAAAGCTATTGGTCCCTACTAGATTCTTGGCCAATAATGAATTAGCTAATTATTTTCCAGTTATTACTCTATATAACTTAACCACTGAGATTTAGAGGAGGGTTGAGGGTATTTTTATGTGTATATACTATAGTTCAGTAAAATTACTAAGATTCCATGCAGATTTGGGTTTATTTTTTATTTTATCATTTATCATTAAATAAATGCCTCCCTTATTATCAAGAAATTGTTTAGGCTAATTAAATTTGAAATTATTAATTACATATGATGGGAAGTGAATAATTTTACAAATTATTTTGTTAACCAAGTGATGATGCAGATAATGACAATAAGGGGTAGATCGCCATTATACAGAAACAATCTTAAGTGGTGATGAGAAAAGGAACAGAAGATGTCTTCATGTTCAAAGTCCTGTCTTCAGTTCCTTAATGTTGAAAAGAAAAATATTTACACCAGTTTCAGGCTGTCCACAGTAACGGGCCTAATCCTGACACTTCCTAGGCTTTGGAGTCAGTATTTCCAAGGAGAACTCTTATGTGTTCCTAGAATAACCCATTTACAGTGTACAATTAGCAATCCAGCCATTAATAAGGAATCTAACAAATAAATTTATTCGCATTATCAGAGATTAGGATTAGTATTTTAACTCCTAAAATCTCCTATCAGGGATAGATAAGCCTCTTTTAATATCTTGAAAAATCAATGCTCTGGATTCCGAACAAAAAGTTCAGTCTAAAATAAATAGCATTGCCCAGTATGATAAGGATACTAAATAAAAAACTAAATATTATAGTATATTTTATTTAACTTTGGTGCTCAGAGTTTAATTAAAATAATTGCTTGGTTGAAATAAAATTTTATGATTTGTGACTCATCAGAGTTTTGTCATACTGATCATCAAAATTCTTAAGAAACATAGAGCTTTGGCTTCTTATTTCAGTAAACAAATATTCAATTCCAGGTGGGAACTTCTATTTTAATCAATTACTTATGTTTTTTAAAATTATATTTCATCTGTTTATAATATACTTCTGGAAGCGCCTGATGAATCTTTTAAGTCAGACTTCCTTATGCTTTAATTTTGTGTTTTAGGGATAGTATAATATGATACATTATTAGGCCAGCTTTAAACATTTGCAATTTTTTTGCACCCAAGGAATCATATCTCGTCTCTTATCTATAAGCAAATTCATAAAATAATCTTTTTAATCCTTGAATCAGTTGGAAAGTCCATAAAGGGTTGGCAGAAGTAACAACATAGTTTGTTTTAAACTTGATCAAATAACTGAACTTTTCCTTCTTTGTAACAGTCTTAAACTTTAGTTTATTCAAATATTGTTATAGGATTTGATTTCTCTTGAGTTTTTCTTTGTGCCGTCGCACACAGTTCTTCAAGGCTTTAACAAACTCTTTTATAAATCCAATAGGAAAAATTATCCAGGTCAGTCTCTTGGTTTATTATTGTATTTCCCTTTTAAATTTTGAAACCTTAGCCAGTTTATTTTGTAGATCCAGTGAAACATACTTTTCTAGGTAATTCTCTTGGCCAGTTAGTTGTAAATACTCATTTAATACCATCTCTATCTTGTCAGATAAAATTTGTACTACATCTGTCATTTCTTCAATATCCTCTTAGTTGAATATCTCACAGTTGAACATCTATGTCTAACTCTATCCATAGAAGCAGATATTAGTACTAGCATTGTCAATATTGTGGCTACTATTTTCTGATTCCACTTTTCAAAAGTTTCCTTTAATATTTTTATTGTTATAATGGTTTGCACTATCTTGCGGGTCTGTGTATCTATGTAAAATCTTTAGTCCCCTTTAGTGTCCAGTTTTTGAAATCATGAAATTGCTTATCTTTCTTATGTCAAAATGGAATCTATTTCCCACACAAGTTTTTTGTTCTTTATAATTAGTTCCAAAATCAGGGGGGCCGTGGTTGCTCACGTGCTAAGATGCTGGGCCTGCGCACCCCTGAGGTTGGTGGTTCAATTCCCATGAGCTAATAAACTGCATAGGGATAAGAAAGGAGCCTCCCCCGATTGCCTACTGGTATTCAGGCATCCTGCGGGTAAAGATAACACCGCCTGAAAAAATTCCTTTCACAGAGGCAGCCAGCCACCTCGGTGATCCCTGACTAACACGTGCCATACACTTTAAAAAAAGGTCCCAAAATCATGTTGTAAAAGTTTCAATTTTCCAATTTTATCTGGGCCCTTAGTTCATTTACAACATTCCAAGATCAAAATCTGTAGGTTTTTTTGCTGTTTATTTCAGATTTTTAAAATTTTTAAACTTAAAATTTAAAGTTTTATTCAGGACTGAAAGTAGACTCACCTGGCATTTTCAAACTTGTCATTACAAAGGTCTCTAATAGCTTACAAGTAGTTAATGAGCAATTTATGAAAGTGATTAGAAAGTGAGGCTTGCAAACTTAATGTCCTTTAAATGTCTGCTGTGGTTGTGAACAAGATGGCTAATCTCATCATTTCCCAGTGCTAAAATGCACAGAAAACCACTGTTCTGCAGTCTTCTCATGAAAAGCAGCCATCCGGAGCACATGTGGTGATTCTCTTGTCTTCTCCTGATCCAGAGTGGTTCCAAGAAACTGGTTTACATACCTGTTGAAGGATACGTGCTTTGTCAGTTTATTTCCACGTCTTACACCATATTGTCAGTGGTACAATGATACAAAATAGCACTGTGGACATAACCTTACCCTCACAAGCTATTTTGTGCATATGTGCAGACACATTGCTTGACTTTGATAGAATTAAAAGTATCTTCATACAGGTAGTGCTCAGTTTAGGATCATTCATTCAGCAACTGGTGCTGTATGAGTTGTTATGATGAGTCCTCAAAGTATCCCAGCACTCCCATAGTCATGTGATTATACCCTAAATTTGACAACAACCTTATTTATTTATTTACATTAATTTATGAAGTAGCACCCATCTTAAATATGTAACTCTGGGTGATAAACAATCCTTACAAAAATCATCCATCCCTTCTTCCCTCCCTCTATCCATCTCACAACAAATTAAAACAATCCTATGCAAAAGAGGAAACCTGAGGCAGTGCATAGCAATTTCACAAAAACAGATGCATGTATATTACAGAGGTGGATTCCTCCCGGTTCGGACCAGTTCTATAGAACCGGTAGTAACTTGGTGGCCTGGGTTGCTAGAACCAGCAGCGACCCAGGCCTGCCACGTCCCCGAGCCAGTTCTTTCGGTGGTGCCATAGGCGCCGCCATCTTGTTTTTTGCTTCTGCACATGCACAGCTTTTTTTAAGCACTGAGCATGTGCGAAGCGCGGTGCGTCACTGAGTGAACCGGCAGCGAAGAAAAGCAGAACCCACCCCTGGTATATTAGGTTCCACTAGCATCCTAACTTAATACCTGGGGGAAAAATCCAGGTTTCAACAGCTTTCCAGAAGGTCAAGGCAGTAGGTGGCCTCTTTGGAAGAATCTTAACAGAGTCAAGACTCTGCAGTTTGAGAAACAAAAATCCCCACTCATTTCCTACTGTCTATCTGGTATCACATGACTTCATTGCACTAATGCCCCGTTCCCCCTTGGCCAAACAGGAAACAGTGGGTGTGCTCCTCTAAGCAGTGCTTAGGCAGTATGTTCTATGGCTGCTAGGCCTTATAAAGAAGTGCCGTAATTGTATGTGGAATGACCTTGGGAGACATGAGGAACAGCCATGGCCAGAGGAATGGTTGGACAAGAGGAAGCTTAACAAATGTGGGTGAGGCAAATGTCTCAGAAGGAACCTTCCTAGTTTCTTGTGCTGTATAGCAGAGGTGGGTTCCTACTGGTTCTAACCGGTTCTTTAGAACCGTTAGTAAACCGGTGATGATGTCATGGAACCGGTTCTTTCAGCGGTCTCTGTGGGCGCCGCCATCTTGGATTTTGCTTCTGTGCATGTGCAGAAGTGAATTTTTGCTTCTGCGCATGCGCAGAAGCTATTTTTTGATTACAGTGGGTGCGCGCGCCCGTGGTGCGACCCTGAGCGAACCGGCAGCAACAGGATCCACAACCCACCCCTGCTGTATAGATGAAAGGGGAGAAACGTACCGTCAGACTTGCAAGATTTTGTTAAAGTAACCTTAAAATAAAGTAGAATTAGTCCATCTGGTCATGCGTCTTGTCTGGACAACCTGGCTAGGCTGACATATGCCCTGTGGCTGCTGTATACTCCTGTCTCATTTTCTAAGAGGAATGATTCAGTGAACCTTGGATACTCTCAGTGTTGTCTGGGATTTGAGTAAGCACAACAAGGGAGGGAGCATAATTTGACCCCTAATTGATCCGCTACAGTTTAGGGTTGAAATGGATCCTCTCTTGCCCCAATACTAGTTAAGTGCATTGTTTATGCAACACATGGGATCATTAAATGACTCAGGTTCATTCTGTAAACCCAAACATGCTATAAGAATCCTAGCCTTCATAGATATAGGGCATGGGATACAGCTCAAATCATAGTTCTTCCGAGTTCTCACATTCTTGTATTTTAACTCCTGTCTCTTCCCAACTCATTTCTACAATAGATGCAGATGGCTCCACCCTACTCTCATTGGCACACTTAAGGGAACAAGAGAACCAGACGTTAATGACTTGTGTGCGAGGAAGGCACTCAAAGGATTAAAGAAACCAAATCCAGAAACTGGAGATTTCTAATTTGATGTTGGATTGAGTTAAGTAAAGAACTCTTTCTAAGCTCGACTGAGAACATCAGTGAAGGACATATGCTAAACCATTTCTGCCACCGAGACAAAGAACCCCACTAAATTGCATCAAGGAAAAGTTGGGATCAAAATGTGCATAAACAACCAGATGAACACAAAACAACAGAATGCTCATTTTGTACAAAATTGTCTTCTGTCAGATTCCAACATAATGTTCTTTCAGTCAGTGAGTTGCATTTGGAGAGCCCTGCAAAGTGTCAGGTAATGTAATTAATTTAGTGTTTGTTAGGAGTTCTAAGACCTTCCGCTAGAGAAAAATGCTACAACAGCACTTTAAAAAAAATTAAAAAGAGAAAACAGTCAAATAATAAATCTCATCACAAGTACCTCTTCTGTCTGAAGCTGCCATGATTTCAGCAGTGATTAAAGGCTACAAGTGGTAAGAAACTGGAGTGATAAACTTCCTTTGTAGCAGAATACTACTAATTTGTGATACACAGCAAGACCTTGGAGTTCATTAGCAATAAAGCCCTTATAGTGGGTGGGAGAGTGGGTGGGTGGAAGAGAGCAAGAGAGGGAGGAAAACTGAATGATTATGACAGTCTATTCACACATTCTTTAAATAATGAAAGTGGTCTTTACAAAGGATCTTTCGTTATCTCTCATTTGGCATCAACTACTTTTCTTCTTTCAGTATCTGGAACTAATAAGTAAACCACAAACATAGTTACTCCTCAGCATTCTTCCCTTGCCTTTCCCGACTGGCATCCCATCCACCAGAATTTTCTTCCATTCCCATTAATTGGTCCTTCGAGAGTCTCCCTCTCCTACCTTTGCTGTGACAGTCAGTGAACATTTCTTCACCATCCTGAGTCAGAGGCCCTGTGATAGCTCACAAGTCATAGGTTGAACTGGAGCTGTTCTACTCCCTTCCATAATGTTTAATGCATAAGGCTTTTAAAATGGCACCATTAAGGGGATCGCACATACTTTATTTTGAAAGGATAATGGATTCCTTCGGTTATCGTGTGACTGTGTTTATTAAAAAATATGAAATAGGTTTTTGTATGTCTTACACGCGCGCACGCACACACACACACACACACACACACACACACACGCTCAAACCTAATGGGAAATCCTAACAGGCAGTTGTCTGTCATATGACTTTTTGGTTTCTGAAACCTGAAAGGTGAGAAAGCTCTAAAGGAGGACTTTTCTCCACCTCTATCTCCCAGGGTAATGCATTGACTTGAAAGGAATGCTACTTCCCTCCCCCCCAAAATAATTTATCTTTAAAATAGGAGAAACATTTTAGATTCTCTGAGAATGTGAAAATGGAGAGAGATAAGGCTCCCCCCCCACTCCTGTCTAAATCGTCCTTTTGGCAAGCAGGATTGTCTAAAATTCAAGGTCATCTTCCTTCCAGGTAAATACATTTTTTATTAGATGCTTGCAATTTGGGGCATTAAATTAATTCTTAGGGTAATATTATTTTCAACTTTATTGGAAGTCACTACATTTTTATAGTTCAACTTTTGCAAATTTATTGAGGTTTTATTTAAAGGAAATCTGGTTTTACAATTAAATAATTATAGGTATTGACATTTTATATCCTTTTATTATCAATTCCATTTTAAGATTAATCACTCTAATAAGAATTATGATTTGTGGAGGTGTCATGGAAATTTCATACCCATGAGTTATAAAAACTTTCTTAACTATGGAACAGCAACATATTATTTTTTAAGGATTTGAATTTTGGTTGTTTGCTACAGTAAATTGATGGTGCTGAAATCCATCTTTTCTTACATCTGAATCCCCAAATTTGTGTTTGCTTTGATATTCATTAACAGTTCACAACTGGATACAGGTAAGCCAATTAAACCTGAACTAAGTCAAGACTGGATCTGTAAACACAGAAAAACAGAAGTATGAATAATATGTCTAAATTCTCATTAGAGATCCAGTTCGATGCAGTGGTTAAGGTACCAGGTTAGAAACAGGAGAATATGAGTTCCAGTCCTGCCTTAGGCACAAAGCCAGCTGAGCAACTTTGGGCCAGTCACTCTCTCTCTCTCTCTCTCTCTCAGCACTGGGAAGCACGCAAGGGCAAACCACTTGTGTAAACTTTGCCAAGAAAACTGCAGGAACTTGTAGTTATAGGTCAAGGCTAACTTGAAGGCTAAATATATATAAATTTTTATTGCTGTCTCAAAATGTTAATTAAGCAACAAGCATATCAAATTAAGTAATTGATTATATATATGTTATACATACATAAATAAACAATTAACAACAAAGCAAAGATAATTGTTTTTGCAATTGTTGTAGTTTATTTGTTGATGATATAAGCACTGAGATCATATAAAAAGCAAAGTACTTGTTTAATAATGCCTGTCAAATCAAGGTAGGGTGATAAACATGTAGACTTCTTTCAGCAGGTGATTAGGGAAGAAATAGAGGAAGATAAGTTTGAGAATTTTTGTATTGTATGATATGAGCAGCCATCCCAAGGTTTAATATTATGCAATCATCTTACCCAGGGGTGGGCTTCAAAAATTTTAGCAAGAGGTTCTCTGTCCGATTGCTGGGTGGGCATGGCCATGGTGGGCGTGGCCTAGTCAGCCTTCTGCACCACGGTCGGGGAGGGGGGGCGTTTTTGCCCTCCCCGGGCTCCGGAGGCCATCTGGAGGCTGGAAACAGGCCCGTTTCTGGCCTTCCCGAACTTCCGGTAGGCCCGTTTTTCACCCTCCCCAAGCCACCGCCCGCGCCCTGCACTTACCTGCATCCAAAACGGGCCATGTGGGGAGTCCTGGGAGGGGAGGGGTGGGGTGGGCGGTGCCAGCCAGGAGTGGGATTTGGGGGCTCTCCGAACTGCACAGAATCTTAGCTAGAGGTTCTCCCAAACCTCTGCGAACCCCCAGCAGCCCACCCCTGATCTTATCCATATCCCACTCAATATTTTTGGAATTGTTTACAGCTTATCTAAGATTTAGTATATTGTATGAACTTAGAATGGCTTGCATTTATGGTTAACCTATGATTTTTCATTTCAGTTTCTGATCAATCAAAAGAAATTCTCAGGGTATTGTGTGAACCATGTTTGCTTCCATCTCCCCCTCCCCCTACTTCTCCTTCTCCTTTTTCTTCTTCCCTTACTATTAGCAATGGTATTTTCAAAAATCCATTATAGCATATGCGGGAATAGATATTGCATATGAGACTTGCTAAATCAATTCTTATTAAATGTATTAATTGTAATACATACAGTATTTTAATAATATTTCATTCTACTAGCTGCATTCTTTAATACCTTGTCAACAACTGACAGTGGCTTACAGAGGGTTAAAGCAATAAAACTAAGCTTTAACAAACAACCATGCTAGGGAGGAATGAATAAGATGTATTATAACCGTTAGTAATGCTTAATAAGATCACACCTAATTTAGGGTCACACCTAAAATTAAGACTTGTAGGAAAAGCCAGGTTATGAGTTCCTTCCTGAAGATCACCAGAGTAGGACCAAGTGGAGCTCTATAGGGCAGGCACAGCAACCAAGAAAACATAACTCTTAAGTCATCTAAAATAGTATGGAATTAATGGGATCCAGAGCCTCCCAAATTTGCAAGGATTTATTTTTTTATTACTTATTAAATTTCTATACCACCCATTTCACTTAAGTGACTATTAGACTTTTTTTTTTCAATCTTCCCTAAAAAGAGAAGCTGGAGACTAGTATTGTTGGGTTGAGGAGGAGATGTAACATCACTTTATCCAAGGCAAGCAAGATCATTTCCTCACTCAAAGATGAATTCACTATTTCTTGGACCCAACCACACATCTTATCCCAGAGGGCCTTGACCAGCAGGAAGGTCATCTACCTAACAAATACAGTAGATCCCCAGCCTCAGGGACATTGCATTAGAGCAGGGGTCCCCAAACTTGGCAACTTTAAGACTTGTGGACTTCAACTCCCAGAATTCTCCAGCCAGCTGGCTGGAGAATTCTGGGAGTTGAAGTCCACAAGTCTTAAAGTTGCCAAGTTTGAAGACCTCTGCATTAGAGATTTATAGGCTCAAATTCTCCCCAGCTAACAGAACAAGACTCTGGTCAATACACGCAGAAGGATCTGTCCAGCTCAAGTCCAACTCAAAGAAGATTCAATTGTATCCATCAAAAATTTAGAGCAATCCTCAGAGTGGATCACATTGATTCATGAATTATACCCCATTTCTGATGTAATCATCCTCCATCATAGTTTAATCATTTACATTGAGCACCTGATATATATCTTAAGCTGAATTACAACACAACAAATACACTTTGAATTTAAGATGATCTATCTCTAAAAAAGAAAATTAGAAATTTTCTAATTAGAAAATCAGAAAATTAGAAAAAAAGCCTTGTCTGTCTCTGTTACTGTGATATCTTATTTTAAAAATATGCTATTTGGAGGGGGGGGGGGAAACCAACTAAGCCAAATCCAAGGCTGATCTTGCTTGAACTTGGAAGTGAGTTCCATGTTGCCTTGGCAACATTTAAGAGTATGCCAAAAACATATCCCTTCCATTACCAGTGAGGATTATATATTTCTCCAAGAATAAAAACCATGAATACTATCAGTAGCCATTCACCATTAATATCTCCAGAAACCTCCCTCAAGGTTTTTTGTCCCTACCTCCCATTATTTCCTCTGGCTTCCTTGTTCTTTGATGGTGTTATTTTTAATGTTTCAATTTTTTTTAAAGATTTACCCTTAATCAGGATCTGTTTAGTGAATGTGAAATCAGCAAGACTCTGGAAGAAAAGAGGAAGGCATGCGCGCTCACATTTGCGAACTTTTAGGGAAGGTAAGTGAATACCAGCTCTGGTTATAGACCAAACTGCTTGGAGGACTAAGGTATGGACAGTGCTTGAACAGTTCCCTTAATAGTATGAGTTTCTCCTGTGTGGAATCTTTTCATATATGCAATACCAAATGTGATAGTGAAATGCAGCTGAAAGCATGTTAGCAATGTTTCTACTTCATTGTGAATGCAGCATTTTGTGTGAAGTTCCTTTTCTCTAATGTATCCATCAACAAATACTTACTTGTATTTATTGGGTAAGATATAAGGGCACAGTGATGTAAAGCTTGGTATTTTAGTTGAAGATCAAAACTAAGACTTTCTATTATTTACAGTGGGAAAATATGAATAGCCCCCCCCTCTTTTATATGTATCATTTAATCCCATTACAGGGACAGCAGTGAGCCCAAAGCAAGCATAGATGTTTTCCTGTGCTTCAGTCTACTCCTTTCTGAAAATCTCTGCTTTTCTTCTATCCATTTCTGGCACTTGGACAAGTAGTATTTCACTAGCATAAAATTCAAATAGGATCAGTTGGGTGTCTTTTCTACTTATATCATGAGACAGACTCTCTCTCTCTCTCTCTCTCTCTCTCTCTCTCTCTCTCTCTCTCTCTCTCTCTTATGGGGTTGCATTTTAGTTGTCATTTCAGTGCAATTTTTTCACTGATTGTATTTCTTCAGAAATTAATCCCTCCATATGTTTTCAAAAAGTCAGCCTATTAAGAGTCCTCTTAATCCTTAAGATAAAATCGTAACAATGAGCCTAACAATGAATAACAAAGATTTACAATGAAGTAAACTTATACATAAAGACCTGTTTTTTAAAAAGATATAAGCATTGTCAAGCATTCATATATATAACATCTGATCCTGTCTGATTCTGCAAAATTCAGATTAAATGAGGAGGAAATCCATAGTCTCATAAAGACTTTCTGTTATCTGTCTTCAATAATACTCTTTAGTACTGTATATAAACACTAGTAGACACTTCTCTGTTACTCATGTTGTAGCAGCTCTCCCTTAATCCCAGTTCCCAAAAAAACCTTTAAAAAAACCCTGTCAGACTGTAAATGTCATTTGTTACTGTTCAGAATTCTCTTACTGATGGTGTTCCACAGTGGCTCAGTCATTCACAGATTACTGTCCCCATTTGGCTCCACACAGAAGTGTGAATATTTCAGTGTGGTGGTGTGCAATCATTTTCACCTTTGTTTCAGAGTGTCTTCATGCCGGGAGAGGTGTCTTTAAAAATATCACAGCAAGATGAACGGTGGCTTTTATTTCCCGCATATTAAAATCAGAGACATGCTTGCTCACATAGGCACACAGACAGTCTGTCCGATTACCTGTAGCTTTATTTGGAATCTTTAGAATCAGTCCAGGTTTGAACATGATTCTATTTAGAATTAATCAAAACTTAAACATTGTTTTGTAGTAGGGTGGCATCTAACTTCAAACAAACAAACAATGTAGTGTTTTATACCTAACCATTTAGTATTTTATGGTATTTATCTATCAGAATGAAGATTAATGAAAGGATACGTTTTATCAAATGAACAGGACATTTGGTTTTGGACACACATTACCGGTATTTATTCTGTGGTGGTTTCGCCTATTTATTCTTATGTTAATTATATTATTCATTTCCTCACATATTGGTTTTTACACGTACCCATGATACACACATATCACCACATTTCTATATGCTCAATGATTGCCAGCTCAGTATGTGGATTGATTTCACTGAAAAATTGGCTTCTGAAAGGAAGATGATCTAAATACTCTGGACAACCAATGCAAGCTGGAACACCATAGAGTTGGTTGCATATAAGAAGCTGCAGATAAAAATATTTATATTCAGGGAAAGATGCACATAAAATGCATTTATTAAGAAATGTTATAGGCAGATCCGGTGACAATTATCTTGCTTTAAAAAAAACAGAAGAATGATGCAAATAAAAATGATAGAGGGGATTGGCGATTCATTGTATGCAAACTGAAAAGGAGCAGATGTAGATTGAGCTGTACATTCATGTGAATATTGTATAATTCTGAAATGTTCACAGGACACAACTATAATACAAGCTTTAACTTGTCTTTTAAAGCTTTTTTTGCTTCTCCCAAGAACTTTGCAATCTGAGGATAATCTGAATTCTTAATTTTCACAATATTAAAAAAAAACACCAGGTCCCCTTTAAAGAAACAAAGGTATTTAGTTGTATATAATAGGCACATTTTCATTTCTTATGCTGAAACCAAAGTTGAAACTGGAATTTTTGACCATTTAGAAAATTTCTCACTCATAATTGGCTGACCTTGTACTTTATTTTACATTTGTCTTTATCGAAATTTCAAGGCAACACCTAGCCTTATAAATTCTTTACGAAGTGACACTGCATTCTTCATTCATTCTTAATAAACAAAATGTGCTCTCTCCCCCACCCCTAAACATTTCACTTTTAAAACTTTACAAGCTGTTAAATTTCACATCCCTTCTGCTCCATTTCCCTACCAAACTTCTAGCACATGCCATGTAAATTGTTAAGTCAAGCACCTGGCATGCAAACAACCTTGTTAAAGTTGGAAAAGAAATGCAAAGACAAAGGAGTAGCAGAATATATACCTAGATATTTAACTCATGATGAGTAAATTCCTCAGAACTCTGGATGGAATTCCATGCTGTTGTTGAGAACAGATCATATCCTCATTGGAAATCTGATCATCATCCCCATCATCTCATTATTTTAACACTTATGTGGCAACTTAGGCAATTAGAAGTGCTATAGATATATGACTTCATCATTCCTTCTTAGAGTTTTTGCTTAATTTTGTTTGGAACAGTGTAGACAAGCTTCTAGCCCTTGAAGCCCTTGATCTGAACTTTTGTGAATCATGTAAATTATGTGCTTGCATTTTGATATATGGCACACAGTTATGTACATCACACTACTATGCATCTCATCGTTTGCCCCCTCCTTCCCCCAATGACTCTGCTACCCCAGCCTTACCCTTTTATTAGGAGTTTCTAAGCCAAAAAGTATAATGGGCTATAACAGTGATGGCGAACCTTTTTTTCCACGGGTGCCAAAAGCGCGCATGCGTGTGCCCACACCCATAATTTAATGCGCCCCCCTGCACACATGCACGTGACCCACCCTCTGCCCTGCGCATGCAACCCGTGCTCCCCCGAGCATGCGCGCACGCCCCCCTCGAGCCTCCGCACAAGCCCTGTATTTACCTGGCATCCAAAACGGGCCACATGTAGACTTCTGGGAGGGGAAGGGCGGCGTGGGTGGGGCCAGCCAAAAATCAGCTGGCCAGCATGCACATACGCGCTGGAGCTGAGCTAGGGCAACGGCTCGTGTGCCCACAGATATGGCTCCGCATGTCACAGGTGGCACGCGTGCCATAGGTTCGCCAACACGGGGCTATAAGATTAACCTTGGGAGACTGGAGGAAGAGCCAGATGGGGTAAAAGCATCTCAAAACTGACCTTCTCTAGTTTGCTGGAGCATAAAGTCAGGGGAGAAAAAGTGCTTTCAGACTTGCAAGAACCTGTTCCTTGTTGCGGAGATAAAAATAATTAGAGGTGAAATGAATCTTGTTTCCCTGCCCTCAATCCTCATGAATAAGACCGGAGTCCAGGAAAGAATAAAAGTAATATATTTGCATAACAAAAATA
>QLTV01002975.1:3143199-3181664 GCA_003457575.1 Thermophis baileyi | reverse complement strand
CATTGAGCTCTTCAATGTAAACATTTCCTTTCCCTTCGACCTTACAGGGATGATTCGAAAAAGAATACAATTCACGTACTTCAGGTTCAGGCTCGTGCATTTCTGAGAAAAGATCCTTTCTGTAAGTAATGTGCAATGATGCACCACTGTCCAAAGTCCATAAAAGACGCCTGTCATATCCTTGGCATGGCCCTGGATCAGTGGTTAAGGCCAAAGTGATATATGGAGCTTGCAAATAACTTCTGGGACCACGACGACCTTGTCTTCCGCCTCTGCCTCTGCTGCCTCTGGAGTCTGTTCCTCTGGGCTGGTACTGGATGCGAGCTGGAACGCATTGTGGACAATCCCGAGTGACATGTCCCTCACGATTACAGATGTAGCATCTTGGCATCTTTTGTCACTACCAGGGGATGCACTTGGATGTACATGATGAGACATTTGAGTTATCTCTGCTTGCAGGCTAGTTTGTTTGAGAGAAATTTCTCGGAAACTATGTTGCAGAGAACGTAATTCCTCCTGTATTTTGGCATATTCGCCACCAGATGGCGTTGCAACAATAGCTGTCTCCTTTGATCGGCCTGACGCAACATCCTCTAAGAGGAGTGGCCTAGGCTCTGAAGAAGAAGGCAACATTCCTCCTGTAACCTTACAATAAAGGTAGTAGCACTAGTAGTCATGATTTGGTGTTCTGTCTGGACTATTTCGAAGTGCCATGATCAGGAGAGTGCATCAATCTTTTCCCAATAATCTCCAAGATCCTATTGGAATAGCAACCCTTTTTTCCCAGTGCCTGGAAAGCGTTGGCTACAAATGATGCTGCTTAGCACTCTGAAGGGAATGACTATGAATAAATAGCACAGTTGCAGGGTTATGTGGGATGCCTTGTGGTTCTGGGGGTAGGTAAGATTTTCCTGCATTGAGGCTAGACTTTTCTGCCAGCCATCCCACATAAGTGCTGATGTATATCCCTGGATGGATGCCATACATGGGCTGAAGCTTTAAAAAATTAATTTTTACAGGGAATATACTGCCCAGGAGACTACACAGAACTTACCACGAGCCTCATTTTTATTTGTTGTTATGGGATACTAGTCTTCAAATTTGCTATTATGGGGTATTCCAGGGTTTATTTTATCCCATGCAAAGAAATTTGTAGGATTGTGGTCCAAATATTATTATTATTTTCATTTATTATCCTTTTGGGGTTTTCTACTATTTCTTCCCTCTTTTTTCTTTCTACAAACAAAAAAATCTAGATGGAAAAATTGAACGCTTTACTTTGATTGTAAAGCTTTATATGTGGATGCACTCTGAGTGCTGTATTCAGATAAAGTGTGTGAGCATCTAGGGAGTTGCAGTATGATGGAGTCACTAGCAGATCTAATTAGTGCCATCCAGTAAAACAAAAATATTTCTTCAGAATGTATGTGGAGAGCTGAAGTACATACTCTAAAGAAGTAAAATCAGAGGAAGAATCACATCTTATCCTATGGTGCCTTTCTTTCTAAAAAAACAAAAAACCAAACCAAACCAGGAAAGGTCTTGATTTATTCTTTTATAAGTTAATTAAGTCATGCATCCATGCAAGATGGTATGCAACACCTAGAATCTGTGAAATGTTTAATTGTGCACTAATTAATTACCGTATTTTTCGCTCCATAAGATGCACCGGACCATAAGATGCACCTAGATTTCGAGGAGGATATGAAAAAAAAATGAATCTAGAGCGCCGTCTCACTGTGCATATGGAGCACCGAATATGGAGCAGTAGTGTAGTGAGGGCAGGAGGAGGAGCCTGAGAGGACCACAGATAGATGTTCTCTCATGTGCCAGCTCTGCTTATTGACTACTGCACTCCGGCGGGGTTCAGCACTGTAAAAGGACTCCACCGCTGCGACCTGGCTGTGATATTCACTCCATAAGACGCACAGACATTTCCACCCATTTTTTTTGGGGGGGGGGAAGTACATCTAATGGAGTGAAAAATACAGTATATTCCATTCTTGTTTTCTTCCAATAATTTATTCATTTCTTAACAGTGCTTGTAATTGCCTCAGTCCTGAAGGATTTGGGAATACAACAGCAAAGCAAACAAAACCTTCCATAACAAAAGAACCTAAATTAAAAAAAAAAGATAATGCCATCCATCAGTCATCTGGGGTGAAATTTCATTAAAACAACATAGATTTAACTTCCTTGTGGAATGTCAACAATTCTGGACCACAATGTTCCACCAAATGGCAGCTGCCACACAAACGTTCTGTGGTCTTGCCTATATCCCATGTACCTAGAGAAAAGGAGCACTCTCAACTGACTTCTCTGGGTAATTGAATTGAACAGCCATATTCAGTTTCTTCAAGGCATTGCCTGGTACAGTATATCTAGTGCTATGATATGTAGGGCTTTAAAGGCAATGACCAACAATTTCAACTGAATCTGTAACTATTTCAATGACTTTAACACATATGTTATCCTTATGGGTTGTTCTACTAGTTATCTAGTCACTATATGTTGTACAGTACCAGGTGCAACTTCCTGGTCACCTCAAAAGGCTGTCCCTTGTATAGCACATTGCAGTAGTCCAGCTGAGTGGTGATCAGGGTGTGATGTTAGGACATCTGAGCCCAGATAAGATTGCACATGGAAACCAGTAGGAGTTAAAAGTGCAGGAGGTTGTTCATGCCATGAACTATTGCTTTTAAGGGGAGCACAATCCCAACACAAATAATTACTGGAAGCAAAGGTTAGTAGCAACTAGGAACTCCATGTTGGAGGAGCTTTGGATTCTGTGGAACCCCGCATTGTAGTTCCCATGGACTCAGGGGCTTCCCTCCCTTTCCTCCCAGACCACTGATTGGAACCACCCACTTAGGTAAGAATGACGTATTCCTCAGGTCTATTGGATTTTTGAGAGTAAAACATAAAAGAAATTGAGAGTAAAACATAAAAGAAATCAACACAAAGAATTAGATTCAGATTCATTGTTTTGCTCCATTCTATATTATTTCTCATGACATTGTTTGGCTTCAAATAATAAACAATGCTGCTTTCACATTAATAGCCACAACGAATCATATCATGACTAATCACTAATCTCAATTGTGTAGTTTTAAGGACTACTTTTTATTTCTTAATGCACAGAGGTGCTTATTTTTATCCTGCAGTGCTCAGTCTACACATGGTACTTTGTAGCAGCTTTCAAAATCAAAATTCTACGAAGTAGGATCATGACATCAAAATATACACGTTTTAGTTATCGTTTGGGAGGTATCTCATAGCTCCTCTACTGTAATTGCAAATTATACAGAAACTAGCTTCAAAAGAAGACTACTTTCCCAATATCCTAGGCTAATATCAAAATTAGTCATTTCAAATAAATCTACCATTCCCACAGGATAACTACAGATTATTATTTATTGAAACAAAAGTCAACACTCGCTGTCTGATGGTGCAATTCTATATGTGCTTGTCAGCAATGGTTCCAACTCATTGGGTTTTCTTCCAATGCAACTTACATCTTGACCCTTTAATTCATAAAATAGGGTGAGATTTGAAACAACTCTTTTTGTCTACTGTAAATAAGATATCAGTCATCACTTCTATATAAGACATCGCTCTTACATAGAATAAATAAATTATTTAGAAGCAGTTGATAGACAATTGTTCTGATGAAATCATCCTGTAATTTCTGCCGTGTTTCTCATATCAGCATTGCTTTGAAAGGATATAGTTTAGATTACAACATTCTTAGATCAACAAACAATAATTACAAAAGGGCTTATTAGTTGTTCTTACCTTCTCAGGCCATAGTAAAACAAAATTACCACTCAAAATTAAATTAAATTATAATTACAAAAGGGCTCATTAGTTGTTCTTACCTTATATATTGACAAGGAAACAAATATTTTCAAATATATCATAAACATCTGAATTTGATAAGGATTCATATAAATTGGGAAAGCCCTCATGTATTAATTTAAAAATGTTATTTTACTTTTTTCCTGAGATAGGCTCCTAACAGAGAATAGGATATTTAATTGATTAATTTGTTTAATTACTTTACTAGAAAAGTAACTCTGAACACACTAAATTTTTTTTTTACTTATTGGTAGTCTTCTGTGAAAAACTTAGTATATTAATTACATCATTATTGAGTGATTAAATTATGCTGCTACATACAGCAGCAATTTGATAATACTCCACACTTAGACAGAAGGGGCTTTCAAGTTAGATTTTTTTAAAAAAAACTAAATCTGGAAAGTTTCATTTCATATAGAATAGAAAAATATTTTGAAGACTGAAGTACTCTCCTTTTCTGTCACAATGATAACTGTAAAATCATTGTACTTTTTATTCCTTTTCTTCAGTCCTGTCTCTAAGTGTGGAAGGTTACCAAGCAACTTCTCGTTAGTATCTGGGGTTCTGTGGTATCTTCACTCCAAGACAGAAATGTCACAGCACTATGTGTTAAGGTACACTGAGGTAAATGACTTGCCACAATCCTTCTCAGTAACTTTTTTTTTTAACTTCTTGACATCACAAACTGAAAGAATATGATAACTGGGCATTAAACAACAAGAAAAATATGGCTGATAGTTTCATTCTGAGAGATGGATAGCACGGATATTGACAAAGTAGTCACAAGCTTCCAAAAACAATATGCTCAGTCCTATTAGCTCTTGAATGAAATCTATTCCTTGTGGTGAATTTTGATTCTAAAAGTTAATCTTTCAAAGGAATGGAAATATAAACCAGGGCAATAGTGTTTTTCAGAGTCCAAAGAGAGTCAATTTTTTCCACAGGAATTATAGTCTGTACATAATATACCAATGGAACGTCCTTGTGTTGTCTTTGTGGAGGCTTTTTTTTTTTTTTAGCTTTCTGTGTGTTTGATTTTAGGCATACACATGTACACAACTGCTGTGAGCATTTTTCTGTTATATACAAGTGAATGCTTGACAGATTTTCTTCTCCTTCTTACTCCCAAAACAACTTTGATGGCCCATAAACATAGTAAATCCTGCAGTTGCCTTCATATTTTCATGACAATTGCCCAGTAAACTATTCATTAAAAAACTTCAACCAATCCAAGTCCATAGAGACTCCATCCCAGAAAGTTACTATATCCATTTTTTCACAGTATAAAAACTGTAAAATGTGGGCACTCTGGATTATATACAACCACAGCTAGGGAGTTAGTGAGCCTCTTATATTCTAGCACTCATAAAAACAGAAATAAAACTCATAAAGCATATTGAAGAAAGCAGTAGTGGAATGAAAAAGATCACTTGCTAAGTTGGAGGCAAAGTTTTTATTATAGTGGCAAAGGCTCCATATATTTGCAGGAATCTGGAATGTGATGATGGTGCTGGTGGTGGTAGTGGGAAAGAAAAAAGTAATCTATGAGAGACCATTCAGAAATTTACTCTCTAAATCAGTTCCATCAATGGTGTCTTAGGACAGCACTTGAGAAGAAATTTTCAGTGCCAACATACTCATTCTAACATATACTTTTTATAGTCTCACATTATAATTTGAAGGAGAAAGCCAATTTTGTGTTCTTTTAAATGTTAAATGCAGTCTTTGCACTAAGAGAAGGTTGTTCATTTCTCCCTCTATACCATTCTTTTACTCAAAATATCACCCATTAACTTTCCTTCTTCCCTGCCTGCCTTCCTGCTAATTAATACCAGAATACTTTAAAAAGCAACATCTTTCCTGTGAGGGTTTTTACTTTCTGGGGTAGCACCAGGGGTGGGTTCTAACTTACCTCGCTGCCGGTTCACTTCCTCCCGCACCGCGTGGCCACGCCTCGTGGGTGCGGGCACGCTTTGCGCGCGCGCGCACATGTGCAATCCAAAAAAATTTAAAACATTCAAAAATAAATTTTAAAAAGCTGAAAACAAGATGGCGACGCATGCACAGTGCCAGAAACTGGGCTTCTGCGCATGCGCAGAAGAATTTTTTTTTCAAAAAATAAAAAATAAAATAAAATAAAATAAAATAAAAGATGGCGGCGCCCATGGACCGGCACCGACCGAACTGGATCGGTGACATCATTGTGACATCACCAGCGGGTCGCTACCGGTTCGGGAGAACCGGTCCAAACCGGGAGGAACCCACCTCTGGGTAGCACCAACTGAAAAGCTTCCCCAACAGATGAACAGACAACCCAAAGAAGCAGGAGACCTGTCAATTCTGTGCTGTTTATCTACCTCCATATGGTCAGACTTTGGTGTAGATGTGACTAAAATTTGGGGAGGCAAGGAGTTTTATGCAGAAGGCCAATGCAGCTTGAGTACAGTATAACTTCTGAGAGTGACACCTCTTCTTGCTCTAGATCAGAATGATATGCCACTAACTGCTTGGAATGCTGGCTGTTGTTGCAACAATATGGTGGTGGAAAAATGCAGTCACTGTCACAGAGTAGATAGGAAGGTGAGTGGCCATCAATATCATCTCAGAAAACAGGCTTTTCACAGAAGACTATGCTGTAACTAATTATCTCAGTCAACCCCCAATACAGAAATTGATAAGGGAACCATTCAATTGCTATTAGCTTTAGTGCAGAAAAGAAAGATATTTTGATACATTTTTTGCACCACTACCAGTAGTGGCAGGGTGGTCACATTTAATATAAGTGTGTGGGCATGCAGAGGTTAAAAAGTTAAATGTGACTCCCACAATTGGATCACAATTGTGTGATCCAATTCCTTTTTGCCCTAGTAGTTGTTACTTTATAAGTAACACATATAGATGTCCTTAATGTGACTTATGTACAAATTTGTTAAATTAAATATAGCTTGGAATGTGTATTTATGCTTGAAGTTTCACTGGCCCTTAGAACAAAATATATGCTTTTACTTTCACTTATCTACTTCTGCTGAATATTGAACATAATCTTCTATTGAACACAAATATCACGTAGGAACCAATGGCCATCATACTAACATTCACTATACATATCTATGCTGTGCATGCTTTATTGACACCAGAAAATGAAAAATTTGTATAACTGTGGCTTCCCAATCAAGAACTGCTTGTCTAAATAGCAATAGCACTTAGACTTATATACCACTTCACAGTGCTTTACAGCCCTCTCTAAGTGGTTTACAGAGTCAGCATATTGCCCCCAACAATCTGGGTCCTCATTTTACCGATCTTGGAAGGATGAATCAACCTTGAGCCGGTGAGAATCGAACTGCCAAACTGCTGGCAGTCGGCAGTCAGCAGAAGTAGCCTGCAGTACTGCATTCTAACCAATGTGCCACCACAGCCTCTACAGTGAATCAAGGAACACTAACAATCTTAAGGTTTCTTCACAACATGAAATCTTTAAAAGTCTTCTTGTTTTTTAAACACAGTCAAACATAAAAATACAGATGTAGCAGATATTAGTAAAATAAATTTGCATAAATGTGAATGGCTGCACCTCCTGTTAGATGTATTTTGAGTGTCAAATCTAGGTTTGTATCTGTGCAGAATGCAGATGGACAAAGAGCTAAGAGTCAAAAGGAAGGGTAGAATTTCAGTTCATTTTGTAGAAGACTGCAATTTGAGATCTTGTCATAATTTAATTTCCACAGTTTTAGTTTCTGTTTTATGCCTTCAACCATTTTCTTTCAGTATCCAATACCTAATTCTTTGAGACCTCATAGACAAGTCCCTGCAGTTTTCTTGGCAAAATTTTTCAGAAGTGGTTTGCCATTGCGCCCTTCCTAGGGCTCAGAGAAAGTGACTGGCATAAAGATGGTTTTGTGCCTAACACCAGACTAAAACTCACAATCTCCTGGTTTCTAGCCTGATGCCTTAGCTGGCTTCCTGCCTTTAACCATTAAATTTATGTAGATCTCTGCAGCTATTATCTTGTAGCACTGCATGGATTTCTATGTGTATAGTCCCATTTTGTTTAATCAAAATGATATTATTTTGTGAAAATACTCCATGATTGAAGTAGCAGTAAGGCTGCCAGATGTGAATTTAGGATAGATAGACAGATAGCAAAACATTAAAATTAAGCAAGTTTAGTTTTCACATTTTCTTATAGATATTTCAGTCCTTCTCACTGAAATGGACAAACATATAAACAATGTATTTAGACTGGCAGCACCCCATTTATAGCCTATAAACTGAAAACTGTTATTTAAATAATCTTTTGGTACACAGTTATCTTTCTGAAATTAGCACTCTACTGTATAAAACCCTTCTGTGTTCTCATCAGAACACAATTCTAGAAATACTTGGGAGTAAGTCCAAATGAAAGTCCTGGAATATTAAGGATGAATAGCTGTCTCACTGAATTTAATTGGATGGGATTTAGTTCCAACTATCTTGATCAGATTGTTTCTTAAATGCTGTTTGTTTCTTTCATCTGGACTGCTACTGTCTTCCAAAAGAAAAACTCCAAAACAAAAAGGCATTTTCTGACTTTCCCTTCCATCTATATCCAGAATGCATAAAAGAAGCTACCCTTTTGGGGAAGGCTTCTAAATGGGTATACACAAAGAGGCTCTTTCTAGACCTTTTGCTGAACAACTTTTCTCCTTTTACACAATCAAGGATACATGGGAAGCTATTTTTAAAAACAGAAGCATTTTCTAATTCTACCATCTTGTTCCATAATTAGAGGGGGAAACTTGTTTGTGTGCTGTCTTTAAAGCATTCGCTAAAGCTCCTTGCTAAGATTTCTTATGAAAGAGGATATTATTTGCTCCTTAGCTATACATATTATCAAAGACACTAAAGAAGAAAACTTGGGGAGAATCTCTACTGAAATGTTTCTTAGAGTTTATCTATGTTGTCTCCCTAATTTTCTTTGCAAAGCACAGTGGAATTTGCATAGCAAGTTCAATATATTGCATTCATAAGATATATAAATACATTACTTTTCCTTCATTTGCAAACAAATGCTTCATTAAAAAATGCAAATTAGTACAAATATAGCCATACCATCACCAAAGACACACCAGTTATAAAGACCAAGGTTAAGATCTTAAACCCTCTTATTTAGGCACAATTCCATTGAAATAAACAAGCATCATTTGCAAGTAAACAAAATTAGAAGCACGTTGAAAATAATATACAGTATTCCATCTGAAAAAATGCCATTCTGTAAAGAGCATGATGCAACTACATGGAAGTATTTCTGGTAACTAATTATTTAATTTCGTGATTAAGTAATCTTAAACCAAACAAATGAATAAATATACAGTCTAAATGAAAAGGATACTGCTTTTCACAATACTGTTAAGCAAACATACATAATAAGACTTCAGTTAAAGACAGTTTCTTTATGTGAACATAAGAAAATATGGATTCGTGTGATTTATACTACTAAATGATTAAAATTTTACAAAAGAGAAGGACAGAAAGGGAAAAAGAACAAACATTTAAGTAACAAAAGCTTTATTATTTTACTTTTCCATGAGCCATTGCACTTGATTTTTTCTTTTCTATTGCTTGATGATAATTTCATATGTTGATAGCATTAAACATTCACTTTATACAAATATCAGTAGCAATTCTATAGTTTTCTTTCCTAGTGATTTTCAAATCAAATGTGACAATGGAATTTACTTTCTAATTGAGTGGAATTTCCGCATATTATTATGGAAGTGCTTAGTATTTTGGGAAGACATGAAATTTTATTCTGTCCCTTCTTTAATTCCACTTCATTCTATAATATTATGTTGGAAGGAAGGTAGAGAAATGAAGATGATGATAAGGTAAAACTATTCAACTTAAAAAAACGTATCCATTGTTAAAAGATCATATTATCCAATTCAGTGGAAGTGAACTTATTGCTAACCCATTAGATTCCCAGGAGATGCCTTACATTAATTGTTTAGCAAAAGCACCCTTAGGCTATAACTAGGGAAGACCATTAAATGCATAAAAAGAGAAGTTGACAGAGATCCCTGTAGAACAAGCTCCATCTACTCAAATAAAACTTCTCTAAAAGGGTGGGAGGGGGATGCTAGAATCCTGAATGGCTATTCTGGAGTTAGATTCCCCCCCCCATATTCTCTGCAAGCACAAACACAATTAAGCCAAACAAAAGAGGTAAAAAAAATCAATGATGTGACAACACAGAACTCTTTTGGAAACAGCCTGAAAATGGTAAGTATGGAACAATAAATTAAAATTTAAAAGAAAAGATGTACTAGAGTTGTTTGTGTGGCTGGCAAGGATGGAGCAAGAGGAAAAGTTGGAGGACAGCGTAAAATCAACACTACAGATTAGGGAAAGGAACCAGAAGAGAGTGTTGAGGGAGAAGAGACCATGAAACATCTCCAGCTGTAGGAATACATTCTTTAGAAATCTTTTGTTGAGAATCTTTTGTTGAAAATCTTCTGTTGTGAGCAAATGCAACATTTGCAAATAAAAAGTTATGAATTTAAGGTAATTTCCCATCTGCCATTCTTGCCATTACTTGTTCTATAACTCTGAGCACTGTTTTTAATGGCTATTTTGTCATTTTGTCTATTTCTATAGATACTGTTCAGTGTATTTTAAAGAAAAAAATTTGCTGTGAAAAATATTGTGAAGATTAGTATTAGAAGAAAGCATCTGTCAGAATTTAAGTTTTTAACGTGGGGTTTTTTTTTTTTTGCCAGTATTGCTGCTAATATACCACTAGAGGGACCACTGGTTAAACAAGAGGCAAAAATGGAGCTTTTCATTCTGGGTTTTAAAAAATGCCGTTTCCATGGAAAAAAACCATTTTCATCAAATAGTCCCATCATAATTATAGTATAGTTTTATTGCTGTTTGTTACTACAGTAAAGTTTGTAGTAGTGTTGCTACTTTGAGGCTATAGAAGAAAGAGAAAAAGAAAGAGAGAGAGAGAGAGAGAAAGAGAGAAAGAAAGAAAGCAAAAGAGAGAAAGAAAGAAAGAAAGAAAGAAAGAAAGAAAGAAAGAAAGAAAGAAGAAAGACAATAGAAGTGCTTTGATTACATAAAAATACACAAAGGAAATAAGTATTCATATGTACATTTAAAATATGGCCACATATTTTTAAATTTATACTATCTGATCGTTATCCTGAAATATTGCAGCTTTTTACATTTTTAACATCTGTTTTAATGTTATGCACCAGTTGTGTTTATCTTAAGCACAACTATTAACTCTAAAAGTAAGTTGTTATTATTACTAACAAAAGTTTATTCTAAAGGTTCTCATAGAACATACTCATTTTTGCTACCAAGGTCTAGGTTGCTCCATATACATAATACCGTGATTTCAACTGACTTTAAAAGATGATTTAGCTAGCTCATTCATCAATTAAGTAACTATACCTACATAATTTTGCATATTACAAAAGCCTTAGCAATAATATATGTGCTTTTGTTGACACTCTTAAAGGAATGTGATATCCTAAAACATTAGAAACATTTAAACAACTAAATTCATTAATGGAAGAAAAACCACATTTAATATATTCTTCTCCTTGTGTTCTCTTAAAATAGTACATCACCATAAATATTTCATTACCAAATAAACTGTGCCTGTAATTCACAGTCCCACTGATTAACTGTTGCGTTACTTGATGGAAGATTATTTAGAAATTCTCCTACTTATTCAAAAGGTTACTTAGCAGTACCTAGCCAGTGCAAATTCCATTGGAAACACTTCTAAGTATTTGAATCATGTAAATGTGCTGCCGTAAGCTTTCCTATAGGAGTAAGAGAATATCTCAAAGGCATCTGAAGCTCTGAATCTATGTAAAGTTGCATTCTACTGACTAGAAGGACAGAACATGTGAGAAATAAACTAAAGATGCAAGAATAGCCCTGCTGATCAGGCCGAAGATTCACCTAGTTCAACACTGGTGCATCATGGTGAAGATTCTTGCTCCCCAGGAGTGGGCTCTAACTTACCTCGCTGCCGGTTCGCTTCCTCCCATGCCGTGTGGCTGCGCCTCATGGGTGCGCACGCGCTTTGCATGTGCATGCGCATGCACAGTAAAAAATAATAATAAAATAATAAAAAAATAAAAAACACCAAAAACAAGATGGCAACGCATGCGCAGTGCCAGAAACTCTGCTTCTGCGCATGAGCAGAAGGAAAAAAAAATTTTTTTTTCAATTTTTGTTTTAAAAAAAGATGGCGGTGCCCACGGACCGGCACCCTGGATTTTAATGGATCTCTTCCATCTATGTTTGGGTATCCAACTCAGTGTAGCAGCAATAGTACCAAATTCAACAGAAATGCCTTTTATTAGGAACAACCAGATATCAATGTTAGGAGCAAGTTTTCAAATTCACCATGCCTGGTCATTTGGTAAGATATAGCATCAAAAACATAGAAAAAAGGAAGATGGAAAAGAAAAAAGAAAAAAAAAACCACGACCTGCTGGTGGGTAGTATGGAAAAGCCTAACAATCCACAACTTCTAAGAGTCTTACAGAGAACACAGAGCACTAGCTAGATGTAGTTAGCATACAGATAACTGAAGACTGTAGCAGGAGCAACTAAGATGGACATAGATACCTCTATCGTTCCCTTGAAAATAAAGAAGCAGACCTTCAGTTTTGCTTAGAAACACATAGTTCACTTGTAAGGTACAAAGAAGACATAAAAGTAAAGTGTGGTAATTTGTGGACTAGCAGTTAATTAACACAATGGTAGGATAATTACTAGCTTTGCTAAGATAAAGATGAAGCTTTCCTTCCTTCCTTCCTTCCTTCCTTCCTTCCTTCCTCCCTTCCTTCCTTCCTTCCTTCCTTCCTTCCTTCCTTCCTTCCTTCCTTNNNNCTCTCTCTCTCTCTCTCTCTCTCTCTCTCTCTCTCTCTCTCTCTCTCTCTCTGCTTCAACAAGCACCAAATATTTTCAGAGGGTACAGCTTGGAAAAACAGCTGACTGAAAAGTCATCAGAGCAAATGTACTAACCAGAGGAGCACAACCCGAGCTCTCAACAATCAGGCTGCCCCAGAAAGTGTTAGCCATAACCCCTCAAGTCAACAAATGGTGCTAACCAGGGGTGGGTTCTGGTTTTCCTCGCTGCCGGTTCACTCAGTGTCACGCCGCGCAGGTGCGTGCGCACTTCGTGCATGCGCAGTGCTTAAAAAAAGCTTCTGCGCATACGCAGAAACAAAAAACAAAATGGCGCCACCTATGGTGCCGCCGAAAGAACCGGTTCGGTGGCGTGGCAGGCCTGGGTCGCTGCCGGTTCTAGCGACCCAGGCCACCAAGTTACTACCGGTTCTAAAGAACTGGTCCGAACCGGGAGGAACCCACCTCTGGTGCTAACAAATTGTGAAGAAGGGAAGTTATTAAATACAGAAGAATCAGCCTAAACACAATCACATTTTGCTATCTTGAGTTATGTTTTAACAAATATCAGCTTGTAGAGGTGTATATGTATTTGTTTGGAATAAGCTATTGAGAGATAAATTATACTGGAACCTATTGCCCATTAAAAAGTATATTTAATTTCAAAACATATGCTCCAAATGTATGAGTTTTCTTTTCTGGAAAGAAAACGTTGGTTACTTCAGTATGCTCTATTTAACTCATGGAAATGTCTGTGAAAATATTTTATTCTCTCTCACACACCCCAGGTTTCTTCCCAGCCCATAATAACTGATTATGGACATGGTCAGCACAGCCTCTACTGTATGCCTAGGTTGTGTCCATCAAATTTTCCCAACCTCAGGAAGAGGAGAAGATGGCATTAGGAGACAGATCTTTCTGCTTCTTTAGGAGAACTCTCTCAAATAAGAACTCCCCCGTTTCATTGTATGCACCTAAGATTCTATCACGGAGAAATAAAGGCAGCTTTCAGGCAGATTTTACACAGGTCATTGAACAGCCCTAGGACAGATACAAGCCAATCCAGGCTTTTTTGCACCAAAAGCCTGTGTCCTGTTACTAAGCCCCCAGGGTTGTCATCTAGCCTCAACCCCAAAGGATATACAGTCAAGACACAGAGTGGGATTCATACCAAATCACATCATACCCGCCAATAAGCTATCCTCAATCTGAGATACCTCCAGGGCTTAACTATCTTTGAAAATGTTCACTGTAACTGTCTTGGGAAAACAACCATCATGCTGCACCATCATCAGTTTCAGTTTCATACATGTAGATATGGTTGCATGTAAAATCCTCTCCCCAAAAGGCTGGTGAGGAACATATATACAAATACTGAAAAGAAAGGGGCATCTTCCCACATCTTCCTTTTCTTAACACGGGTTTAGCTGAAATACCCATATGAGGATCCTTTACTTTTTTCTGAAGTCCGCCTCAGTTCATTGAATTGTTTTACCTTCTAATATTTCTCCTCCACAGGCCCAACAGCATGTGAAGAAGCTGAGGCCTGGCGATTGCTGCTTTGTGACATTGCTTCTCCTGTTTCCCATAACTGCAAGCAAGAACTGCCAAGATTTCAGGATCCTCTTCATGCTATCACTTCACAGGCTGGAAGGTGACAGCTTCACCAGGGAATAATGCAGTCCAACATAATTGAATGTGGCCTGCAGCAAAGCAGCAGCCTGGAGCCACTCGTGATTGTAGCTGTCATCAGGTGGAACCTACTGCAAGAAGACGTGTTCCACTGGAATGCCAGCCTGCCATGCAGCTCTGTATTGATAGCTTATTTACTCCTCACCAGCCCGTAACAGTTTGTAGTAAAGAATTGTCAATCATGTCATCACAACTATATGACTGTTGGGTATTCCAAAACACCACACACTACACTCTCAGGGCCAAATAAGATATTTGCACTTCCCCCCCCTCTCTTTTCCATGTATTCCATGCTTATCCCCCCAATTCCTGCCTCCCCCTCCATTGGAAGTATACTGAATGCATGTTTTTTACCACCACATGGTAATGCGCAAAAATAGATATGAAAAAGAACATTCAAGAGAAGAACAAAATTAAACCTCCCTGATTTCTCCCTAGTTATAAAGAATATAAACTTCTTTACAACTTCAGATAAAAGAGCAATCAATCCGAGCAGTTCATTTCTTTCAATTGACAATTCCTCGCTAGAGAATTGTTTCCACTTATTCATTTGCCGTAAATTCCATAGAACCAATATAAGAAAATAAATGTTTTTGTTCAAAAGAAGATTGCGTTTCCTGAAGAAAATGTAGCATGACTGTTGACCATTCAGATTACGTTTCTGATGCAGGACTGTAGCAGCATTCTTATGTTTATCAGCATTTGGCATCAGATAGACTGACATGAGGTCGAAGCTGAATTTGGAGGTTCAAAGGATGTATTGTAGATACAACTTGGATTCCATCCATGGTTGAATAGGAGACTGCAAACACTTAAGTTGGAAGAAAATGAAAATAATAATCTTATTTGCAAAGTACAAATAAGTATTCACAAAACTATTGTTCTGTGATAATACAGCAAATGGATGCAAAATGCATTTTCCATGATTAAAAACTAAAACCAATGTTCCTATTCAATATAGAAGACACTCTTGATTATGACTAGTTCAACTCTTTTACTTTGGAAGCTATCTTTGATTCCTTTGTTCACGATTATTCTTGAACATTTTCCTGCTCGATTTGAATAATGTGATTTATTTATGTTGAATGTATATCTATTTTTTCTTTCCATAAAGATTAGCTTGTTAGTGTAACATAAAGTGAAATGCATCATAAATGATAAATAATGGCAGAGGGACACAGTCTAAATTTTACTTAGTTTACTTAGTCTCAGTAAACCTCAGTTCAGTTGCTAAAGAAAGTTTAGTCAGTAAGGATGTTTCATTAACTACTTGAATCAATATGCTGACATCTTCCAATGAAGATTCTCAGGCATCCAGGTAGAGTTGTTTGTAAATTGAGTCATGGCAACTGGACTTCTTTCCTTTTTTTGGTTTGAAATGTTTTACTGCTTACTATTTTCAATCTTTATTTCAGAGGAAACAAAACATTTCATTTAAATATTAGAATCTGCAATTTCAGATTTTTTTGGGGGGGTCATTTTAAAGAGTCAATTCACGCATGGCTATTCAGTTGGTAACTTGTTAATGCATACAAGAACTTGATGCTCAAGTTTTCTCAATTATGTCTACGATAACTGGAATTTTGATTATCACCTTGAATTTCCTTGCACACAATTATGGAATATTTGCAGTTACAGCTGTCAGCCATTAATAAATAGGCCCAGAGTAATGAAATATGGTATATGTATGTATGAATTAATCCTAAACATCCAAACACTACATTTTTATTTATAATAGAAGTTGAAGGTCCTTAATGGTGACAAATAAAAAAGTTGTTCACAACTGAGTTAAAGATTGAGTAGTATATTTAATCACGATATAATTTAAATATCAACACTTCATTTTTAATATTACTTACATTTTTTTTTGTTTATAAACTGCCTCCATATCAATACCTTTTAGACATCAATAGCCAATAGGTCCATCAACAACCAAGCAGGCATAAAGCTATAAGCACATCAAAGAGCTGAATGATTGAATGATTAAAACAAAAGCCTAAGGGATATTTCTAAGAAAAAAATTTTTTTTTAAATGTAAGAAGAAATATTGTTCATTATTGCTTAATGAAATGAGAATTTAAATGATTTTGCCTTGGCTGATTGGTTAACTACCGTTGCCTTCAGGAACATTTTAAGTTAAAAAATATTAAGCAAATCAAAATGATTGGAGAGGCTGACTTTTTTCTAATTCAGAAATATATATATATCTGTATCTATTGTCTGTCTGTCTGTCTGTCTGTCTGTCTGTTATCTATCTATCTATCTATCTATCTATCTATCTATCTATCTATCTATCATCTATCAACTCTGGAAAATTGTTTAGGCATGGAAGAGTAATATAACACATTACTCTATATGTATGAAGGTAATACGTGCCAATAATTTTGGACAATAGTATACCACCCATGCTCCTTTGCTGCTGGCTATGTTAGTTCCAACTAATGCCTACCAAATCCTTGTCTACAGTGCTAACTTAACATAGCCTGGCACCTTTCAAATCTGCTGGACTACTGATTCCCAGAATCTCTAAATGGACTTCTAGATGCCCTAGACTGGCATATTCGGAGCATACCAGGTCTGGATAGGCTGTCATGAGGGTCAACAGCAACATTATTTACTGAAACAAATAGGATAATAAAATCAAGTAAGATCAAAGTAGACTTTTTATCCTTAATTAATTTAGCAGGAAGAAAGATTTACAGAAGTACTTATTTCTGAGTACTTTAAAATTGCAGTTATAAAAGGGTATGAGTTTGAACCAGTGTCTTATGTCCTTGATACAGAAATGGAGAAGAAAAAGAAAAACATTGTAAGTTGCTTATTTCCTTTTGGGAATAGTTCAGGGGTTCCATAAATTCTGGTAGATCTGAATCACACATATTGATAGGTTTATTAGGAATTACTTTTATTGAAATAAACGTTCATTTAAAATAGAGCATTTCACAAGAAACACAGCCTCCTATTGTTTAGCCTTTAAATGAAAAATGAAAGCATTGCAAACTATTAACAAATTTTATTATGTCTGAAAAACTGTTTGAATACATATTCTTCAACAGGATAAATGAATAAAATGAAGTTTATGTTAGCTTTGAATAGAAACGAATTTATTCTAATGTTATTATTTATTAAAGTTTATCTATTTATTCTAGTAACCTTTTAGAACTCATGTGTTATGAGTTGTTATGTCCCCCCACAACCATAATTGTTACAGTAATCTTTTATGCACTTACTTGTGACTAAACCTTACTGAATGCAATAGCTTTTATTCTGGGTAGGCACATACCTATTCATACTGTAATTCACTTAGTAAACAATGTGTTTGTAACAGTGATTCCCCAGGATTCTGTCCCCTGATCCCAAGAAATTCATGCCATGGCGTGAGCATATACTGTATTTCATGCCATGTTATGTATCTCTATCTCTACACATTTATTTGTATCCCGCCTTTATTATTTTTACAAATAACAACACACCTCCCTCCTATTTTCCCCACAACAACAACCCTGTGAGGCGAGTTGGGCCAAGACCACGGACTTGGCCCAAAGTCACCCAGCTGGCTTTCATGGCTAAAGCGGACTGAGGAAGCGAAGGAAAGGCGTGGGGGCCGGAACTGTAAAGAAAACCCAGATATACCTTCTGCATTTTATCCCAATGGGGCAGCCAGCGTTTTCCTAAAGCACCAAAAAGAGAGTCGCAGAGAGTTTCCGCAGCGGTCTCATCTCGGGGAGGCTGCGAAAGGCTTGGGAACCACTTGTTTTCCTCCTTCCTCTTCCCGTCCCCAACTTGTCAGAGCCACGAAGTTGGCGCTGACCCTGGGGAATCCTCTGAAAAGCACCTGCCCTGGGCTACGCGAGCTGCATCCCTCGCGAAGTGATATACCAAAAGGCCGTAATTAAGCTCTTTAACATTTCAAGGCGATTCTCACGGCTGGCCCGCAGACCGAGCTGGCAGTCCGTCACCTCCGATAGCCCACCCAGCCCCTAACAGGAGTTGAGTCGAGTCTTTTGTACCGGAGGCGAGGTGCCTCCAGGCACAACCTGCTCCGCTGACCCTCCCGGAGACACTTCCCCCGCCGGAAGGGATGGATATCGGATGTGACAACACTGAGGACGGGAGAGAAGGAGATCATTTCTTTCTTTAAATAGCCTCGGCTCCCCCGCCACCGCCACCGCCAACCCCCTCCCGCCGCCGCCGCCGCCGCCGTCTCCCGCGCACGCACGGAGGGGAGAGTCGGTGCAAGCTTGGCGCTTGGCGCTCGGCGACGTCTGTTTGAAGCCGAAAAAAGGAAGCAGCTTTCCCGCTGCGTTGGGGGATATTGTTGCTCCCTGGCCCGAAAAGGCGCGCGCGCTCCGGTCTCGGGCCGAAGCCTGCACGCGAGGAGGAGGAGGAGGAGGAGGAGGAAGAAAGGGGTGGCAAAGAGAGAAAAAGTTAGTCGGAGAGAAAGAAACTTATCCTTGTTTTTCATCATCCTAATCCTCTGGGCATAGGAGCATAAAACCTTGGGTGGCGGAGATGTTTATCTTTGCATTAAGGAGGCGGCAAGGCTCTGGCGATATTAAAATGGAAAGGGTTAATGGAATGAACTATAGATTAAATTGTAAAGCAATCAAAGGGGAGGGAGAGAAAAGACGCGCGCCTGCGCACACCAGACTGTTTATAGCAGGCAACCATCTTCTGATGTTTGGGTCTATGTCAAGCCATGGATGTGGAAAATTAAAGCCATACTGAGAGAGGAAATGAACCATGTCTAATACATCCACAGCAATAAAATGTTTTCACTAGGACTGTAAAACTGTGGCTTACATTAGGAAGGAGAAAACCAAACTATATGTCAATTCCACATCACGGGACATGAAGTGTCCACAAAAATTTATATTACTATTTAGAAGTGTTTCATTCTGGTGTTTTATTGTGATTGGATGCGCCCTCCTCGGTATCTTTTGACTGGTATGAAAATGATTTGAACTACTTTTTTAGCATTTATTTTACATCTATTACCTGTTCTATTACTTTTTATTATTTTATTGTGCTTGTGTAGAGGATTTTGCACAGTTTCCATTATAATGTAGCATTAAGTCAATTTATTTGTGTATTACACGCTGTATAATTGCACCTTTTTCTGGAACAATTTGGATTTCATTATACAACAAATCAGCTGTGTTACATTTCAGAAGGCTCCTGTTAGAAACCATGTACATTTTTAAACTGTGAAAGCAGAGGTTAAGTTTGCATTAAAAACAAAACAAACTGTGCAAAAAGAAATTTGCCAAACCAGTCATTCAGCTGTGGAAGGTCAGGTTGTAGACAACTAGAGACATCATGAGGAGGAGGAGGAGGAAGAGAAAGGTTAGCCAGTGTCTGGCAGCCTGTCTAGAAAAGGAATAAGAGAAAAGTACATTTGATATGGAGTAGAAAAAAGAGCACAGAAAAAAAAATCCTCCAAACCAAATAAAATAAATATATCAAATATAATTGGTGTCATTATCCTGACTTGAAGAAATCATTTTGCTTTTTAATTTAGAAAACAGCATAAGATGCATAACTGGCAACAGGCAGAACCAAAACCATTGTAAGCAACAATCCATCTGCTAGAGATAGAGGGAGAGAGTGCTTTGCTATCAATTAACAGATTTGAGCCTCTCCCAGGATTTGGCAGAATGACTTGTAAAGGTAAAACTGACAGCAATTTAAATTTAGTAGGTAAAATATTCTTTGATATATACCAAATTGTCTGTAGATGGCATGTTTTATGTGCTTTTTGCTCCTTAAGTTGATGGCTATAAAACTTTACAGGAAAGTGAAAATACTGTACAGGAAACAATTCCCAGTAGTTCATTCAGTCCACTGCTCGTTCTTTGGAAATAAGCCTCTTTAGCATCAAGGGCTACAAGGAACATCAAACCATAGCTGGGCTGTAATAACTTCACCATAGGAATGAACATACATACGTACAATTATGTGAGCAAATTATTTTGGTGGTCCGGAAAGTCATAGCTTTTCTAGAACAGAGGTAAAAAACTAATTCTGCAGGATGGATGAATTCAGAGGAAAGGCTTTGGTGTAGAGAAGCTCCTCCCTTTTCTCAAGTCCAATCCCAAGTCACCAGTCACTCATTTGATTGTTCAGACAGCATCTCCTAGATTCTTTTGGCATGGAGGAAATGGCAGCTGGCACTTGCAAACAGTCCCAACTGTGAATGCCGATAAGCATTATTGTCCCACCACATTGAACTAGCTTCTCCCAGTCCCCATCTGTACTCCTTGCACAGATTGCTGCAACTCAAGAATAGATGCATCAAAGGAAAGACTTAGGCCACAATCCAAATGTGTAAGAGGTATGCCTGGAGTAGCTGTGTGTGATTACATGTATACACTTGTATATTCTTTTTTTTCCCAGTAGCAGAGAAACACCCAAGGCTCCTATTATCCAGCAATATCTGTTTCCCATAGTGAACCATGGAAAGTGGGTCGGGGAAAATACTAACAAAGCCAGGGCAGTAGTCTGTAGGACATAAAACCAAGTCTTTCTGACTCTGTCCTTTGAACAGCATTGAAAGGAGGGTGTTTTTTTATTTCATTCATCTATTGATTTACAACAGTTATATGCCATTTATTTTTTAAAAAACCTCAGTTCAGAATAAGAATCCATAATTAAAATAATAAAATATAACAATTGAAACCTATCAAAGCATTATATAAAATATATAGAATTAAAATAGGGAGAAAATAGCAAACAATATTTGAGGGGGGGGGGGAAAGTCACAAAGACAAAAAATCACAGCTGTATTTTTGTTAGCGGGCCACAAGAATAAAATGACTGCCTATCACAAAGCATAATGAAGGTAGTGCCAGAGGGTAGCCACCTGTTCAGCAAGCCTTATGTTGATGGTTCTAGGATACAGGTGGGAGCATGAGAAGTTCTATCAGATACTGTGCTCCCAAACTTCATAGATTAAAACCAGCACCTGGAATTCAAATCAGAACTGGAAGGTAGTGAAAACCTTAAAGAATTGAGATGCTAGTCCCAGTCAGCACTTTTGCTATTTTGTACTAAGTTTCAAGGGTAGCTCCCGATATCATGTATTGCAGTAATCTATGCAGGACATTATTATGAATAGCTGTTGTTCTGTCCAGGTAGGACCCACAGCTGGCCCATTAGACTATAGCCTAAGATAGTGAAAGATGCTTCATCCCATAGAAGCTATCTGTGTATCTAATGTCAAAGATGTATCCAAAAGCATCCCTAAGCCACAAATCTGTTTCTTTAGGAACCGTAATCCTATCTAGAATAGGTTGAATTTTGTTCCTCTGGGTAGATAATCCACTCACTAGCAGTACTTCTGCTTGCATTTTAGTTTGTTTTCCTCATCAAATTCATTCCAATAGCCAAGCGTCAATTCAGCATTTTAGTGTCTTGTCTGAACCTGGTAAGAGTTGATGACCCTGTACATCTCCAGATGTTCTCATCCAGGTGTTTTATTAAGATGTTAACCAGCATAAAGATAAAGTAGAATCTTTTAGAAGAACATAGTGTAAACACCGTGGGGTCAAGCAGAAATCCTGAAGCACCATTTTTTGGAGATGGCCACCCATGTATAAGCAGTACACATTAATGATGATCCATCCTTATCTAATGGGATGGCTTCTCATAGTTAATGGTAACAAAAGCCACTGAGAAATCTAGGCAAATCAACAAATTTGTACTTTCCTGTCTGTCTCCTAGGAAAGATAATCCAACAGGTTTACTAGAGCCATTTGAAATTGCTCTAAAAAGTCATTTAATCCAACAGTTCTTCATCTTATCATATGCTCAGGCACCTTACCCAAGTAAGTATGTTGACCATTGGTCTACAGCTATTTAGATCTTCTGTGTCTAATAATGTATTCCGTTGATTGAATACCTGCCTTTAATTAGATATCTGTAAATGTTGAGTTTTATACTTTCCCTTCATACGAGAGATCATGGCAATATCAACCAATAAATCTAACGTATATGATGTCTTCATTGTCAGCGGGAACTTTCTTTCAAAAATAAGTTTCTGGCTTGATGAAGATTTCACACTGTGGAAGCTCTGCAAATTCCTTCATCCAAGCAAAGAGATGACTTGATGTTCCTCAAGGGACACTTTGTATTGCATCAACTGCCTTAACCAGCTATAAAATGTGCGGTCAAGCCTGGCAAAGTGGAACAACATGGCCACTTTGATTTTAGAAGATTGGTTTTGTATTTCTTCACAAAACAGGTTCAATGGGGTATTTTGCTTGACCAATTGCCAAAGTCTCCCTACAGGATATGATTGCCTACATATCCCAACCTTACCCACTTAGCTCATTATATGTGAACAGTGTAGTCATTATGACATTTTGACAGTATGCAATAAATTCCTCTAGCTTTGACAACTGTCAGAATTTCTAGCCCCTTTTGTCCACAGTGGTTAAGAACGTTGGAGTCTCAATAACATCCAAATGCTTTTATTTTTCTTTTATTTTTCTAAAATAGATACATGATTTGTAAGGATTCTTTTTTCAATTGCACAATTTATACAAAAAATAAATAGAATTGAAAAGTGCTGTGTATATGTACATAATTATCACACTATTATAATTTGAGATAAGCAACATTATGCAAATTACAGCAAAAGGATAACACCCAGTAATATAAATTAATTTGAATAGTATTGTGAAATAATGGGAATAGTAAAGGTAAAGGAAACAGAGCTGTAGCTAAGGTACAGCAACACCATTCACTATAACTTTCTGTGCCTTTTAACCTGTGCAAGCCACCATTGCTTCCAGCCAAATCCCAAACATTGCTTCATTCATTGCCTTTTGGTCTTTAAACTCTTCGTTTCTCTCTTTCTGAACATCTCATCAACTCCATCCATCTATGACTTCTCAGACTTCTCCTTTCTTTCAATCCTTTCACATCATGTATTTTATCTGGAGTTCAATTTTTATTCATTCTCTCTCCACAATCACCCTATCTCATACTGGTCATTTATTTTCTGTTAACATTCATTCACCACCACCCCTTCATTCTTGATCCTATCTTTGGTCTTCTATAACAGCAATAATAGTAATGACAATTAATGTTTTCCTGAGACTTCCCAAGATGAAAAGAAAACCATAAAGTTAAACAGGTCCATTCAATAAAATTAATTCACATGTTAAAAACAATCTAGTCAATATTTGAGACTAAAACAAATAAAACACAAGAACCATACACTTTAAAGCAAAACCCTGCAAAGCACACATATACCCATAGTTAATATTACGTGTGTGTGCGTGTGCGTGCGTGCGTCTGTATATGCATGCACACCTTCAAATCTTTCTTGGCTTTTGGCAATTGCATGGACAAGCCCACATATTTTTCTTGCCAATAATTTCAGAAATATTTTGACATTTCTTACTCCCAAGGCCTGAGAAAAAGTAACTCACCAAAAGGTGTAGAGAGAAGAAAAACCAAAATAATAGGAATTTTGTGAATGGAGGGCCAGCCCTGCCCATATGCAGTTCATCTTGCCAACCCTACCCATATGCAGTTTTCATCCCATCCAGTTTGCACCAATTGATGTTTATAGCAATAGCAATAGCACTTAGACTTATATACCGCTTCATAGTGCTTTACAGCCCTCTCTAAGCGGTTTACAGAGTTAGCATATTGCCCCCAACAATCTGGGTCCTCATTTTACCCACCTCGGAAGGATGGAAGGCTGAGTCAACCTTGAGCCGGTGAGATTTGAACCGCCGAACTGCAGCTAGCAGTCAGCTGAAGTAGCCTGCAGTGCTGCACTCTAACCACTGCGCCACCTCGGCTCCTTATTGTGGTGGTTGGTTTCCAGAAAGGCTTTAAATGAGACTCCCATACACCAAATGGCTACTAATTCCTGCTACGGAGTAAGATGAAACATGGGATATTTCTTTCCAAGAGAAGGGGAGACAAAACAGGGGAGAAAAATTCCAATTATATAAGTGAAGAAGTAAAGGAAGCTCATTGTCCATGTGCTTCAGTAGTCTATCATTAAATAATAATAATAATTCTGACTTTGCATCCCATGATCTCTCATTAGTTAGTTTGGAGTGCCAGTGAAGCAGTGATGGGTTCTAAATCCCATTGCTACCGGTTTGTGTGTGCGCTTGCGCGTGCACGCGACACTTCTGTGCATGTGCAGAAGCATCTGGGGCGGGTGGGCGGAGCCTCCCGCCACCGCTGCTACCGGTTCATAGAACCGTACCGTACCGAACCGGTAGCAACCCACCACTGCAGTGAAGGTTAAGAGAGAACTAAGCGAGCCACAGTCATGTGTAGCAGCATTATTTTAACTACAACTCAGCCATGCTACATGTGTCTCTCTCTCTCTCTCTCTCTCTCTCTCTCTCTGTGTGTGTGTGAGAGAGAGAGAGAGAGAGAGAGAGAGAGAGAGAGAGAGAGAGAGAGAGAGAGAGAGAATTCTGTTCTCCTGCCAGGGAGGTTCAGAATCGAAGTTTCCAGCATTACTTGCACGTAGATGTTTCCTCTCTTGTGAGAAAGATGGAAGCTGACATGTCAGTACAATTCTTTGTCAGAAATATACATCTGCATGAAGAGGGTAGAGTTAAAAATTTAATCTGCAATGCTATTTGGAGAGTGGATAGGCCTTGACAGGCCTCCCAAATGTATTAAAAGAACAAGAACAGCAGAATTATGGGCGGAGGGGAAAGCTGTTGCAAGCAAACAGAATGAACCTAAGCTTTCTTGACAGAATCAGTTTGCCAAATGACTTTAAAATGTCTTGTAGGGGTTTCCTTCCCCACCCCCACTTAAACAGACTTTAATTTAAATTATAAACCAAAAGAAAGTTCCTTAAACTTCAGAGGTCAATGATCTGTCCAAAGACAAAAAATGAAAGCAAGAGGGGCAAATGACAGAGACAAAGAGAAAGGGAAGACAATGGCTAATAGTTGAGTCAGAAGATAGAGGAGTGTGGGATTTAGGAGGGGGTGTTCAGAAGGTTTTTTTTTTTGTCTCTAACAGATTTTCCAAATGATTTTTTTTTTTAAAGGCATGTTGCAAAACCAAGGACACAATCTAAGCAAGCTCTTTGAATTCCTGTTTATCTTGTCTTTACTCAAGCTATGTAAACAAAACGAAGGATATCAATTGGTCATTAGCAAATGTCATTGTCATAATTAAGCTCGTCCACAAGGGTTATCACTGGGGCTACACAAAGCATTTAGAAGAGGCACTTCGTGAAACCTGTTAATGTCATTTGGAGCACCCTTCTCATACAGCTTGAGTTTGAGAAAGCTGTTCCTGGTTTTTTCTGCATGTATGTGGCTGCACAGGATAAATGTGGATAACCTTTGAAGGCTTTGAAGCTGGATCAGCAAGTCATCTACAAGCACCTCTTCAAGTGTTTGTGCAGAGGCCTTTTTAACAAAACTGAGAGGATGGGCACAATTAGAGTTCTTTGGCTGAGGGAACTGAATACTGTGAGGATTTCTTCTGTATGGAAAGAAAACTGCCAGTGAACATTTAGTGAAATATTCAGTTCTGATGTGTCTAAGGTGCCTGAATGAGTCTTGCACCGAATAATGGTCTCTTTGGAGGTCTACAGCCTCCCTGACTTCCCACACTCTAAAGTTCAATAAATTTCAGCTTGACAGAGTTATTTTATTATACTGGATGTTAAAAGTTTTATGACGTTTTCAATAGACCATTGATAAAATTAAAGAAAAGGATTTTTTGATCTTCAGAATATATGACATTTTTACAAAAGCAGAGTTTTAGATCCTTTCTTTTTCTGAAGAAGAATAATTCTTATTCAACCAAGAGCAAACATTTTAAAAACTAAAGTTTTAGGTAACTTACATTTTGTTTCTCAAAGAATTGCATGAGGTATTGGCTCCTATATTTAATTAAACAAGAAATTAGTCAGGGTTAGGGTTAGGGTTAGGGTTAGGGAGAAACTTATTAAAATTACTTCTGAGATATGAAAGATCATCCCTTTTGAAGAAAGAAAGTCAGTATAAACTATTTTTAGAACCATAATAATAAAATGAGAGATGGGCTTTTAAAATATTTGTGAACACTGGAATTAAGGGGGAGAAAGTTGTATAAAGAATGGTCCAAGATCTTGCCCCTCATGCAGCCCCATTGATAGCAATCTTTCCTAAAGATTAAAGAAATCTGAAACACACATCAAAGCAACTGATACATACTCATGGCATGGCCCAGCCCCTTTCTGTACTACTTGTGCCTTCAGAAAATGAGTGACAGTAGTTTAGTTTGGATGTAGTCTGCATTTATGGACCAAATCTTGGTTACCTCTCATGTCCTGTTTCATTGGAAATCCCTCTCCAAAGCATTCTGCATTTTCTCCTTGTTCCTTCCCCAAAGTATGATCTGCCATGGAATCATTCCTTTGATAAGTGATTCTGAATCTTTACTGACCTTTTTAAAAAAAGCTTCATGCCCAGAATCCCTCACTGGGCAATCTACTTCCCCAGAGCCGAGGTGGCGCAGTGGTTAGAGTGCAGTACTGCAGGCTACTTCAGCTGACTGTTCAGCAGTTCAGCGGTTCAAATCTCACCGGCTCAAGGTTGACTCAGCCTTCCATCCTTCCGAGGTGGGTAAAATGAGGACCCAGATTGTTGGGGGCAATATGCTGATTCTGTGAACCGCTTAGAGAGTGCTGTAAAGCACTGTAAAGCGGTATATAAGTCTAAGTGCTATTGCTATTGCTATCTGTTTAAGGCAGGAAGCATTATGGTGGTATAAGGCAGTTGCTAGATCACTGGCAGTGCTAAACACACAGCAAAACATTCCTTCCTTTGGTATCCTAATCTTCTGACTCATTAGAACAAATATGCCTGTTCCTCCTTTCTTAATTTGGAGCCAGGTTTAATAAAAAGTCAAATTATTTTTCTCTGCCCAGATAAATATGATTGCCTAGAGTTATTGTTAATAATGATATGAGCCTAAAAGGGCTTATTTTAGGGATTTCGTCATTTTTTTTGGGGGGGGGGACCTCTGGACAAGGATTTGATGGGAATTCTAACTTTCCCTGTGTCAGTGGAGGCAGACAGAAGAAAGAGCATTGATTTAATACTCCAGATCAGAGAATTTTATTTCTCTGGCAAGGATCATTGATTAGTACTACAATTAATAATCTGAATAAGCACAAAATTCCAACTCCTTGCCTATCACACTTTTGACACTGCACATCTTTAGCCCTTATGCTTTCTGTTAAAGCCATAGTTATACCTGAACAATATTATGCTATCACAAAATGTAATGCAATGCCAACACAGAACCTTGGCACAGCCCAAATGTATTTTAAAACAATCTACTAATTCTTTGTTTATTTAAAAATCATATTTACATGGCTGCCCATCACACACAGAATGTGATTCTGGGTACCTTACAATAAAATCCAATGGATGTGAGTCAAAGCTAAGAATTCACGTTTAGCTTTTCAATTGTACATTTTAAAAAGTTAAAATTGTACATTTTAAAAAGTTAAGGAAACGTGGCATTGAGTGAGTTACAGGGACACACCCATGCAGTTTTATTGTATGTGGATTGCCATTGCTCTCTTTGGGAATGGGGTTTTTTTCACCTCCCAATTGAAAGGGGGTCCTTATTGTAATTTGTTTTCTCATCTTGATTACTATTTTTTAATGCCAACCTTGACTGATCTAGAAAGCTAAGCAGGGTCAGTTCTGGTGAGTATTGAGATGGGACTCCACCAGCCTATAGATCTGTCACTTCCCGGTGGACTCTCATCTCAGTACTCACCAGAACTGATCCTGCTTAGCTTTCTAGATCAGTCAAGGCTGGCATTAGAAAGTAGCAATTAAGATGAGAAAACAAATTACAAAAAGCAAGAATATTTATTAGGAAGATACTCTTTTAGATGTGTTAGGCATTCTGGGCAATGAATTGGACAGCTGTTCATTTGCACCAGGAGGCTCTTAATCATGCAAAATATCCCACCAGCTTCAGCAGGTTTTTCATCCTCAAGGTCACTCTGTAGGATGCTGTTCATTGACCAGCAAGTGTAATCAGGTTTGACAGCTTGATGAACTCTCATGCTGACCAAGAACATGCTTTGAGCACATGCTTGCAATGCATTCATGTCTAAAACAGCAGGTTTGTTAAGGTCTCTATATGAAACTCTTTGTCAGCTGCAAATTCATGCAACAAATTTTGAAAGTTTATATCGTAATGTGCACCCCAGTATTTCTTTTAGCATTTAGAAGAGAAACAATATAGACAACAAACTTGTCTCTTCATCTAAAGAATCTTCCCAAACATTTATTTATTGATAACTTGTGAATATTATTTCAAAATTAGAAGACTAATGAATGTTATAATTTTGGATAGTGTACATATGATGATGTTAGATGGGCAATTTCAGGTTGTTTGGAGATAACAGAATTGACTAAAGCCTGAAAGACAGATAACAGGGAACACTGAATTCGATGATCAACCAGGCTGGATCTCAAGTCAACCTGAGCTTTTTCATCAGATCACCATCAAACAGTCAATTACAATGTGTTTTTTTTTTCTTTTAAGGAGGAGAGATTATGAGGAATGGTGGTGGTGGACTGGGAGTTTTCTTCTTATCATGGGTTATCTAGTCTTACCCTAAAACAGGGCTGTCAAACCCATGGCCCATGGGCCGGATGGGTCACGCGCTGGCCACGCCCGGTTTATCGAAGGAAAAAAAAAGTCGATACATCATGTGATGCTGCCATGATGATGTGAGTTTGACACCCCTGCCCTAAAACATTGTGATTTTTTTTCTGATTTCCTTACCCAACAGACTCAGTCTGCCAAATGAATTGAATGGAATATGCTAGGGAATTCATCCCTGATAGTTCCTCTATAACAGTGGTTCTCAACCTTCCTAATGCCGCGACCCCCTCCCCGCCCCCGCCCTGCGTGTGCGCGTTGCCAGGCGAGAAGCGATGAGGTGACAAAGGGGGTGTGGCACCAAGATGATGGGCTAGCGCTCACGGCCCTTCCGTCGGCGCCTGCGCATTCAAGGGCCACCCGTGCGTCGCACCGTCCCCGGGTACTCATATGTGGACGGATAGAGGAGCGATGTCTCGGTTCCTAAGACCATCAGAAATATGTGTTTTCTGATGGTCTTAGGCGACCCCTGTGAAAGGGTCGTTCGACCCCCAAAGGGGTTGTGACCCACAGGTTGAGAACCGCTGCTCTATAACCAAACCTCAACAATAAATTCAGGGAGGACCCTAATCAGCTTTTTTTGCTTTGGAAAGAAACTCCCATTTTTTGTGCCAAAATAACAATTATAGCTTCACAAAGCAACACCCTCCCTACTTCCAAGAGAGAGAGAGAGAAATGGTAGTTTTGCTTCATTTGGCATTGTGATGAGTCTTCTACCAGTTCCACTTCTATCTACTGGAATTGTCCAATGGAGTGACCCAAAGTGCCTCAATGAGTTACACTGCCTCCGTGCCATACAGAGGTGAACTTTTTCTTCCATGGCACAAACAATGATTTGTATATGATACATTGAGTTATTGTGTTGCTCTTTTGTTCTTAGCATCTGCCCTGATTAGTTGTAAGATTTTGCATTGTGTTCACCTAATTCTTGCCGTGAAATTATCAGTGCATGTTGTGACGTGTGTGTGTGTGTGTGTGTGTGTGTGTGTGTGTGTGTGTGTGTGTTATTTATCAACTGGCTTGTCACAGAGTCTGATAATGATTTGAAGTGATTGACCCAGCATCACCCAGCTGGCTTCCATGCTTAAGAAAGGCCTAGAATCTGTCTCTTTCCACTCCTAGTCCAGCAACTTTACCATTATACCACATAGGCTTTCTAGTCATTTAGAAATGTTAATATATTTAAATAGATTACTGTTATTTCCTCATTACCTGAAGGTATACTAATTAGCAAAGAGTATTGGCAATCATAGTTTGTTGTTTCCCCATGTAAATGATGGTGTGGAGAGGCACTTAAAAAAATGTTCATCCTATAATGTAAAAGATTTCTCGCTTTTTCACCCACTCTCCTGCTCTTTCTATTTCCTTTTCTTTTTCTTTGTATAAAAAGAAAAGCAAGCTCATAGGATCAGTTAGACAGTAAAAGCACAATATGTTTCTCTTCTTCCAGCATTCATCCTGTCATTAGGCAGCTGCCAGGGTGATGAGAGAGCTGATCTATGATAGCAGTTTCACACATTTCAGAAATAAAGTAATAGCTGCAATTATCACAAAATAAACATAAGCAAGCTCATTTTAAATGTCAGTAACAAGGGTCAGCTTTGCAATTGCTCTTTGCTGCAGTGGAGATGCAAACTGATAAACTGCTTAAAATGTGGCATAATTGTTGGACAAATTGTGATCACTAAAAAAAGAAGCAGCAAAAATGGCAGGCAAACATTCACTCTTCTCAACATTGTATTTGTGTCAAACTTGACTAACAAACTTAGGCCAGGGATATTTTGCTACTGGGAGAATTGGGCTAGAGTTTTAGAGATTGTCATTGGCCTTTGATGAGGCAGCCATCCTGTGTGAATGTTGCCATGGAAACAGTCCTGAAATGTCATTAGGAAGACTTGGGTTCTGTCCCTGCTCAACCATAGGACTGAATGGGTGCCTTTGTGTCAGTTTACCATTTCTCAGCTAGCCTATCTCGCAAAGCTGCCTGGGGATTAGGCAAGGCTTTAAAGTAGGATGCTTTGTTCTAGAAGGATACAAAACAGGATATAAGTTGAAAGGAAGGAAAGTGTTAAATTCATTCCCCACTTGTGGTTGGAGAGGTAAATAAATCAATAAATACTGATTTATAGGCAAGGACTCAAATATATATGGAGTTGCTATGCTTTGCATTCTTATTTGAGATCAACTATTGTTTAATGACAAAGCCTGGTTTCTCCTGTATGTATGTTTATGAAAAGGACTTCAAATATGTCCAGTGCTGAAATTGTTATAGGAGTCGAGAAAGCTGTTCCAATACTTGGCTTGTCTTAACATACAATGCAGTAAGGCAAACCAAGAATTAGGACAGCATGCTCCATTCCTACGACATAAGGCAGTACTGATCAGCACAAAGAAGCATCTCATGCAAAGAATATTCCTCCCCAGCCTATGTTACCAGTGCCAAACATGGACACTTACAACAAAACATAAATGAAAGTTAGTCACCACAGAAATGAGATGTTTGGGGAAAGCTGCTGGAGTGATCAGAAGAGACAAAATCAGAAATGAGACCATAAGAGAAAGATTTGGCATAGAATCAATCTTAAATTACATACAAAAACAGCAAATAAAGTGTTTACTCATCTTGAGAGGATGTTGTGGGATTCCATCCCAAACAAGGCATATACAAAAAAAAAATAGAAGGTCAAAGAACACAAGGCTGACCCAGAAGAAGATGGAGAGACAACATCAAAGACACATTACAACATCAATTAATCATGGTTGAGATCATTGTTGGCTGAGAGCAAGAGCCAAAACTTTGTATCTGCCTTGACACCCGAAGCAGTAAAAGAGGAAGTAAAGAAGAAGAAGGGAAGACTGATAATAACAATTGCAAGTATGAGAGAGGGGCAAACCCACAGCATATACTTGGCATTGTGAAAAGCAAAATATTGGACCAAAGTGTGCCTTGAGTTGGGCTATTCTTGTATTCTTGGGGAGGAAATATTCCGAAAAGCCCTTAAGACCTTTTTATGTGACTAGACCCGGGATGCCCATGGAACTGGAGTCTTCTCTACAGTAGATGGCCCCATTGTTGACGGGACCATTTTTAAATTCTCCTTTCAGTTATGGTTTGTATTTTTGTTTTTTATAATTATTACTAACTAGCTGATGACCTGGCGCTGCCTGGGTATTTTTTTCATCCTAATTACCCCCGCCTCCCGCGCATGTGCGCACGACCCCTTCTGATGGTCATTTCAAAAAATCCTTTCTTAGTGAGCACCTAGAAGCCAAGAGGAACATACGTGGCAAATTTCAAGTTTGTAGGCTTTACGGTTCTGGAGATTTCGTGATTACGGCGTGAGTGGTTTTCGCTTTTAGATATATATAGATTTACTATGGTTTTTAAAATTTGTATTTGCTGCTTTTATATCTTCAGTTTTAGATCTATTGTTGCGTGCTGCCTTAGGTGAGATGGGCGGCTATATAAATTTGATGAATAAAAATAAAATAAACAGTTGCTTAGTCTACTTTTTCACGTTTTTCTGCTGAAAACAAATGCAGTCAGCTGAGTTGTAAGCATACAATTAACCGGAACTTACTACTGACATCTCATGCTCTTCAGGATGAAGATTAGTGGGACCGACCTGTGGATAGAAGTAAATTGCTTGTTCAGGTATTCTGCACTGTGTGAATAAGAGCCATGAAGACTCTGTTCTTTGTGTTGGGGCATCTGCAGTCACCTGACTTCATAATGGTGTGTGTATATGTGTGTGGGGGGGAGGGGGAGGGCTGAGACCAGGTGATTGTCTCTGAAAAAGAGCTGGGGCTTTTTATCATTGGGTTGAACCCATCATTTTGATGTCAGTGACCATTGTTACGGACATCCCTATTTGCATGCTTTTCTCGTTTATTTAAAAGCAAGCCTTGGCTTGCATCTTATTTCTGCTTTTAAGAGCCAGACAGGGTATAAATAAAATAACTATACATATGCTTCAGGGGTAAATGAAGGTTAACAGTCTGGAGGGGAGTTTCTAACAAAAACAGCAAAAATATATTGAAAATGGCCATAAGAAAAGGACCATAAGAAATTCTAAACCCATAAGAGGCAGTTTAAAAATAATTAATATTCACCATTTCAGTTTTTCACAGTAACTTATTTAATAGAAGGGGAATATATTGTGTAGGTGTATGTGCAGAACAGAGGGGACTTCGCATTAAAAAAAATCAGATAAAAGTCCTGATGTATTTTTGTAATGTTCACCATAAATACTGTCGATCTAATGAAGAATGTTATTTTACTAAAGTGTTGGAGATTTTCTTTCAGAACCTGCTCCAGCGGTCATAATTTACTGTATGTACAGCATGCCAATCTGATCAATAGGCCACTCAAGCATGTGTGTCCGCCTTTGCTCGTCCCTACCATTTGCAACCTAATTAGCAGCTGCTCAGAGATGGGAAACAGGTGCAGATCCAGGCCCAGACTGGGGAAGCTTGCCTGTAATTAACAAGAAAAAAGGGTCAAATATTGGGAAGAATATCAAATCTGGGTCCACAGGGGATGCCACGCCAGCCTCAAAGGCATAGTCACCTGAGATCTTAGGCATGCTAATGTATATTATGCAAGCTTTCAAACAACATGGCTGCATAATCAGTTGGCAAGGCTGTTGGTTTCTCTCCTATCATCCAACTGTGGAAAATGAAGCAGCTTTCAGTATTCTCCCCAAGTTTCTCTTTGCTTGGTAAATACTGAGATCCAGCAATTGGGAAATAGAGCTTAGGAGCAGCAGGGAGAAAGACAAGGAAATGGGGAAACATTACTAACTTTGTTTTTGTTTTCTTTCTCAAAGAACATGTGTCTCTCTGAGAGAGTTGCCCAATAATAGTCTTTTGTACATGTAAACTTTTATGATAATTAGCTTTCTGAAGACGTTCTGCAGGTTTAAAGTCAGAAGCACAAGGAAAATCATTCTAGTGGGCTGCAGGCATGGAAGAAATTTAATAATTTCGGTGCCCAAGGGAGAATAAAGAAGGAAACGGGTGGGCATGGGATGCTTATACCATTTCTTTTGATAATAAGCCTTCCACATCTGTGTTTGACGGTAGTGGAAAAGACAATGAAAAACCTCAATATAAGATTATAGATCTGCAGGAATTCAGCAAAATCTAGCCGTAGATTTTGGTTGTAAGGGATGCAACAATGAAAAACCATTTTGGAACAATTTTGCCTATGACAAGGTTATGACGCTTAAAGATAATGCCATGGAAAATGAAGAGTATCTTTTGTTTCCTTCTCTTTCACTTATAATACATATCTTGATGGATCTGCAAGGGAATGTTGACCATTTGTGGGATTCACATCATTCAATTTCTCTTGTTATCAGCTGCAGGAAAGTTCACTATTACATATAGCCCCTATCTCAAAGATGATGTGAAATTCTTTTTAAGGTTTCTGCAGTTTTGCCTTAGCCACTTCCACTGTTTCTGTTGAATGCTGTTGAATGTTGCTACTTTCCATTTTTATAAACTCTGGCATGATGGATTGTGTGCCAATTAACATATCTAATTTTTTTTTGGGATTTGTTCGTTTGTTTGTTTTGGCAGCAAAGAAGGAAGAAGGTCAGAATTATAGCTCTGATTTCTTTCTGATACAAAACACCTTTTAAGAAAACCTATGAATTGTGAAAATGCCTTGAACATATAGCTTTAAAAATGCAAAGCAGGAGGAAAGTACAAACACCGAACCCCTGTTTTTCATTTAGCTTTTTGTTTTTGTTTTAAATCTTCCATTCTAGCAATTGATTAGCAATTTTCTGGCAGTATGCAACCTCATAATTCAAGACATGTAGCTAAATCAGTAAATTATTCCTGGGCCATTTGCACCATCTGCTGTGTTAAGGGCTGTCTGATGGGTGGATGGAAAGACACCTGCTGACAGCAAAGTGGATCTCTGATCATGAGAGAAATAAACAGATGATGGCTGGCAAAGGGACAAGGAAGTAAAAATTTCAACCTGACAACAGACTTGTAATGAGAGGAATTGAAATCTAAGTTATAATCTTATGCATTAAACTTCCAACCAACCAGTCAGCCACCATAAATACTAATCATAAAGGTAAACTCTCTTTTCAATGTGCACAACTATGGGGCATGTCCGTGAAATTTTCTTGACAGCATCATGGAAATGGTTTGCCATTGCCTTTTTCTAAGATGTTTTTCAACTTCCCAGTCTAGTCAAGAACCCCAGAATTCTCAGTCAGTGCCTATGCAGTATTAAGCAGGCTCTGCTATGCTTAACTTTCAAGTTCAGAAAAGGTTAACCAGCACCCCTATGGTAAAGAGTGATAGAGACATGTCAGGCTTACAGGAGCACATGTACCACAGGTGAATTCATAAGCAACAATGGCAAATTTATTGAGGAATTCCATGGTAGACAGTTTTGGTTCCCAGATCCAGAAAATGATTAAGATAAGATTCATGGATGGGGGTCTGTTCAAATCCAGAAGCCAAAGAACAAGACAATCAAGGAGAGAAAGGAAACAACAACAACAACAACAACAACAACAACAGGCAATTTATATGTGGAAATGGTGAAATGCAAGGATGAAAATACAAGTGGATGAATACAGTACTGGTTTATAAAATGAAAGGTAAGAATGAGCTATGGGAATGCAATATAGACAGAAACCAAGAAATGCAAACAGAAGTGGAGTCTCACAAAGTTAACTATGAATGTAGACAATCAATGGGATGAACCGTTTTTAGAAGAATGTCCATGGAGATTCTCAGTCATCCAGGTCATGGTTGTCCCAAAGGTGCTTTTTTAAAAAGGCAACTAGACTTTCTTTTAAAGCAAAGTTACCTTTTGAAAAAGCACCTTTGGGAAGAAACACAAGAGAATTAGGAAAGAGATTAAATTCAACAAGAGAACATGTGCTGGCTTCCATGTTATAGACTAAAAAAATCTCATAAGTGTTCATTCAAAAATATTTACAATAAAACTTGTTGGTATAGAGGATACAATGGCTAAAGTCTCTTCTGTCTGATGGTACATTTGTCTAGAATATTTCCTACTCCCTTCCTTCTGGGAACAGATATTTTTAATACCACAAGAACCATATTATGACAACGAAGATCATACATTTCTGGAAGCAGGAAATCAATACTACAGTATATAGTGCAACCATACCCCCCACCCCCGCTCATATCTCAGTTTAGCTGACTAAAATGGAATCTTAACTGTTTGCTGTGAGGGCATTTCCAGAATACTAGTGGGGAACATACACAACAACTTGATGCTTAAATAAAGGTAAAGGTAAAGGTAAAGGTTCCCCCGCACATGCGTGCTAGTCATTTCCGGCTCTAGGGGTGGTGCTCATTTCCATTTCAAAGCCGAAAAGCCAGCACTGTCCGAAGACGTCTCCATGGTCATGTGGCTGGCATGACTAAATGCCAAAGGTGCACGGAGTGCTGTTACCTTCCCACCAAAGGTGGTCCCTATTTTTCTACTTGCATTTTTTACGTGCTTTCAAACTGCTAGGTTGGCAGAAGCTGGGACAAGTAACGGGAGCTCACCCTATTACATGGCGCTAGGGATTCGAACCGCTGAACTGCCGACCTTCTGATCGACAAGCTCAGCATCTTAGCCACTGAGCCTAAAATATCAGGTGACAAATACCAGTCTTTCTTAAATTATACTAGCAACAAAGCTAGCATGAGAGCTCATTGAAAGAGGGAGGCTCAGGCGACTAAAGAATCATTTTCATGATTTTAAAATGTTCTGATGTTTAAATCAAGCTTTAGGGTTTTATATCCAAAAGAAAAGATAAGTTGTTCCAAACCAGGCTCTCATAAAATAATATCGCTTTACCTTTTTATAACCAAAAGAAGTCAAAAGATAAGTTGTTCCAAACCAGGCTCTCATAAAATAATATCTGAACATCTGGGATGGTTCTGTCATTTCCATGCTCTATGCTAACTCCTATTTGCCTTATTTTTGTAATAGCAGAATTTGCCTTAGGGTGTTCTTCTCTTAATTAATCATGTCCAAATATTAACTGAATCAGTTCTTGGGTGTGAATCAAATTTCCCACCTCAGGGCACTTCTTCTTTGGAAATTGGAAGCATTTCCAGGTTGAAAGCCAATTTGTTGAAAGGCCAGGATTTTGCAAACAAGAGATGTGAATGTCTTGGACACCAAAAGCAGAAAGAAAGGGAGGGAGAACTGCTCCCAGGAACATCTTGAATAGGACTATGGGTTTTGCCCATTATGACAGCAATCAGTTCAAAAGGCAGCTACCAGATGTATTTGGCCTAATACTATTTTTTTCAGGGATTGCAAAATAAAACTAATGACATTTAGAGAATAATGCATAATATTCAAACTATTAGTATGCAGTCTAAGAAATATATCTTGCAAGATAGGAAAGGATTATTTAATCCTTGCTGAAGTTAACTGTAGTAATAAGGAGAGGATTTGGTCAAAGTCACATGGAAAATATGTGGCTAATCTGATTTGTATGGTTTAAAATTCTCTTATCATATTTCAGAAAATCCCAGCCAAACTGGAACATTTGGTCCTTCACACCTGAGTAATACAGTTCTGTCCAGTTTGCAACGTAATGTCAACTAGTGCCTCCTTAGAATGCAGCCCCTGAACCCCAAAGCTTGCCAATGCATGCTGTAGCTGTTTTCACACTTAAGATGAAAATTAATTACACATGGCAACTTTTAATGGTGCTCCAGGAAGATTGTGCAATAAATGATCCCATGGATAAAATATTGTGTGATCCCATCCCAACCAACTCTTGCCTTCCTTTCTGTTAGGATTCAGCAGAAGCTTAGATAGATTAATAGAGTTGGAAGGGACCTTGTAGGTCATCTAGTCCAACCCCCCGCTCAAGCAGGAGTCCCTACACCATTTCAGACAAATGGCAGTCCAATCTCCTCTTGAAATCTCAAGTGTTGGAGCTCTCACAACCTCCGAAGGCAAGCTGTTCCACTGGTTGATCGCTCTCACTGTCAGAAAGTTTCTCCTTATCTCCAGGTTGAATCTCTCCTTGGTCAGCTTCCATCCATTATTCCTTGTCTGGCCTTCTGGTGCCTTGGAAAACAGCCCGACCCCCTCCTCTCTGTGGTAGCCCCTCAAGTATTGGAAGACTGCTATCATGTCTCCCCTGGTCCTTCTCTTCGCTAGACTAGCCATTCCCAGTTCTTGCAACCGCTCTTTGTATGTTATAGTTTCCAGACCCCTAATCATCCTGGTTGCATCCTAGAGCCGCGGTGGCGCAGTGGTTAGAGTGCAGTACTGCAGGCTACTTCTGCTGATCACCGGCTGCCAG
>QLTV01002975.1:3111094-3141692 GCA_003457575.1 Thermophis baileyi | reverse complement strand
TTCCCCCGGAGTGGGGTGGGAATGGGGATTTTTCAGTATCCTTCCCCTGGAGTGGAGTGGGAATGGGGATTTTGCAGTATCCTTCCCCTGGAGTGAGGTGGGAATGGAGATTTTGCAGTATCCTTCCCCTGGAGTGGGGTGGGAATGGGGATTATGCAGTATCCTTCCCCTGGAGTGGGGTGGGAATGGGGATTTTGCAGTATCTTTCCCCTGGAGTGGGGTGGGAATGGGGATTTTGCAGTATCCTTCCCCTGGAGTGGGGTGGGAATGGGGATTTTGCAGTATCCTTCCCCTGCCACGCCCACCAAGCCACGCCCACAGAACCGGTAGTAAAAAAAAATTGGATTTCACCACTGATGAAATGACATATTTGCATACACTTTCTGGAAATTATTAGAAGACGGCAGAAGCACTGGAGCCAATCTAATCTCTGGGGATGTTATGTCCTAAAGGGAAGGCACCATGACATAAAAGGCACCTGTCTTCCTAGGCCCCACAAGATGACATTTCTTAATGGACGGTACCCATAATGTGCCTCTCCTTGCCAGATTCCTAGAACATCCCAAATATTTTCCACAATCCCCCTCCCCCTATATTTTTTGTAGCTTCTCTTTACTTTCTAAACTCTTATTATTGTACCTCAGATTCTAAAATCAAATGCCATGCAGTATTTCACAGTGGAACGAATTCATTTTCCCATTTTTGGTGAAGCTTTTTTTTTTTTTTTGAAGATGATACAATTCTGGCATGACTCACAGGAGTACTGCAAGATTTTATTAGCTTATATGTTAATGTTTACGTGAAAGCCATGCTGGAGCGACAAAAATCATTGTGTCTAGAAGTATTGTTGTCCTATTCTTAAAAAAGAATCCTTCTAATAATGATCATCACAACCTAATATATAAATTAATTGACACTTGTGACCATCCTGAATTTCAAAGGCTCCTGGAAGAAAATGAATTCATATCAATGGTATCTATGAGACTGTTAATTTCTATTCATGTCTGCTTGGATTCTTTAAAAGTGGAGAGACAAAATAATTTATTAGCTAGAGTTTATTTGCAAAGAAGTTTCAACTGCCCTTTATATTATTATTATATCTCAAGACAGTGTTTCTTTACTTATGAGCAGATGTCTGAAATCCTCCAGGAGATTTTTTTTCCCCCCTGGTATAAGACTATGGAAATGAACCTGGCATGGGTACTGGTCTCCCAGGTGGAGAGGGTGCACACAAGCTTCCTTAGAAGTCTCAGATCAAGGCTAGCCGGAAAGAGCAACAGAGCCCAGCCACCAAAAGCTTGTGCTTTGGTGACTGACAGGTACAGGCTCTTTCAGAAGCATAAAAAGGAATGCTAAATGATCTCACTGACAGAATAAATCTTCTATTTGTTTGGTCTGGTCCAGATGTGCTACAGGCTGATGCAGAAATGTCTGCTGATGCCAATCTCGGTTTAAATCACAATTTGGCAGCAAGTTTAGATTTATTACTACTAAAACAACCTACTACAAGTCATCATCGTCATCTTGTAATTATGTGCCATTTAATGTAATACAATTTGTTGGAGAAGATCAACTTGTCTTAACTAGAGATGCCATGAGCCTTACCAGAGGAGATGCAGCAATATCTAGATAGGCTTAGATGGAAAAACAGAACTTGGCCTTTAGGGAGGCTGTAGATGCAGCTCAGGGGGGCTTACCCAAATGTTACCTGACTAAATCCAGCTGCCTTTTTGAAGGTGGATACAGCCCAGATTTTAAAGGATCTGTTGCATTCCCCAAATCTGGGCACTGAGGCACAATAACAGGAGGTACTGCCTCACAGATCTAATTGCTGTCATATGGAATTCATCACTTCAAAATGACATAGTCTCTAACTTAAAGATAGCTTTTAGACAGGACTACATACTCCATAGAGGATATATTTAACATAACAACAAAATAACCAATTACATTTGGAGAGCGGCCACACAACCACCCAATGTTGCAATTCATCTCTCACACACACACCCACTCTTTTACTCTTCCCCCCTCCCTCATCCACACACTCTCTCTCTCTCTCTCTCTCTCTCTCTCTCTCTCTCTCTCTCTCTCTCTCTCTCTCTCTCTCTCTCTCTCTCTCTCTCTCTCTTCTTTCTCTCTTTCTTTTTTCTCTTTCTCCCCCCTCCCATCCCACAGAATTTGGGGCTAACATACTAAAGGGTAGTTCTGAATAGCTATATCTGACCACCATTTTAATTTTATATTTTTAGAAACTAGAAGGTATCATATGACTTGAATGGCATGGTGGCCTAGTAGTGTTGCTCACCTCCCACTTGGAAGGTTGAGAGTTCAATCCTAGGTAGAGGCAGATGTTTCTTTCCTAGGGCTCAAAGAAAAAATACCTGCTGCGAATTCCACATGGCATCAGGAAGGGCATCTGACCAGTAAACACCTGGCTTCATCCAGTCACCTCGACTCTAGCCTGAATTAAGGGATTACAGGGTCATAAAAGGGGAGTTAAGGTATCATATGATTTTGAATCACTTTAAACATTAAGAATGGCTGAAATTTCCTGAGAAACCACATTCTGCCTTGAAATTTCACAACATTGTCATCCAAAATCTTGCAACATTTTTTGTGGGAACCTCACTGATTTCAAGAATCTTGAGGCAGATATTGGTGAAATGATCCCTGAAGTTGCATGCGATGCCAATCTTTCCTTTAGGGATTATAGCTTTAGGAGAAACCTAAGGAGGCCCATCTGAAGAGAAAAGCTCCTCTCACCTTCAAGTTTTGTTAAAGCTTTTCACTATGATCACCACGCAGACCGCAAACATGCATTCATTTTGCAACAAATAAAATGTCGAGATAAGTAGGGCTCATTTGTTATTGCTGTCAAGTAGACAAATGTCATGTTTTCCTTTTCTTCCATTTGTTCCTCATTCAATATACATTTGTTTTGTTTTTCCCTTGCAACCATAACACATCAGATAGCTACTGGGGATAAGGAAGGAGGAAGAGAACTGAATAGTTTAAACATCTATCTGTAATCCAAGTTCAGGATATAAAGTACTGCTCACAAAGAAAAGAAGATAACCAATGGGGATTTTGAAGAAAGGCTTCAGGGATGTGAACAAACCTGGTTATACAGGGGAAGAGCATAGGGAGAAAATAATAGCAGTCTTCCAATATTTGAGAGGCAGTCACAGAGAAGAGGGGGTCAACCTATTCTCCAAAGCACCTGAGTGCAGGACAAGAAGTAATGGATGGAAACTAATCAAGGAGAAAACCAACCTAGAATTAAGTAGAAATTTCCTGACAGTGAGAACAATTGATCAGTAGAATGGCTTGCCTTCAGAAGTGCTCCATCACTGGAGGTTTTTAGAAAGAGATCGGACAGCCATTTGTCCAGAATGGTATAGGGTCTCCTGCTTGAGTGGGGCCTGGACTAGAAGACCTTCAAGATCTCTTCCTACTCTGTTATTTTAAAATTGTTCTGTAGGTATCCCTTGAACTTGTCTTATCAAACTCTGGGGAAGGTTCTTCAATTTACCATGAATGATCTTGTTAAACATATTAGCTATATTATAGCACTGTTTCCTTGATATCTTTAACTCGGGATGAGATTTTTGAGAGAAAGTGTTGTGGCCCGCCAGCGTCCCGTGACGGTGCTCATGGATCCCGAGGACGATGAGGCGGTTGTGGCACGGTACCATCGGCCCGTGCACCTGGCGCCCGAGTCAGAGAGCGAGGAGGCTGAGAGTCAAGCAGGGCCTTCTGTACCTCCTGAGGAGCCCATCAGGGCCAAAGAAGAAGAGGAGGAGCCTCTTCTTCTCAATGCTCGGGCACGCAGGGCTGCTAGAAGACAAGAGTGGCTACTCAGGAGGAGGTCTCCTCGAGAGTAGAGCTGCAGGGTAAGTGGCCACACCCTTAGACTATTTAAGCCCTGACCATGCGTAGCCTCGTTGCAGGAAACAACGTTTATTGTTACTCTTGATTCTTTGTGACTCCAGTCTGCTCGTGTACTTGTTCCAGTACGGGTCTTATTTCCTGCATTTCTAGTTCTGGGAGTATTGCCAAATACAGTCAGACCTGCTCATAGTATCTCTTGGACTCCAGCCAGCTGTTAAAGATTAGACATTTACCAGCGGAGAGTTGGAACTCTCTATTCTGCCTTTATTTTGTTTTCAAATTATTATGTTGCTCCTAAGAAGTTATTAGGAGACATTTATTAGTAAAAGAACAGTGTTTTGCAGTTTGTGTGTGCGTATTATTGGTGGCTCGTCGCTGGGGCAGAACAGAAGGTATACAGACATCAAGCTGCCTGGAATTATTATTTTTTTCAGGTGTGTCTATGAGTTAGAAATTTCTATTAATAGTAACAAAATTAACAAATAACACTTTACTGCAAATCACTTGGCAGAAATGATGATTGAAATAACAGGCTTTAATTTGTCTTATTTATATCAAGTTAACTGTGTCCTATTTTCTAACTTAATTTGCAAATAATGAAAAATGTAGAATTGTGTTAATGTTTGTATGCACTTTTTGAAAGCAATATATTTTGTGTACTTCATAATTACACATTATATTGTCTAATATATAGCTTTTGTTCTGCCATATTACAACAAGCCAATGGTATATCTTTGAGATTTTATTTGCAAAGCAAACCTATTTTGTAAACCAGTTAATCCTCCAATGATCTGGTATGAAGTGTGAGTATGCATGCATATGTGCATAACTTTGCACCCTACCCTACCATATAGTTTGCACTTATCTACTTCCTACTATATGTACAATGTGTCTCTTGTTTAACATTTGTGCTTGTGTTATTTTCACAAACTTCACAGATTGGGCTGAATGGTAGTCTGTTGCCTGAAGTCACACAGTGAGCTTAGTAGCTGAATGGGGACTTCGTATATTTTTATTTCAGACATAGTTTTATGTGATTTCTGATTATGTGAAAGTCATATTGCAAAACCTGATAAAAATACCTAAATGTGATCTCAATGGAATATTTTTAAAACCCTCTGTAGCACTAAAACCCTTCTTTTTGATTGCTTGGACAAGGAAGACACAAAATCCAGATGGCCAAAGCATGTTCACTGAGATCCAGGCTCAGATTTCAGAAATAGTTTTGACTGGATTCAATGAACCATTAATTTTTTTAATTTTGGATAATCATTATTTTTGGGAGCTTGTTTTCCTAGGGAATTCAGAAAGTTCATTTTGGTTTTTTTTTTCCTTCTCTAGTCCAACATTACAAAAAAATCCACCTCTTTAACTATACTGAGCATAAAATTTCATTTCTATCTATTCTGATTCAACATTATATAACCCATACTCAAGAGATGTCCTAAGGAGTTTCAGTTGCAATCATGGATATGGACAGAGTGCTTGAGGCAAATCATGTATAGTTCAGTCACTATCTGGTTTAAGACTTCTAGGAGTAAATAGATAATTTGGCCAAGGATGTGTCAAAGCCTTTTCCAATCAGGGAATCATAGTCACTTGCCTCAAACAACTGTAAGGTTTCTTTTAGATCTAAATAGCTACTTATTGGCCATTATTCAAACTCGCGGGCTGGATGCATCACATGCTCGCCATGCCCACCTCCAGTTTAGCGAAGGGGGAAAAAAGTCATGATATGTCAAGTGACGAAATGTGTCGCCGCGAGTTTGACACCCCTGGTATAGGGTCTCCTGCTTGAGCAGGGGGTTGGACTAGAAGACCTCCATGGTCCCTTCCAGCTCTATTCTGATTGATTGATTGATTGTTCAAGGAGATTCATGGCTAAAGGGGTATTCAAACCCAGGTTTTATAAAACTAGTCCCTATACCTTTATTCTACCTCCAGCAGTAGTGAAAACCTCAAAACAATGATAAAGCAAGTATCGTGTAGGAAATTGTTTGGCATATCGTGCCATTTTACCCCCATTGCTCAACAGGAGAGTGAAACTTTCTCCCAATCTCTTCCCATTCCTGAGTGATCATTGCCAAACCAGCTAACTTTAAGTTAAATAATAATATCCCTTTTCTTTAAATTATTCTACCTCATTTTGAATCTAGGACAGGAAGAGGAATAAAATAAATAAATCAATAAAGCTGAAAATCCCCAGGCTGAAAATGCCAGGAAAGCGCACAGCACAGGTGGAGGTAGTATCTCTGATAAATTATGAAATCCTATAAACAAAAATGGATTTTTTTTCAGACTTATAACCAAGCAGATCAGCTCATCCTATAAGATTTGCCTGGGTGTTCCAGATCCCCAGGCAGCTGAAGAAAAAGCATTTTAATTCATAGCAAAAGTATCTCCTCTTAGTGGGTGTCATAACAGCAGGAAAGTAAAACTGGGGCAACTAATTGGAGGTTAAAGAACAATAAGAGCAGCATCATTATGTCAATTCGATAAGGAACATTAGCATTCTTATTTCCATACTGTTTTACAGGTGTAAGAAGACAAGGTTGAAAGATGGGTGGTTTAGCTAGGGTCATCTTGTGAGTACATAAGTCAGTTTGAATTTCAGATGGAAATTTCCTATTTCCCACTAAGAGAAGTGCTTAAGAATCTTTGTTACTACTTCCTGATGTGAGTGCTCAACTTGAAATAGGTTGGTTTCTTTAAAGTACCCCATCTCCCTAATTGTAAAGGCAAATACAGGCACTAAACAATCATGTTATGGTCCTCTGACTGTGTTTCTTGAAGGAAGTCTTCAGGAATAGATTGTCCAGGTCTTCAGCTCTTTCAGCTTTCCCTTCATAGCCAACTGGATGTCAACTACAAAGGAGACTGAGTAATTTTCTTTTTCTTTCCCAATAGAATGCACATCCATTACTTCTCACATTCCTTAGACAAAAATGTTTGGAGCGAACATATATGAAGTCTGAGCAGCATAGAATTGTTATTAATTTAATTTAATTTTATGAATTTTCCAGATTGTCTTTGGAGGCCTTCCTAAAGTTTGTAATTCTACTTATAATTACATAGTCACTGAGTTACAGCTGCTACATAGACATTCTATTGGTCTTTTGTCTTCTGGGCCTTTCACAGGAGAAAAGCAGGAGTTATTGCTGTTAATGCAACACATACAGTAGCTTTCGGGCCAAAGGCTCCACAGAGTTGATGTTTTTGTGGCAAGATTTTCAACAGGATAGTAACAAGCTCCATAGCACTTAAATCTTTCAATTAGGTACATACATCAGGTTAAGAATAACTTGACATTTTGCTAATGTGAAGAAACATATGATTAAGTAACCATGATGTAAGATCTTATAGAACAATAACAATTTGTCATATCAATATATCAGTGGCCCAATCTCTTTCCAAGAATGTATCTATCAATAACATGTAAGATGAACTAAACATACAGTAATGTGTTGGAAATGCTATGAAATCGAAGTAATGTTTTATCACATGCAGTAGAAATGTAAAAAGCCCCCAAGTGTTGGAAAGATATGCATTGTACAATGCTGAAAATTTAGGAATTTAAATTTGAAACAAAACCACAACTTTTCTTACTTGAAATAATCTCAGATATATGCTTATAACAGCAATAATAAATGTTGACCAACACTGGAAAAAAGATACAATTCTGATAATATTTGACTGGGAAGTTAAATCTGGAGACTGTGCAACAGTGAAGAAATTAACTGTACGTAAACACAACAGAAGCTTAATCAAATTTAAGTAAGAATGGCTCCTACACACGCAACATATCATGCAGCATGTCAAATGTAGAATTACTTACAATCTGGTTTTTAAGGGGGCTAAAATGTCTATAATATGGAAGCAGATATACAAAAAGGGGGAAGTAGAATCCCAACAGTTATTTTTTCTTTTTTCTTTCTTTCTTTTTTGGTTGATATGTTAATTTTTGCTAAATATGATCTACATATCTATTTTTTTCCTTTTATTAACATGTAAACCACTACACACACACACACACACACACACACACACACACACACAGTATATATAAGATAATAAAGGTAAAGGTTTCCCCTGTCCAGTTGTATCTAATTCTAAGGGGTGGCGCTCATCTCCATTTTTTTAGCTGAGGCAGCCAGAATTGTCTGAAAACATTTCCACAGTCATGTGGTCAGCACAACTATATGCCAAGGCTCATGGACTGCTGCTACTTTCCCATTGAATTAGTACCTATTTATCTACTTTCATTTGCATGCCTTCGAACTGCTAGATTGGCAGGAGCTGGGACAAGTAAGGAGGTCACCCCATCGCGTGGTGCTCGGGTCTCAAACCCACGCTGCCAGCAATATTAACAGATAAGATAACCTTTATTGTCATTTTGTACTGTGAGAACATTGGCGCACATTAAAAATGAAATTCTGTTGCCTGCTCTCAAAAGAAAGTATATATCTACCCTTACACATACATAACATACATATACACATGCTATGTACATGCATATATATATCTACACCCACACCCACACACATATTAATCACTGTCCATTTTGAATATATAGTGGAAATAGGAAACTTGAGAGTTCACAAGGTTGATGCTCTATGGAACAAAACTGTGACTGAATCTAGATGTTCTGCTTTGGATACCACGAAGCTTCCTCCCAGAAGCTAACAAGGAAAACCAGTCATGGAGAGGATGTGTAGCGTCCTAGACAATACTGCAGATCCTGGTCAAGCATCACTTATATGCCATGTCCTGGATAGAGGGAAGTGAACTTCCAATAATCTTTTCTGCCATCCTCACCACCACAGACACCGCCTTCCTGTCCCAAGCAGTAATGCTTCCAAACCATACAGTAATGCCATATGACCGGTTCTCGATCATCCCTCTATAGAAAGTGGTAAGGACAGGGGAAGGAAGATGTACTTTTCTCATGCGATGCAGAAAATGCAGGCGCTGTTCTGCCTGCTTCACTAGTGTCTCACTATTGAGCAACCAAGCTAGCCTACTCGTTAGCTGCACACCCAGAAACTCGATGCTGCTAACACAGGTGAATCATTAATACACAGAGGTATGTGGCTGTGCCTGCCTTTTCTGAAATTAACAATGATCTCTTCCCAAGTTTAAGGCAAGGCTGTTTTTGTTACACAAGTTCACCAAACCTTCTACCTCCTTGCAGTGAGCACCCTCATTGTCATCCTGAATAAGGCCCACAACTGTTGTATCATCCGCATACTTCACAATGTGGTTGTGGCAAACCTTGCACAACAGTTCAAGACCGAAACCAGCATTGTATAACAAACATTTGGAGGTGATCTGCAGCAGCTTCTTCTTTCTAATGTTATACTCAGTTTTTATGAAAAAGTCAATTTTATGTTTGTAACATCAATATTCTTAATTATAACTAATATTGATAGACTATATCTTTCCTTTTTCTCTATTTCCATTGCTCCAAGTTATCTCAACAATAGCATGTTAATAACTTTAATTAATACTGTACAAATATTGTTGTATTGGAACAATATAATGTATCAAGATTTATGAAACTATAATAAACAAGAAAGAAAAACTGCCTCTGAGAACATGAAAAGGTCCGTAAGTATTATTGTAAATAAAGATGTGCTGACAATGGGTATGTTGCTTTCTAGTGTGTCAACTTTTCATTTTTAAAGTTAAAACGAAGCATTTACTTGTGGCTATGCTTGTAATATAATAATATTATTGTATACTGTTTGCAGTGGTGGGTTGCTCCCGGTTCGGCCCGGTTCTTAGAACTGGTAGCGGCGGCGACGGGAGGCTCCGCCCACCCACCCGGGACGCTTCTGCGCATGCACAGAAGCATCGCGCACACGTGAGCGCGCGCACAAACCGGTAGTAAAGGGTTTTAGAACCCACTACTGACTGTTTGGTATAATATTTATGAAAAGAAACTTTCCTTGCAAAGCCCACATCTTTCACCTTTAGCCATCTATGTGGCTTCTAAAAGTATCTTTTAATTGGAGAATTGTATCATTGAGGAAAATGTTTAGTTAAATACAGCTATCAGAGGGCCTTTGATCTCCTCCTTTACTCAGGATTTCCAAACAAGCATTTCGGCTTAAAATGGAAGTACCTGCATATTAATCCAAACTATGTTGCAATGCTAAGGCTCTAAACTTAAACCTAATTATCTGACAATCGCCTTGAATTATATAATTGATACAGATAGGGCTGAGGTGTCAGTGCTCCGTCTCTAGCTCCATGCTAGATTTCTCGCAAGGAAATGGCAATGCTGGCAACAAGGGCCTGGGCTTAACACCCAGAAGTTCCCTATGGAATAGCCAAGTGTCCTTCCCAAAGGAAAGCTCTTATCAGTAGAATCTGTCCTGCACTTACTGATGAAGAACTTTCCTTCCTGGTTTAAAGTGAACTTCTATGCAGCCCAGGACTAGTGCTTTCTGGGGGCAGGTGGGGAAGCTAGTTTTGTTTTTCTAGAAAATAGTTCTTTCAAAAGAACACTAGACTTGTATATGTAAGAAGCCCACATAAGAACTGGCAAGCACCTTGGAACACACTGGTGGTTGAACATTAAGTGGGCAAATGCTTGGTCTCTCCTGCAGTGAATGGACATGGAGGGCAACGTCCAGAAACCAGAGGGGAGTGGGCATACTTGCAGCATCCTAAAGTAAGCCAATACAAGTTGAGAAGATCCCAGGCCTTGACTAAATTACCGTATCAGCTTCTTGATTTATGAAGCACTGTGGATCATGTTCACCAAGAACTGTGTCAGGAGAAGAAAACAGCGCTATACATAAAAATGACGTGTAGCTGCCTTTGCTGGGCTGGAGATGTAACAAAATCAAAATACCAAAGACGTGTTTTCTAGAAATAGTTATCGGAACATGCTCATGTTGCAGTTAGAAGTAAGGATGAGCTCAAAATCCCATCATTCAACTATTCAAGTACACATACAGCTCACAGGAATCTAGACAACATCATTCTACACATAACTTGTCATAATAACAGGCAGTTCTTGAATAGCATAACTATCCCAGTGACTTAATTTGAATGTGATTATAATTTAGGTTTTGGCATTTTGTGTAATAGACCTGGTCATCATCATCAGGTCAAAGCTCTGCAAAACTAGTTTTAAAGCAAAAGCTACACTTAGAATTATTGCCTTACATGCTGATAAACTGATGCGAAAGGAATGTGAAAGCTTTCTTTCCTGAGCATTGAGAATAAAAGATAATGCTGAGCTGTCACTCCTCCACTTTGTGGTTTGGCATGTGCATGGTGCAGAAAGAAGAAGAATGCAATATTTCAACTTAAAAAGAAGTATTCAGAAAAACAGGAACCATCCATATTCAAAAAGCTCTTCAAAGCAAAACATGTAAGCCTGACATGGTAGGGTACTAATCTCAATTTAGCTTCTCCTTGCTATTGTACCAAATGCTACCAGAAATTACTCCCTTGAAATACATCACTTTTTGCTGTACTGGTTGGGGGGAAAAGGAGCCTGCAAGGGCACTTTATGGGTTTTTAGGAGGAATTCTCTGTAGATTGAGGTATCTGACAAAGTGCAATTGCCACCAACTTTTTTTTTTTTACACACAAAGTGAATTTGGAGAGAAAACAAAGGAGCTAACCCTTATTTTATCTTTCTTTACCTCCAAAGGAAATAGTGAATAGCACAGACTGGGAACAAACACAACAGAAGAGAGTGAAAGTCAATAAGAATGTAGCAAAGGAACTTCTAACTAATTTGAATGACTACATGCTTCCAAACCCTGATGAAATATACTTGAGAATACTGAAGGAACTAGCTGAAGAGCTGTCAAGAGCTCTGTAGATTATCTTTTTGTACTCCTAGAGAACTGAGGAGATATCAGAAGACTGGAGAAGCGTAAATGTCTCGATCTTTAAGAAACAGCTATAGATAGATCCCAGTAATTATAGATCAGTGAGCCCAGTAATACTTAGGAAGATAATGAAGCATACAATTTGTAAGCATCTTGAAAACAATGCTGTCCATGATAGCTAGGTCAAAACCAGATCTTAAGAGACAAATCTCATCTCCTGTTATCACAAGGTAATTACTTTAATAGATAAGAAGAATGCTGCAGATTCATTCTATTAAATTTCACAAAGATTTTAACAAAGTTCCCCATGACATTCTCAGTGACAAATTGTTAAAGTATGTTTTGAATCCTCTACAGCAAATATGGGTTTCCCTCAAGCCACCCAGAGTCTTTTTTGGAGTTGGGCAGCCTCAAAATCTATTAAATTAAATTAAAATATTAAATTAATAATACTCAGTCACTACTGGGCACTATGCATTGAGTTAGAGTTAGCAGTGGGTTCCTGCAGAGATCTGTCTTGGGGCTAGTATTATTCAACATTTTATTAATAACCTGGATAGTAGAATAACAGAATGAGATTATACTCTAATGTGGAAAGGTTGGAAGGCTGGGAAAAAGATGTCATTCAGCAGGGAGAAATACAAAATATTATATTAATAGGAAAAAAAACATTGAGTATATATACAAGATCCACCAGGTTGGATAGAGTGGTCACACTCCAGGTCCCTCTCATGAAATATTGCTATCTACGGGGACTTAGAAAACATATATTTTTCTGTGATGGCCCCTATTCTGTGAAACAACCTTTCTTCAGTAATTTGACAGTCCCCACCTTTTTAGCCTTCGAGAAAGTCATCAAGACTTGGCTGTTCCCCAGGCAGATGAGGGGCTGTAGATGGATGCCAGAGCATCCCAGGAGAATGTCTGAGGCACCAGGTTTTAATCTTTATTTGTCTGACTGTTATGATTTTGTAGTTTTATTGTTGTGCCCACCACATTTGTGCTCCACGATGAGTCACCATACACATTGCTTAATAAATAATTACAAATAAATGATGGGGTATTTATAGAAGCACGGCTTTTGAGAACTTGAGTGTGGTCAAATTGATAACAAGCTGAACGTGAGCCAGCAATGTGAGAAGAGCTAATGCAATTCTGCATTAGAAGAAGCATTCAAAGATACAAATTCTAATTTCCTTCTAATTAGTATTGGTGAGACCACATGTGGAGTATTATGTTCAGTTCTGGGCATAACATTTACATAGGGGCATTGTCAGGTTACTAAAGGTTCAGAAGGGACAACAAAGACGATAAAGGGACTTGCTGGTCACACCCTATGAGGCTAGAATAAAGGATCTTGGAATGCTCAATCTGGAGATAAGAAGACTGAAGGGTATTAGTGTTCAAGTACTGTATATAAAGGAAGGTGATAGGGAAGGTGAAAATTGCCACAAAACCACAGGTTGCAAATACCTAGATTTCATTTTAGTACAAAAAACTTTCTGGTAGTAAGATATGTACAACAGCAAAACAGTCTACCTATGGAGGTTGTAGATTCTCCATTTAAGGAGAAGCTGTACTCTCAAGGTTGGTTTAATTGCATTCCCTGAACATTGTGATGGTTTTGACTTGATAATTCTTCTTGTGCTTCCAATTCCACAATTCTATGAAACTGATTTCTCCCTGTAGAAAAATGTGAAGTGATTTTAAAATGATAGGCAACATTTTCTCAGAATATATACAGTAGTAGTCTAGCTGCTTTGCTCTAAGTTCAAATTGTGCCCTGTGATTCATTTCTTTAGCAAACTTTCCTTTCCTTTTATCTATTTGATTCTACTCCTGTACCAGCCACGTGTGCCACTTATATCTTTGCCCAACCATTCCTTTATCCCTGTCTTTTCTACTCTTATCAAGTGAGACCACATCAGGTGAGACCACTCTTATAGATGGGTCTTTTATCTGGCCACATTCTAATCTTAAATTGTCTTCAGTAATAGAGAAGTATGGTAGACACTACATCTGGGTTTCTGAATGGATGCTCAATTTTTGTAAGAGCGATCAAGAGATCCAAGATGACATATTTAAGGAAAACTCATCCTCAAGAAAATTAGTCAACATTAAAGCTCATTTTGGACTAGCATTGATGATGTTACCTAGTTTGGGTGATGAAATGTCTGCAAGGAAAACAACCAAACTCAGAGAGCACCAAGGACGCCTCATTTCAACCCAGTGCTACCAATATTCTCCTTTATTGGTATCACATTGGACTTGCTGGGAACAAGGCATGCTTGTAGCTCTTAGGGAACCAGGAAAGACTAGCTTGGAATGAAATTGTTGTCAAGCAAAAGCAATGTGTGGCGATGTCCCTCCCCTACTTGGCTGGAACAGCCCTATGTCAAATGATTGTTGGTTGTATGAACAGTGGAATTTAATTCTTGATATAATACAGTTAGGCCAGGGTTCCAATTTTTTTTACTACTACTCTGTGGGCGTGGCTTAATTTTGTGGGCGTGGCTTAATTTTGTGGGGTGGCTTAATTTTGTGGGGTGGCTTAATTTTGTGGGAGTGGCTTGATGGTCATGTGACCGGGTGGGAGTGGCTTGACGATCATGTGACGGGTGGGAGCGGCTTGACGGTCATGTGACCGGGTGGGAGTGGCTTGGCAGTCATGTGACTGGGTGGGGAGTGGCTTGGTGATCATGTGACTGGGTGGTCATGTGACTGGGTGGGCGTGGCCAACTTGACGTCACTCACGTCAAGGGTTAGGGTTTGGGTTCGAGTGCCTGGCCTCTCCTCACCTCCAAGGCCTCAACGAGATACAATTTCCCTATTTACTACTACTGAACATCCAAAATATACTATATAATCCTATGTATATATGCCATATGTGTACATACGTATTACACACAGGCACACAAAAATATACATTATCTACTATGTATACTGTATGTGTATGTACACACACACACACACACAGCTCTTCTAAAACTATACACATTCAACCTCACTTACTGCATTTGGAAAAACACACCCAGAATCCATTTTCTGCCACATATTTAACATAACTTCTGTACATTAGAACATTACACATGCCTTCAGATGTACTTCCCTAGCTTGCACATGACTGTTAGAGCCAGGAGATGTCATGGATTGAGTAAAATGCGGTGAAACTCACTCTTCCTTTCTTTCTTTCTCTCTCTCTCTCTCTCTCACACACACCTACATTCTTCCTCTTTCTTCCTCTCTTTCTCTTCCTCTCTCTCTTTCTCTCTCTCACACATACACTCTTCCTCTTTCTCTTCCTCTCTCTCTCTCTCTCTCTCTCACACACACACTTACTCTTCCTTCCTCTCTTTCTCTTTCTCTCTCTCACACACACACTTCCTCTTTCTTCCTCTCTTTCTCTTCCTTTCTCTCTCTTTCTCTCTCTCTCACACACACACACTTCCTCTTCCTTTCTTTCTTTCTTTCTCTCTCTCTTTCTCTCACACACACATACACTCTTCCTCTTTCTTCCCCTCTCTCTCTCTCTCACACACACACACACACACACACTTCCTTTCTTCCTCTTTCTCTCTTTTTGTAGTTCTGCTGCGCGGACGTGCCCGGTGGCAGCGGCGGCGGTGGGGGCGGAGTTTGCCTGGGCTCTCCAGGCGCGCAGGGGAGTTTTCCTGTGCGGCTTTTGCCGATGGGGGTGGGTGGGGGGAAAGCAAGCTGCCTGGAGCTTGCTTTTCAACCCCCCCCAAACCCATGCATGGAAACTCCCCGGGAGTTCCAGGACGCCCCGAACTCTGGAGTTTTTTCCTGCGCGGCTTTTGCTGGCGGGGGGTGGGTGGGGGGAAAGTGAGCCACCTGGAGCTCGCTTTTCAACCCCCCCCACCCAAACCCATGCAGGGAAACTCCCCGGGAGTTCCAGGATGCCCCACCGCCACCCCTCTCAGCCCCAGCATAGCAGCTGCATCTCCCGTCAATGCGAGGGCTGCTAGCTCCCTTCCCCGCGGCCGGGTGGCCCTGACATTTTTGCCTACCTTCGATCTTGATGGGAGCTCTAGCCGCAGCAGTGGCTGAAGGAAAGTTCCAGAGCAGCGGCAGTGGCACTCCAGGAGGGCAGACCTCCCATGCGCATGCGCAGAAGAAAAACCCCGGGGGGAAATCCCCCCAAAAAATTTCAAAAAAATTTAAAAAAAACAGATGGCGGCGCCCACGGACAGGCACCGACCAATCCGGTTCGGTGACGTCATCGTGACATCACCAGCGGGCCGCTACCTGTTCGAGAGAACCGGTCCAAACCGGGAGGAACCCACCCCTGAGTTAGGCTATGTTGGAGCTTTTCCTTTCTGCAGCCTGGAAAAACCTCATTTGTGACACATGATAACAGACTCTGTAATTTTACAGAAAGTATTTCTAGCTATTAGAGCCAGTTTGGTATAGTAGTTAAGGTACCAGGCCAGAAACCAGGAAATCATGAGTTCAAGTCCTGCTTTAGCCAGCTGGGTGACTTTGGGCTAGTTCCTCTGTCTCAGCTTGACCCACCTCACCAGATTATTGTCGTGGAGAAACTAGGTGGAGAAAGGTGTGTTGGATATGCTTGCAAACTTGAGTTATTTGTAAAAGTAATAAAGGCAGGTTACAAATAAAACAAACAAACAAACAAACAATACTGGAATGTTATCTATACCAAAATCTTTATGGAAAACAGTACAGTAATAGCAGCATTTTTTCTGTTTTCAAGTTTATTCTAAAACAAGATTAAAAAGGGTAAGGAAAATTTCAAAAAGTATAGCGATAGTTACATCAATGCAAAATTGTGCGATTGTTACATCAATGCAAAATTATCATTGTGATGTGTGTTAAAAATATCTGCCTAAGCAAGAAATTCTTCTTGAGAACTTGTTAATGCAATGCTTACCTATGAACTTTTATATGGCTCAGTTGTGTGAAACAGTAAAAAGAAGGATTATCATTCTAATGATAGTAAGGTGCAAAGAGACACAAGCAGTTTTGTAGAGAATCTTAATAAGACAAGGGAGAATTCAGAAATGAGAATTGAGAATTGAGAGAAGTTTAAAGAAACATACATTTAGGATGTATTTCTTAGATAACAGACTTCTAGAAAGAGGCAGAATTATAACAAGAATTTAGAGTACAAGGACGATAAAGCAGAGCACAAAGAACTTACCCAGTAGAAGAAGTGAACATGATTTGGCTTATATTAATCTGCCTTAAAATACATACATTATTTTTTAAAAATTGCAAAATGGATAAATTATGAATGTTTATATAAAAAATAGATCACATTTTATTGTCTATGAGTCATACCACTAAAATTCTTGTTGTCATGACATTTAACTGGCGGAAACAGTGCATCATAGGACAACAGTTTTTGGCAACAGTTTTTGAACCAAGGTACACCAACTTACAAAATGTGTCCAAAATCTGGAACCCAGATTTTTGGGAAAGTTGTGGTTGCTTGGGTACTACTGACTAATGGTATGCTACAGGGCTGCTGAAGTGGTCACATGATCTTCATTTTCAACTTTCTGTGACAGTTTCCCAACCAGCCTCACAATCTCTCCGCAAAATTCTGGAAGTCAGAATTTTTTTTACTTTATATCAGCTGCAAAAGCTATGAATATTTTTCCATCATTCTCTATTCTGAATAATAGCTTTGAGTGTCAGAGCTTTAAATGGCTGCCATATTGCCATAACAACCCAGGAGGGACCTGGATCTAATAAATATACCAAAACTCATCCAAGGTAAACCCACAAGTCATACTCAATCACATCGAATTCTGAGTGGATCTATGTGACTTTATCTATCAGTTAGCTAGAATATCCTTAACAGAGACTTGTGGATGTTTCTGTGGGTTCATCCTTCCCCAAACAAGGAATTAGTCACCCCAAATATGGTTGCCAGATGCTACTGTTGGGAATAATACGACTGGAGAAATAACTATGTTTTGTTGCACTTATGGCCATGATGTGATTCCAATAATGGGTTCTTACTGGTGTTGGATCAGATTTGCTCTTTGTCTTCCTCCAACAGCACTCCAGACATATCTTCTTATGCTCCATCGCCTGGAGCTCCTTGGAGAACCATAAGATGCCATGATTGCCATGCAGAAAGATACCACACTGGGGTAACCCAGTCTAAGGCCTTAGCCACCTCTATTCCAGGCTGTAACCAAGGCTTAACAGATCCTCAGGGAAAACCCCAGGTTTCTTCTGGAATCCAACAGGATACATAAGTTGCCTGAGCTAGCTAATCTAACAGGCCCTAACTCCTTACAAGATGGGCTGACACCAATGTTCCCTCTAAGCTGCGCGGCTGCGTGGCCGCGCACGTGACAAGAAAACGCCGCGCAGCAGTTTCCAACTGCCGCGCAGTGATTTTTAATGTCACAGCGCGTGACAAGAAAACGCCGCGCAGCAGTTTCCAACTGCCGCGCAGTGATTTTTAATGTCTGCGCACACTGAAAAAAAATTAGAGAGAACATTGGATGACAGTGGCCAGCCAAAGACACCCAGAGAGTGATTTAACCTTGTCAGAGGACTAACAGTAATGTTCTACAATGTCAGATAATGTCACAATTGCCCTGAGACAAAATACTGATCCAAAGTATAATCTCCAGTATATATCAACCTTTAGTAATTTGGGACATGTTCTGGTAGCCAAGGAAGCAGTGAAAGGAAGTCAATCAGAAACCACCCAGAGTTCAATATAAAATGGGCAGCTATGTAAATGTTTTAAATAAATAAATGTTACTGCATAGCAATCCGAATAATTCCTTCAAGCCCAAATTAAGCCAGAGGGTCTCACCTTCAGTTATTTGCAGCACAGATGATACATAGATGAAACAGCCACCCAATCACATCTCCTCTAGGCTTTCAGTTAATGCCAAACCTGAAACCTGAAATCTGGATGGGCATACCTTCAAGAGTGAAACTCCCCCCTCTGGGCCTACCCAGGTCTTATACATGCCAGGTTGATTGCTTCATTAGTGATCCATGAATGAGGGAAACTCTGTTACAGACTGATGGGTAGATAGATCTACAGTCTTACAATTTCTTTCTCCAATCTGCTGTGCTCTCTCTCCTCCCATGAATAAATTATTGACTTATGTAAGACAAGAGAATTTAGAATTCAGTAATTCAAAAGATAGGAAAGAATGAAGGAAGAGAAATATATGAATGTGTATATTTGTCCGTGTTAATACACACACACACACACACACACACACACACACACACACACACGGACATACATACATACATACTTATATAGAGACATAATAAATACAAAGCATAATAAATTTGGTACATCCATCAAATATAACATAATTCACTCCAACATATTAAGATGTTAGGCATCCTATTGAGCAGATCTTAACAAAAGACCTTTTTAAACCTTTTGACAGCTTTCCTGAACTATGGCTCTCCTGAAATCCAGTGCCATCTAATTTAGAGAGGAATAGGTTGTACCATAGAACAATAGATGTCCTACTGTCCTCTGAATTTCTCATGGGGAAGGAATATTTAATATTGCTCCATGAGATGTGCACACCGAATAGATATAATCCACTCAAAGCAGACAGTTCTTTATGGCCATAGAGAGCTTTATGCAGGGCTGTCAAACTCACGGGGTCCTGGCAGCATCACATGACATATCGGGACTTTTTTCTCCTTTGCTAAACCGGGCGTGGGCGTGGCCAAAACATGACGCATCCAGCCCGCAGGCCAGGAGTTTGACAGCCCTGGTTTTATGGATCAAAAACAGCACTTTGAATTGTACCTGGAAGCCTACAGGCAACCAGTTCAGAGCTCAAGGTGCTACTGGGGTACGTAGGCAGCAGCTCTCTCTGCTAAAAGGCAAGTACAGTAGATGCATTGTAAACTAATTGCAGTTTCTGAGTAGTCTTCAAAGGCAACCTCATGTAGACCAATCCACTTGGAAAGTCACAAAAGAGTCTGAGTTTGATTTGGATTCATAGGCTAGGCAGGTATACCCTGGCCAACTGAAATAGATTCAAAGTGCTTCCCCAAAGAGCCCTGGACCATAGGTTTGTGATGAGAAGATTATTGATAACCAAGAATTGCTAATCTTTTGCTCTTCACCATTGTATTCTTGCCAGGATTCTTTTTAGAAGCCATGACCGACCTGTATAACTTCAAGATAGCATGAATAAGCCTCAAATGTTCTCTTTGCTGATTTAAGGCCTGAACTGTGATGAGGCTTCCGTTTCCTCTAGCCTGCTTTGTCTCTATTGTCATTTATTACAGTTGTTGTTCAGCCGATTGAGCTTCATTTGTTTAGTGTATAGAAAAATCTGTCCAGCCATTAGTAAAAGTTTCGAATGTTTACCACAGGGAAAAAAAGAAGACATCCTTCTGTGTGCAAGAGGGATAGTTTAAGCTACCTTAAATCACTCAACCTTCAGTACATGTGAAATGTTAATTAAGCAACTTTTTCCTTTTCTCACCTCTGCTCTGCTGGCTTTAGTGAAAGCTGGTCTGCCAGTGTAACTCTCTACAGGTGCCTCCAATTCTGTTTGAAGTCAGTGAGCTGGGTTTGGCTCATAACTTTCACAGTAGATTTACCTGAAAGATCAATAACAGCATGTTCAAAGCTAGATTGGCTTCATAGAGACCAGGATTTTATTAATTTATATAAACTTCCTAAAACTTTCACTATAAAGAAAAAAGGAGAGGGGAGATCTATTCATGTTGGATAGTCGTGTAATAATAATGGCAAAAAAAGAGAGGAAGAATTAACAACTTCAATGTGTTGGCTGGTTTTATTTTATTTTACTTTGCAAGCATTTTTCAGAATGAACTACTGACCAAATAAGACCTGGATTGATTTGAAGGGAGAGAACAGATTTTAGTTACAGAATAAAATTTTCTGCCCGTTTGTCATCCCAAGGAAAAAGCTACTTTAAACCTTCGTCTATATCATGGATTTATTATGTCAAATGGCATTTTCTTCATTTTACAAAGTCAGTGGCAGAGACATCAATCCATGTTTGTGGTGATAGTGTTGCTTTCCTCTCTTTTGAAAAAAGTCAGATTTCAAAACAGAAATGGAAGAAACATAAAACAAACAATAAGCAGTTTATCTTAAGCAGTGTAACATTATACAGATACACGTAAAATGTGAGTGAATGAAGCTCGTTCTACATAATGGCTAATCCTAAGTAATGAATTTAGTCAGAAGGAACACTAAGTTGATGATGTTCACTCAGTGATAGGTGAATGCAAAGCTGTTCATTTTACAAAGTTAATAATTTTATGATACAGTAACTGGATTGTGGTAGGAGAAGCAACCTAGAACTAAGGAGAAATTTCCTGACATTTTGGAACAATTAATCAATGGAATGTCTTGTTTCCAGAAGTTGTGGGTATTCCAAAACTGGAAGTTTTAAAGAAAAGATTGGACAACCACTTGTCTAAAATCATACAGGGTTTCCTGCCTGAATAGGGGGTTGGACTAGAAGACCTCCAAGGTCCCTTCCAACTCTGTTATTCTGTTAAATTATTTACTAGCTTTATCCAGCCTGTCACCATGCTCCTCTGTATAAATCTTCAATAGCTTATGAAAATTATTAGGAATGTAATTCTATAACTTTATACATTTAGTAGGAGAAACTCTTCCATGTTAACCAATGCTCTGATTTCTGCTCCTTGTTGTGGTAGAGTGCAGCTGAATATAATATTTCAAAAATTGTGCTATGTCCTTGTTCTCTAAAATGCTGGAATTGCCATTAATTAGAGGACAATAGACTAAATTAAATGTGTAAGCAGGTTTTAATTTAAATGCTTCTTTTCATTAATCCTAAGAGCTTTTAAAATAGTTCCTAATGATTCAAGATGGGAATTTGCAGTATATAATATTAAATGTATTAATAAGATTATCTTTCAGCATTTTCACGGCAAATCCAGATAACACTGAAAAAAAAATGGTCAAAGACTTATTGCTTGAAATGAAATGTGGATGTTTTGACTTATGGCAATGCAGGATATAAATATTAAATATCCCTACCTAGATCTGCCTACCCTATCTGCCTAACTATGAACTAAAAAAATAAGCTAAGACTTATTTTTTAAAAATGAATGGTATAGCATCAGACTTAACTTGATTTGAATTGATTTAATTTGAAAATCAGTGTGATTTGACAATACTGTACATACTGATTCAAAAACTTCAATCTGTTCTCATTTTCACCCACATTAGTTTCTTTCAACTCGTTTCCAATTCTAAGGACAATTCAGTGTAAAATACAGCTCTGTATTTTCAGGGAGGATTCTTACTCAGGGTTGTTGCATTTCTTTCATCTCTTTATTAAGATAGATCTGAGATGGAGTAGGAGGCAGAATTAGGAGGGGTTTTTTCATGCTTTCTGCTCCTGCCATATTTTAAATAACTTGCATAATACTGCCTGAAGAATGTTGATGAGATCTCAAAAAAAAAAAAAAAAAAGAGTCTCCAGTTTCTAACTATACTTTCTTGTTTTTGGAATGTTATTGCCCAGGTCTTATTCAAAGTTCCCAAAAGTTCCCAAGAAAGTACATGGTTATCCATAGATTTGATCAGATGCAACAACAGAGTGTTTTGAAATGAATAAATGTGTTCCTGGGCAGAGGCTCATGCCTCTAAGTGTCATGAAGCCTCAGCTAGTGTTTCCCCCATCCATTACCCCCACAGCCCCAATATGAATAGGTTGGCCCTGAGTCCTTGTAAAGGAGTAGAAGCAACCCTCCTTCCCTCATCTATTTTGGATACTGTTCCTTGTAGTACAGTATCATTGCTTTGGACCTACCAAGATCCTCATGAGATAACACTTCAATGGGACCGTTTAACTCCTCATGGGCTCCTCCAATCATATTACTTGGTTTTATTTTGCTCATGGCAGAAAGCAACTGTGAAAAAATAGAGGAACCACAACAGTTGCATTCATTTTTGTTGCTGCAAATTACCGAAGGACTTCAGCAGGCAGTCATAACAATGATAATAAAGACCAAACAAATCTTAATTAAAATTAGCTTCAGCCACCCAAGCTTCAGATTGTAACGGTGCAGTATTATTACAATACTGGTATTGCTATCTTTGCCAATAATCTGGAAATTTCAATTAGTATAAAATATTTTGTCTGGCATTCTAAAGTTCTCATCCAAGAATGTCTTCTTTTTTTTTTTTTTTTTTTTTGCAGGCTTAGTCCAGATAACTGATAACAGATATAACAACAGCTTGTTTCTATAAAAGCCTGTATGGGAATTAACCGGATTGCAACAGCAGTTTTATTTCCGTTGCCAGCTTGGAAATTCATTGGTTGGGATCTTCAGATTTCTCCTCACCTCTACATCCTAGGAAGGAAAGGAGCCCTAGGTGTCCATGGGGCTCCCCAAAACATTTACACTCATATTTTCCCTGACCTCCAAATCCTGCAACCTTCGCAGATCCATAGAGCTCACCTCTGTCAACAGCCATTTTCTATGCATGGAGGACAGCGGTGGGTTGCTCCCGGTTCAGCCCGGTTCTGCGAACCGGTAGCGGTGGCGGGAGGCTCTGCCCACCCGCCCGGGACGCTTCGGCATAGAAGTGTTGTGCACGTACGCGAGCGCGTGCACGAACCGGTAGCAACGGGATTTAGAACCCACTACTGATGGAGGATGAAGTGAACAGAGAGGAAGAAAGACTGCTAATGTATGACCTTCCCACCCCTTTATTTCATGAAGAAAGTGCAGTATCTTTGTCCTGGAAACCTCTCTTAAATTAAGATCCACCAGGCTTCCTGATGCTTCTTTCTGGGCAGGTTTACAGAACAAGCTGAGAAAGAAACATTCGTTATTGAAAGTGTGTGGCACCATGTTATCCATCCAAGCACTGCATTTAACCAAGTTTTCCGAATATCATGCAAGCTCTAAGTGGACAGCACCTTGAATCACTTTAACTCAGACACTGCACAATACAGTGGTTTCCAGATAGCCAAATTTTCCCCATTTATAGCATGCAAATATTACTTTTATCCTTTTAAAAAAAACCCAAGCAGTCAGCTAAAAACAATATCCTTAGAAGATATTAAAAAGAATTAATATATTGAAATAATATAAAATTTTGCTGTTTAGACCCTGCTACACAGCCATGAAATGCTTTTCTTAGGAGAGCTTTCTGATGATTTTGTCCCCCTGACACCAGCACAGTCTGCCACCTTTCAGTTGTCTATTCTGGTTGTTTAGGATAATTTCTTTTATAGGATCATTCCAAATAGCAAAAGATGCTCATGAAGCAGTTCACAATATGCAAATAACACTCCATTTTTGCTTGATGGACAGCCCTATTGCAGCATGTAAAGTGACGTATTAAATGATCTTAGTGGGTAACTTCAAGAAATTATGAAAAATGTGCTTTTTATAAAGGCCTCGCTATTATTGCAAGGAAAAGAGACACTGAAAAGACCCAGTGCTGATTAGTGTGGATGACCATAGCCTATTAGAATCTTTCATAGTCCTTGACTTTTGCTTTACAATCTCTGAGGCTCTTCAGACCAAGCATATTAAAATAGTTGATATGCTCTTGGCGTTCTGGGAAACTCAGACTGACATTTAGAGGCTGCTGGGGCCCATTCTATTAATATCTGAACTAATTAAAATCAATTCATAATTGTATAAACTCATTCATGGCATTCTAGTAAGCCTTGGAGCTATACACGCTGAATGTTATTATGTTATAGGCAAACAATACAGTATATAAGAGTATCATTTTCCCAGAGAAAGATATCTTCTTTCCTTATTCATTGCTGCCACAGTTCTTATAAAATGAATGTTGCTACTAGTTTTGAGATGAAAACTGAAACTTCAAGATGATATGAAAGAAATATATTGGAGTTACTTGCTTATTGTAATAAGATTTCAGTGGATGAGAAAGCTTGTTTGGAAAGTCAGGAAAATTTATAATGGGATGCAGATAAGAACTATCTTCACTGAGAAATTTCAGTAAACATCTTTTGAAATAATCTCATGGATTATGTGCAAAAGACATAACAAATACTCCAAGAATAGATCTATAAATTTTCAACCAAGCCACAAAATTAATAAACATTAAATGGGGTGGAATGCGGGCGTGTGTGTGTGAGAGATGGTAGAAAGACAAAAAGAGCTACCATCATAGTAAGGCATGCCAATACAAGAACATACTGGTATCTGTAGCTCAGGGTTGCACTGTTGTTAGATTCCTGGTGTTCTCTGAGCCTGGTTGATTTCTTGCAGATGTTTCATCACCAGGCTAGATAATATCACCAATGTGAGGGAAACTGGGGTTTGCTAGCTCTTGCACTGATGATGTTACCAAACCTGGTAATGAATCTGGTTTGCAAGAAAATAACCACTAGGCTCAGAGAGGATTAAGGATTCTTTATAATTCTAAAATCTTATTTCATATTTATCTGGACAGTTAATCCATTTATAACTTTCTAAAACCAAAGTCTTAATTAGCTGTTTATTTTTGTTTATTTCATTTTTTAAAAAGATCTTAAGCTTCTGATTAATATTTTTTTTTCATTGACGACTGAAGGCAGACTCACCTGGGATTTTCAAACTTGTCGATCCAAAGATTTCTAATAGCTGAAAGGTGGTTAATTTCTGGATGTCATTTGAAAAGAAACTATGCAAAGAGTCTCTTTTTAAAGGTGCCAAACTACATTTGAGCAAGGTATTTCCTTGTCTCCCAATCCTTAAAATCCACTGGAGATTGCTGTTTTGTGGTCCCCCAATGAGGAGAAACTTCTAGAGCATTTGTGAGTGATCTCCCATCCTGTCTTCATCCAGAGAGGTTTGAAGAGCTGATTTACTCATTGGTTCTTGATTCTTCGCCACAGTCATCAGTTCTGCTTTTCACAGAGCCATCTTCAATCTCCTATTTCTTTCTTCAGAAGACATCCAGTAATGGTTCACTTTCTCTGATAGGATTGCTTTCCAAAATTATTTCCAAACAAATTGTGGAAGACTTCCACCATTGCAAGAAGAATAAAAATTATGAACTGATGAGAAAGATGGACTGAACTCGCTCTGAAAACAATGTCATGGAACAACTGAAATAGGAAAAACAACAACAACAACAACAACATATTTTGTTATTTACTGAAGGGAAGTTCTCCACACCTTATTTCTGTAGTGCATTTTCTAGCAAACAATGGTCTGTTTGCAGATTTGTATCACTTTCATCACACTTCTGGTATTGGTAATTCAGCTCCTTGAATAATTTTAATTCTGGAAATGTTGGATAGTATATCAACACATGACATTTTGCAACCAGAAGTCTTACTTAAAGAACTGAAAGAGCCTCATGAAAATTACATTTTCCCTCAAAATGCAATTCTTGCCTCTTGACCTTATAGAGCTTCTAAATGGCACTAGGATTTTTACTTCTCTTCCTACTTTTTTCCTACTTCTATGTACAACTCATAAATAAGAGACAACCTTATCACTATCAAACACTCTAGCTTCTTTTTAAATTCTGCATCTCCTTTCAAAGGGGTTCCTTCTTCAGAGAACATTAGTTCTGACCTTTGTGATCTATAGAAAGAGAATATTCAAAACTGCCAAAATAATTTCCATTTTTTTATTATAAGCAGCAAGCATAGCAAAGTATTACAAAGCAAAGCATTACAAAGAGCAAGAAATAAACTATTCTTACGTAGTATTTCTGTACTCAAGATATCTGTGTTCAGTGTTGTAGATTCTAGCCAGTTAGCTGGACTAATTGGGAATCTGAAGATTGCAGAAGCAATATGGTGGTGAGCAGGGGTGGGTTCTAACTTACCTCGCTGCCGGTTCGCTTCCTCCCGTGCTTTGTGCATGCGCGCATGCGTAGTGCTGAAAATCCAGCTTTTGCACATGCACAGAAGCAAAAAACAGCTTCTGCGCATGCGCAGAAGCAAAAAACAAGGTGGTGTCGCCTATGGCGCCGCCGAGAGAGCTGGTTCGGGGGCGTGTCCAGCCGGCCATCGCTGCCAGTTCGGTGAGCAGGGGGAAATTCCCACTACCGGTTCTAAAGAACCAAACTGGCAGGAACCCACCTCTGGTGGTGAGACAGAAGACCCTAAGCTCTACAGCTTTGTCAGTGTTGTCTCTCTGAATTTCAATTGCACCATTGGCGGTATTCTTATACCATTTCAGGATTCTGATAGGTACAGCCCACTTATCTCCTGATTAGTCTGATGGATAACCCATCATTCAAAATCAAGTTCAGTAACTGGTCAATTCTCATCAACCTTCTTGAGTGTCCTTTGGAATTTTCCAAGGTTACTGCTTATTCTATAAACTCATGTTTCTTCCTCCCAAGCATCCAAATGCTATTCATGGTCCTTATCAGTCTGATTCAGCAACTCTGCCCTATCTGCTGGATTCAGATATTCATGTTACTCCCATATTTGTTCAACTTAAACTATATCATTAATTGTACTAGCAAGTTATATAACCATACCTTCCTTATTTGTATAATTTCAACTTTATCATGAACTAGATAAATAAGTAAACAGGGTCTGCAAGCCTATATTGTATGTCTTAACCCAGTCTTGAACCAATATCCAAATCCTCCTCCTTTTTCTAATGAAAAATAATAATCAATACAGAGTGCTCAGTAGTGTCCCTAATAATATGGTACAAATGAGTAATTATCATGGGAACTTTAGTGGATCAGCTCTGAGACAAAAATGACTAAGGGATATGGATTCTTGGCTACTGAGAAGAACTAGGACTATGGCAGTCATCCTTGGAATACTTATACTGTATGTATAACCAGAGGAATATTGATCATTTCCTAAAATTAGGTCTGCTCCTCAAAAGAAAAATAGTATATTAAACTCAATGAATAGTTCTTAAATATAGTTGTATGCCATTCACCCTACCAGTTAGGACTATGTTATCTCAATGGTTTGGGATATTGTGAGTGACTGGCATGTATTTGATTCATCATTCTTTTCCAGACAGTCACACATCTATGAATAAAAGTGTTTTGAAAAATATCCCTATTGCTAAACATGTTTGATTTTACTCTTAATAGCCTGTATTTGAATTCTACCCAGTACATTCTTATTAAATCAACTCTTTGCTCCCTTGAATGGCACTTTTGAATGACCTTTCCTTTATTCACTGATAATTAATGCAATGGGAATGAAAGTGAAGGTAAAAGTTTATCTTTTTCAGTCGAGTCTGAATCTAGGAGGCAGTGCTCATCTCTGTTTCCTAGCTGAGGGAGCCAGCATTGTCTGAAGACATTTCTGTGGTCATGTGGCCATTATGACTATATGCCAAGACACACAGAACACTGTTACCTTCCCACCGAAGTGATACCTATTAATCTACTCACATTTGCATACTTTCAAACTGCTAGGTGGGCAGGAGCTGGGGCAGGACTGGGAGCTCATCCTTTTGTATGGCACTCGGGTCTCGAACCCGGGCTGTCAGCTTTCTAGCTGACAACCTCAGCATCTTTAAACCGCTGCACCATTACTCCCCCTTGGAAATGAAACTATTGGATATTAACACAGAATCTATCAGATTCATATTATCTTCTTGTAAAACTATTTTTGTGATTATACAGCATTGCTGTACATTTTCCTAAATTAAAATATTCTTTAATGAAAAGTAATGAAAAATTAAAATATTAACTAACATATACCCAACATATTTCCAATTTAAATGTCTTTGTTTCCTTTTTTTAGAAAACTTCCTTCCTTCCTTCCTTCCTTCCTTCCTTCCTTCCTTTTCCTTTCCTTTCCTTTCCTTTCCTTTCCTTTCCTTTCCTTTCCTTTCCTTTCCTTCCTTCCTTCCTTCCTTCCTTTCCTTCCTTCCTTTCCTTCCTCCCTCCCTCCCTCCCTTCCTTTTCTTTTGTGGAAATTGCCAACGTGCCAATTGTGTAAAGAGCACAACACTAAGAAGAATCATATTTATTGAAAAAAATAATTTGGTTCTGGCTTTAGAAAGAAGAGGAATCCTGAACAATGAAAAAGCAAAGATGTTTATAGAAGTTGAAGTTCATAAGGCAGGAAATCCTGGGGATCTGCTTGTCTGGCCAGTTTGGGGAAGCTACACAGCTCCTTCTCCATGTACTTGAAATCATTTCCTTCCTTGCTTTTGGCATTTTGGCCTAATGGTACCTTTTTCTTCATGAAACATTATTTGGATACTGAAATGGATATGCTTCATCTAGACATATATGGCAGGGAGATGTTAAAGGCAGGAAGTTTATTATACGGTGATGTTTCATATGCCTTTCACAGGGAAGAACTGAGTTTCACTGACCAATCTCAAGTTTTAAATGGAAAATGTCTTGTACTTCTAATGGTGAAAATCAAGAGCTCTATTTGGAAAACAGGAGAGTTATTACCATAATTCAAATTATTCCACTATTCTGAAAATTCTACTGAAACAGAGATGCTATGTTTTAAGGTAATTTTATTTCTTTAAAATAAAGATTGCTTTCTTAGACATGAAGAATTCAAGGTATGACATGACAAGCCAAATGCTAGGGTTAATATCACAGTTCATGTTAAATGTACAACAGCCCAAACCTCAGTTGTCTCAATTAGATTTTAATTAGTTCCTATGATGCTATCTCATTATGTAGGCATAACCTCTACATCATAATGCAGCTGTTAACATGAAGTAAAAGTCTCACAGTTTTGTTTTCTTCCAACTTTTCATTCAAAAGACAGATAGAGATAGAAACACTGATTATTCCGAAAACTTTTTGATCATATTCTAAAGCCCAAGTGAGGCAGAAGAACAATCTTTAAGATATTTTTAATATTAAAAAAGTAATTAGACCTTTCTAATCCTACGTGAGCATCTCCCATGTGCTAGCTGGCAGAACTAAGTAAATAACTCAGTTTTGCATTTGCATTTTAATTTTCATTAATATAGATGTTCATTCAGGGAATGCACTTTCCTTATACTTGTATAAATAAATGTCACTCAAGCTGTAATTTCAAAGATCTACAGTGACTTGATTCCTAAAATCCAGGAAAAAGAATTCATGAAGAGAAACAAATAAGAGCTATTGTTTGAACTGCTTTCAAACACTAATGAGTACATATTAAGGAAGCCTATCATCAATAAGAATTGCAAACATAGGCATAGAATCTAAGTTTATATTAATATATTATGTATTCTAGTCTCACTTGTTAAAGAATATACAGATACAGATATAATATATTGCTTCTCAGCCTTTTGCTAAAATTAAGTGTAACATATTTAAGTAAATTATATTTGCAGCAGATTCTTCAATAATGAATGAAACTGATTACATTCCTGATACGTGGACTTCAACTCCCAGAATTCCCCAGCCCACATAGCCATTGCAGAGATTTCTGAGAACTACACTCTCCACACATCTGAAAGATGCCCAGTTGGGGAAGGCTGCCCTTGCAAATAATTATAATCAAATCTCTCCTTTTTTTCTGAAGAAATGAAAAGAGCTTTTGAAGATGCAGTTCTGAGGAGTGGGAAGGGAAGAGAGCCAAAACAGGTGACCCTTCCCTTGCTTCATACTTTCTGCTCAACATCATCCCTCAGCAGCATTTCCCTCTGCAGAATTCCAGATGCATAATTCATCTTGTCAACCTGCAGCAAGAATCCAGTAGTGTGTGTGTGTGTGTGTGTGTGTGTGTGTGTGTAATAAACCAGTTGAAATGTGATTTTGAACAGAAACTGGGGTATGGAAAGATTGAGCACTTCAGCACTTTTGCTCAAAATAGCAGCCCTCTGAAACTACCTGGCATTTTTAAAAATAGTTCGGCTTTGCACACTGTTGTGTAAAAACCTGGTTTTCAGCAATGGTTGTGTGTGTGTACTAAACC
>QLTV01002975.1:3095874-3110847 GCA_003457575.1 Thermophis baileyi | reverse complement strand
CCCTTCCCTCTCTCTCTCTCTCTCTCTCTCTCTCTCTCTCTCTCTCTCTCTCTCTCTCTCTCCCCCTCTCCCTCTATATCCCTCCCTCCCTCTCTCTGTGTATCTTCCTTAAAAGAATTACAAAAACTGTAAAAGTCTGCTGTTGATCATGTTTGGTCTACTAGCCAGCCGGCATATCCTAAGGCTGGGTTTTTCCTCAGATGCTAAAAATAATGCGAAACTTTTTTTTTCCCCTCTCAGAGTTACCTTTGAATTTACATCATTTATTTATTTAATGCTTATATCATCCAGTGCAGTAGTGGGTTCTAAAACCCGTTGCTACCGGTTTGCACGCTCGCGTGCGCGCGATGCTTCTGCGCATGCGCGCGATGCTTCTGCGCATGCGCAGAAGCGTCCCAGGTGGGTGGGCGGAGCCTCCCACCACCGTTAGCGGTTCTAAGAACCGGTCCAAACTGGGAGCAACCCACCGCTGATCCAGTGACAGAAATTCTGTGTTAAAGTGCGTATAGTTCTGTCATTCTGAAAGATGCCCAGTTGGGGAAGGCTGCCCTTGCAAATAATTATAATCAAATCTCTCCTTTTTTTCTGAAGAAATGAAAAGAGCTTTTGAAGATGCAGTTCTGAGGAGTGGGAAGGGAAGAGAGCCAAAACAGGTGACCCTTCCCTTGCTTCATACTTTCTGCTCAACATCATCCCTCAGCAGCATTTCCCTCTGCAGAATTCCAGATGCATAATTCATCTTGTCAACCTGCAGCAAGAATCCAGTAGTGTGTGTGTGTGTGTGTGTGTGTGTGTGTGTGTAATAAACCAGTTGAAATGTGATTTTGAACAGAAACTGGGGTATGGAAAGATTGAGCACTTCAGCACTTTTGCTCAAAATAGCAGCCCTCTGAAACTACCTGGCATTTTTAAAAATAGTTCGGCTTTGCACACTGTTGTGTAAAAACCTGGTTTTCAGCCATAATTGTGTGTGTGTACTAAACCATTTTAAAGTAGTATTTATATGGTTTCACATCTTCTCTCTCTCTCTCTCTCTCTCTCTCTCTCTCTCTCTCTCTCTCTCTCTTTCACATTCTCTTTTTCTCTCTCTCTCTCTCTTTCACATTCTCTCTCTCTCTCTTTCACATTCTCTCTCTCTCTCTCTCTCTTTCACATTCTCTAGTGCTGTAAAGCACTATGAAGCAGTGTATACGTCTAAGTGTGATTGCTATTGCTATAGTTCACCTTACTATCCAGGGGCAGACCTAAAATTGCCACACAAAGAAAATAAGTCTTTATCATATTGCCTGATAATAAGATTATTTTGATTTAATTCATTTCAATTTTTTTACAACACTTGAAGGCAAATCGGATTTATTTTCCCAGCCTATTCTCCTTTCATCCTACTCTCCTTCTATCCCAACCCTCACAACAGGATTTAGACTACTAAATGATTTAAACTTTAAGAGTTGAAAAGCTCCCCCCCCCCAAAAAAAACCTCCATGCCACAGTAAACAGAGGGAAAATTGTTATGGAAGTAGCAGTAGTGGGTTCTAAAACCCATTGCTACCAGTTCACGCGCATGCGCGCGATGCTTCTGCGCATGCGCAGAAGCGTCCCAGGTGGGTGGGCGGAGCCTCCCACCACCGTTAGCGGTTCTAAGAACCGGTCCAAACTGGGAGCAACCCACCGCTGATCCAGTGACAGAAATTCTGTGTTAAAGTGCGTATAGTTCTGTCATAATTTCCCATGAAAAAAATTGTTGAAAAAAAACCAGGAGCCCACATCTCACCAGAGTTCAGTTGTTTACTATAAATTATGTAAAGGATCGATATAAGTGGAGAAGAGCCATAATCAAACTGCTCTACGAATGATTCCTACACTTGCACAGGGATAGGATATTCACACAATACATAATAATATCTTATGCCCTTAATAAAAAAAACCAGAAGTGACCTGTGCCATATATTCTGCTGCACACAAACAAGATTCATTGAACATTTGCATATCATACTCTAATTAGTGGCAACTTGCGATAGCTGAATGTTCTATGAATTAAACAGAAACTTCTCTGCTATTTCCTCCCCCTTCCCTTATCCCAGCTGAAGCTCTTTCTGTAGAGGGAAAAGATTTCAACTAAAGACTTTCCTCATAGACCTGCCAAAGTACATTTTTCTCTCATAGACCTGACTTGCAGTCGAAACTGATGTGAGAGTTTGTCATGGCTGTTTTGACATTCTGGTCAACCTAATCCAGGGATACAGTCCCTGTGGTTTGTCAATTATCCTACTAACCCTACAGCGAGAAGAACACTCCAGGCACAGAAATGTCAGCCAAGAATGGGGGAAAAGAATAATGTCAGCAACTTATAAGCAGGGAATTGGCGGTGGAGGAACATGGATAGATTCCGGCAGCATGGCAATTTTAGCATTTTATTTTATTTGCAATCCACTTGGAATCGAGACCTACACATATGCACGTGGTGAAGATAGATTCAAATGTGCAGAATAAGATATAAGCAGATTTGTCTTAAAGGTAATAAGCATGTGGACATCACAGGTTGTGGGTTTTGATCTTTCAAGGCAGTTTCTCTTATCAGCCATTGACCTAGAATTAATATCTAGAATGAATAACTTTAGACCCCTGATTTTCTCCAGTATTTCACTGATGAAGAAAGTATTGAAAATGTATGGGTGGAACTAGCAAGACAGCAGCAGCAGCATCTTGGAATCACAATGGGCTAACATTTCAGATTCAAATGTGTCTCAACTAAGAAAAGGAAATGAAAATGCATGCAGAGCAGATGGTTCCGGCTGAGAAAAGCATGGAGAAAATGCATGCTTTATTCACCCATAGAACACACATGTGTAGCATTCCTGCCATTTAGAACAGGCATTTTCCAGTCTGGGTGAAATGTTCTGGCTTCTCTCTAGATTGTATAAATCCTTCATCTTTTATTGTGTTGGATGAAGCCTTCCTTTCCCAGCTCCTTATCTGGGATTCATCTAGAAATCATAGTTTTGATTTAGACGGTAGTGCTGATTAAAATTATATACATGCTTTGATTTGTTCTGCAACAACAAAAAGAATTAAAGATTGGACTGAAATCTCCAGCAGTATTTAAATGGTATCTGAAAAAAAAAAGTTTGGGAACTTCTGATTTGGTGGATACTAGTCCCATGTTATACCTGATGAAAACCAAGCCATGTTAATAAATGATAAGGGGGGGGGGAAACATAATTCATAGCAGAACCATTTTAAAATGATCAATGATATCATTGCAGAACCACTTGGGTTATAGATACAAAGCTTTTTGCTTGCCACTGAGCAATTAAAATTTCCTTTTCCCATATATTAAGAAGCAGGATTTATAGAGTGATGGAATAAAACATAAGTTCATAAGCTACAATAAGCACTAAATGTTTAGAAGTCCAGTTCAGGTTTTGAGGTATTTGTAACTGAGCAGGATTTGGAAATAATCCAGCCTGGGCTTGGTAAGTGGCAGGAGGGTTTTAGATAAGAGAGCAGGAGAGGAGACTACAAGAAGAATAACAATGATGATGATCTTTTGTTGTGTATTAGCCTTTAATTTGGACTTTAATCAATCCCACAATTCATTTTTCTTGAAAACAAAACTGTGTTATGAAGCTGATGTAGTTTATTGCTCACTGAACAAAACCAAAATTGGTTTCTTATTTAACTTTAGCATCTTCATTTCAAGAAATTATTTTTCTTCACATTTCCACCATTTCCCTTTTTTATTATTGTAATGTAATTTGATTATTGAATCCTACCCATCAAAACTTCATCACAATTCAAGAGCTTCCATTTATATCAGTATTATGCTCTTCGGTAAGCAAAGAATAAGGGCATAATGCCCAATTGTCAAGGTAGCATTATATTTTTTGTTTAGCTGAATGTAAATTTAGGTTTCTCTTTGCTCTGCTCTTAACTTTCCTCTCCTTTCACTTTTTGGGCTGTGACCCAACTTTCCATTCCAAGTATTCTCCTCATTTCCAGAAATGAAATGCTCTGTGTATTCCTTATTCCATAATGCAACTTGGCATCACCTTTTGGGTGGGCTCTGGATACTGTCCCTAAGAAGTATTGGTGGAGTAGCTCATTGGACAGTCTATTACCTAACTGCTTCATATGCCCTATCATTACTAAATAGATATAGATATGTTAAATGCCTTCTTTTATCTTCTGAATATCTTTTCTTCATGCAGATACATGATTATGTGAAGAAAAACTTGGAATGATAACTCCGATCACCACTTGTCATTGATCATTATGGATGGAGTAATGAAGAAGTAAAATCCAAGACATTCAAAACATTAAGTAGTTACAGTAACCTAAGGTTCTTTCATTTAAAGGTATTGATTTCAGTGTATTTATTATAATCTAGTCCAGTCAAATATCCATTTATGTGATTGTTTGCTACAGCTGTATAAATTATACAGACATTTTCTATTATAAAGACTAGAATGCCTTCACCTTGTTAGGCATTAAATATTGTTTCTAGAGGGGACTTTTTAATGACATCACTGTGCCTTATTCGTTTTTTTAACAATTGAACAATAGCACTTTATTCCTGCTGCAATAATAAAAAATATAATGCTACCGATTTTCTCACAAACAGTTGTCTCTATGAAGTCTGCTCAAAGCTCAATGAAGGTTAGCATCAACTGACCAGGATAACACATTTGTACCAAGTGTTCTAAGTCAAAAATATGTCATAAATTATTACATCTCTTTCTATATAACAGTATGATTATTCAGATGTTTTGAGCTTTAACTTTTGGCACTTCCACATTTTGTTTATTGATTAGTTTATAATATAAAATACAAAAATACAAAAAATAAGGGAAAAGTGTAGGAAAAAGGGGAAAAAAAAGAAAGAAAGGGCATTGACTTCCGACTCCCTTTGGTGGAGTAGAATAAGATAAAAGCATCAAACCTCAACTTTTTACTTTTACATAATAATATAAACTAGTCATTTATATAACAACAAACACTGTGCCTTATTCATAACTTGTTTAATGGGGGGGAGTTTAAGAGGACTTTGGTTTAATTTGTAGTTGATTTCTAAATGCACCATCTTTTCTTCATAACAAAGTTTCTGTCAGAAGTTGTATTAGGATTTCTGGAAGTTCCCCAAGACAGGTTGGGCCAGGCATTCCTGATATATACTAGTAGATCTACAAAGATATCTAGCACCCAAATATAGCACTTAGACTTATATACCGCTTCATAGTGCTTTACAGCCCTCTCTAAGCGGTTCACAGAGTTAGCATATTGCCCCCAACAATCTGGGTCCTCATTTTACCCACCTCAGAAGGATGGAAGGCTGAGTCAACCTTGAGCTGGTGAGATTTGAACCGCCGAACTGCAGCTAGCAGTCAGCTGAAGTAGCCTGCAGTGCTGCACTCTAACCACTGCGCCACCTCGGCTCTTTCACAATAGCTATACCATTGAAACTAGCAAAGCTGAGATGGAGGGAAGCAAAGCAAGAATGGAATCTGTTTGATGAAACACTAAGATTGGTTTATTTCATATACTCAGAATAGTAAAACTTCTGGTGAAAATGCCAAGAAAAATTCCACAGTCTGCTACTCACCCAATAATGATGAGCTGTAAGTTTGATGATAGATATATATAATGGACCATATTCAGCATTGGAAGATTTCTGAATACCAACTCCTGTTAGGCAGATATCCACCCTGCCATAATGAAACAGATGGAACTCTTTCAGGTTTTGATTCCCATTTATAACTGAAACACCAGTAAGCATCTCTTTCCTTCCAAATATCATACTATAATTGATTAGGATAATGACACAAATTACAGTTTAGTGAACAGTTTTTGGCAAAGTTCCTCCTCATTCAGTGATCTCTGCCCAGGGTTATTCCTTTGCTTTCATTAGTAGAGCTCTTTATTTCCCATCTGCATCAGGTTTCTGTTCCAAATCTCCATTAGCTAAACTTCAACAACAAAACATGGTACTCAAAAATCTAGGACCAAATCTGGATGAGGATTTTGGATGCATATTTCATAGGCACAACACCAGGACAAAGTGATGAGTTTCTGAAGGTCAATGTGTTGTACACTGAGATATGTGCAGATAATTTAAAAGTGAAAACTATGAGATATTCATGGGAAGGAATCCAGGGCTGGAATTTATACATTTTTCTTCTTGCTACCATGGAAGCTCCTTGAAGGAGGCCTGAATGAATTTTACTACTAAGTCTCAAATTCCAAAGGTTGAGAAGCTCCAGATTGCCGCATTCTCAGCACTTTGCCAAGAAATGATAAACTGATACAATTCTTTTGGGATTGCTGGAAGTGGCAAAATAAATCTCTAACTTGACTTTGCCTGACTCTCTCACACACAATGATCTTTGTATTGCCATGCACATGCCTGGGTACACAAGCATGCTAATTTCAGTGTAGTCTGTCTCCAGATATGGCCCTTGTGACATAATTTGCAGAAAAGTTAGGTTATCAGCAAGAAAACTTTAAACCTCCAAAAACTGCTCCTTGACAATTTGTCACTCAACTTCAGCAAAACTATAGAGGCTGAAGCACAATGAATTAATGAATAGCAACAAATCCCCATGGCAACATGTTTCTTCATTAAAATTTTATCAGCATTCTTCCTAAGGAAAGCACTGCCTTCTGTTCTGTGCTGAGTTTCTTCTACAGTGTTTTCACAGGCAATCCGCTGCATTCTGGTGTTTCAAAATTAGTTCCTGTGGAGAGCAAGCTCAGTCAGATTCTCGATTGTGTCACACATGACTCTCCTGGGTTCTGTGATGAAATTTTGCCTACATTTTGTGATATGTGTGGGTATATCATGAGCCTGAAACATTAATCACTCATTTCCCAGATGCTTTCTTTGAGAATAGGTTAATTAGCTGTAAATACATTTCTGTGTTCGTTTTCAGCAATTGCTTTTAAGCACATTTCATAAACAATGTCTTGCTCTCCAAGAGAAACCGTTGAAGGCAAAAATAAAAACTACAGTATTCAGTTGTGAATGTAAACTGTTTTAGCTCTTGACTGGAGAATTGGATAACCACAAACATCATTGTCTATTATTGTTGTTGATGCTGCTGCTGTCATGACTATTATTCCTACTATTATTCTAAACTGTTCCTTACCATAATGCTCCCTGATCCACAATATTTTTGCCCTGTGTTATCTTCCCGTTCCCTAATTTCCAAGTGTCCCAGTATGATGGCATGCTCTCCCCCCAATGGAACTTCCCTCAGCTGGAATATCATAGAGGGGAGAGAGCCTGTTACATGAAGTTGCCTCCTCTTCTACTTTACAAGCTAGGAGGATTATATACTCATAAATGCACTTCCAGATTATTATGACTTGCACCAGAATTAGAACTAGATACTTCAAGGTTTTTAGGAACTTGATCTGGTGGCCGGTGAAATATAAAAGCCATGTCTGATAGGCAACATTTGGTACTGTAAAGTTGTGTGCTGCATGTGATGATCAAAAGACCATAATATTACCTTTGGCTAAAAAAACCACACTTTCAGTGTAAGGCTCAAAGCTCTAAGGTGAAATTTATTTATATATTTTACAAATAATTTTAAAATGTTTTGACAAAAAAGGTAGATTAAGTGTCTTTAAGAAATGGTTTGGATAACAATTTTAATTATGACAATTGTATGGATGAACATGGTACAAGATTGTCATGTATATTCATTTAGATATATTTTTCTTATTTCTTTCTTCCTTCTAAATAGTTCAGTGTCCTTATTATAAGGGTGTGGTGCTGCTGCTGGTGTTTGAAGGTGTATATGTCAGGGTGTGTGTGTGAAGAAAAATAGTAATCACACTCTTGAGGCTTATAATATCTCAGCATTGGAAATTATTAGGGTGGCTAAAAAATAACTTCTCTGTATTGATTCTTTTAATACATTGGCTGAGACCCCAAGGATTTCATACAGCAGTCTTTTTCTACCATACTCCCCGTTCCACCTGAAAAGTTTCATCAGAAAATCTGGAGATACTTCATAATGACATTCAAACCTGGTGAAGGGATATAATGAATGTGAAAATGTATACACTTGCACAACAACCCACATACATTACCAACACATGTAAAGTTTTTGTTTGTGCATGCCCCTGAATGATGTTGTGCTCTATTGCTAAGATTCAATACAGTATCATAATTATATGTTTTTTATATATTTTATGGAGCATCTTTTATTCATTCCTCCAACCCCTGAAATGTTAACACCTTATTCCTATCTAATCACTATAGTATCCGAAATATTTGGGTTTCTAGAATATTGATCTGGGACAAATAATTTGATCCAAGACACACAAAACCAAACCCCTGGCATTCTTCATTTTAAATGATAGTTTTGTTTAAAAGAGTTTTAAAAGATCTTTCAGAATAGTGATAAATACTCTTTACTTCATAAAATATCATTGTAATTGTATATCAGGTGACACATGTAAACCTGACTCCCAAATATTAGCAATAACATCTTGAAATATTTTTGTATTCTACCTGCTGTCTTACAGATGCTGTAAATCACTCCCTTTTCTCATGTGTTAAATTGTGCTTATTCTTTTGTCTTTTGCTTCTGCAGATCTTGGAGGTAGTGTTAGCTTACGAATTAGAACTTGCTGAGAGAGACAGTCTTGGGGAGTAGATGGGGCTTACCACTTGCTTGCTTTCTTTGTGTTGCCTGCATTTTACATCCAGTAAACTATTATAGCTTTATCTGTGTGGGCATGTGAACATGTTGGCCCAGGACCAGGGCAATTAGACAGATTCCCCACCTCTATCAGATTCTCAATTGGTGTTATGCTATCCAATATCATTTTTTTAACAAATATGCATTTCGTCAGCAATGTTGATGTTTCACACAATGAAGATTAACTATCTATAACTTCTCAGCATTTTCTATAGTTCATAAAAACAATTTGCCATCACACCTGTTCATATAGCAGACTATCTCAGGCAATGTTTTAAAAACCAATATATTAACATCTTAAATACATGGGAACAAATTCCTGAATTCTGGAGAGGAGATTGTTTGCCTCTCTTTAAACCATTGTTTGTCTTTGTGCTGTTTAGCAATTCACTGAGTGCAAGAAGTGGGGGAAGAGCTGTAACCTTGAAAAAGTGGAATGTTTGAGGCTGAGAGTATGAAGATTGATTGCTTGATGTTCTCAAGTAGGCAGGACTGCCATTTTCTGCATTCAGCTACAAGCTGGCTCAAGGTGAGCAGTGATTGGTTGAAGTTGCCTGAACTTGACAACTGAATACTAAGTGTGTTTTGGGATTGCAAAGTAAGAACAACAAAGGGTAGGTGCAACATGGCACAAGAAGCAATGGTAATGCTTTGTACATGGGACAGATGATAATTGTGAACACTTTCTGTGAATACCTCCTACATATGAATGTATGAGTGACACATGTTGTATCTGTCCAAGTCTCCACCATCCAAAGAGAAGTCTTTCTAAATCCTGAAGATTAGGATTTGGATATATTAAGTGCTAAAACTAGTATCTTGGACTTGATATCAAGAGGTTGTACTTTCTCCATTTCTTATTATCATGCACCTGCATGATTAGTTCTTGCAATTGATTCACATTGACCCATTTGCATGTCAAGTAGAGTCAAAATTGATTGGAGAAAAGTCATGCAGTGCTAAGGATCCAAAGCATGTCTTCACAACACTCCATGTGACTAAGTTCCTATATCAAGGATTGCAATCTTTTGGGAGGCTAAATGCCACAAATGCTTTTGGGTATCTTGCCATACATTACATTACAAAAAGTGAGCAGAGCTACAATAAGGTAGGCAGGACCAGGATAACACTAAATTTTATTTATTCTGAATAACATTAAATATAAAGTAATTAAATGCAAATGATATAATTACTCCCCAAATACTTAACAATTTTAATAACCTATTTCAGTGATTATTAAAATTTGGAAAGCTATTTGGAGGGAAGCTGGGTTTGCATAAAAGCTTTTTAGAGATGTTGCCTTGGAACCTCAGGGTTTCTAAAGATAGCTTTAAAATATCTAGTTTAATCTCTCTCGGTCTCTTCTTTGCCAATATTTTCTTATAATCTATATTTGTTTCTATTCTTGTTTCAGGAAGAACACAGTACATTGCTCAAATCTTAAACCCCTTTCAGTGTTCTTTCCAGAATTAGTCTTGTTTTGCCAGCTTTTCAAACTATTCTGGAACAGTTCCAGTGGATGACACAAGGAAGTCACTGCTTAAAATTCCCTAAGTATACATATTGACTTCAGTAGGTGTCTGTTTATACAAACCTAGAAAATTTTAACAGAATGTCAAAGGTTAAGCAAAAAGGAAGCCGCATGCACCAAGATGAATATCTATTATAATTTATCTTTTCTTGACAGTTATCCCTACAGCATTTTGAATGTAGACATTGTAGACACTCTTTCATTATCACAATACTCCTGAGAGTATTACTTTTCTCATTTTATATGTGAAGAACTAAGAATAAATTCTGGCTTGTTCATTGACTTGCTTAAGTCAATTACTTATTTACTTATTTACTGGCTTGTTTATTGACTTACTTAACACTATTGAACAAATGTCATACCCATATCAGGTTCTTAGCTATTACATATTCCATAAACAAGAGAAATATTTTTAAAATTTATTTATTTATTTTTATCCAGCCTTTATTATTTGTATAAATAGCTTAGGCAGCAAACTTACATAATATTTCTTCCTCCTTCTATTTTCCTCATAACAATAACCTTGTGATGTGAGCTGGGCTGAGAGAGACTGATTTGACCATGGTCACCTAGTCAACTTTCATGCCTAAAGTGAGACTAGAAATCACAGTCTCTCATATTTATCATACTTTCATCTGAAAATTAAATCCTCTTTTCCTGTGAAAAAGCACTAAAGGCAGCTGGCAACATATAATTGAGAACAAAATTAAGAATTCAATTTCCATTTAAAATCCAAGGTTAAAATGTAAAACATATAGATTGAATTCAAAAGTTGAGATGGATGGGAATCAACAAACAACTTAAAAAAAAAAGCCAAAGCTTTACAATATGCCAGAAATTGAAAAGAGCTTTTCTCAATGGTAGAGGTTAGGATCCTCTATGAACACCTAAAAAGCAGAGACATCACCCTGCCAACAAAAGTGTGTATAGTCAAGGCTGTGGTTTTCCCAGTTGCAATGTATGGCTGTGAAAGTTGAACCATAAGAAAGGCTGAGCGGCAAAGAATTGAGGCCTTTGAACTATGGTGCTGGAGAAGACTCCTGCGAGTCCCTTGGACTGCAAGGCGATCACACCGGTCAGTCCTAGAGGAGATCAACCCTAGGTTGATATAAGCAACTGCGTTCTCTTCGATCAAACTATTTAACACCACAGACAATGCTACTACCCTTCAGAAAGACCTTGACTATGTATCAGAATGGTCAAACAAGTGGCAACTTCAAATCTCAATCAACAAATGCTCTGTCTTACACATTGGCAAAAAGAATCAGAACACAAAATGCAAGCTTGGAGGACACGACCTTGTAGACGACCCTCATTCTGTCAAGGATCTTGGAGTACGCATATCTAATGATCTAAGTGCCAAAGCTCACTGTAACAACATTGCCAAAAAGGCACTAAGAGTAGTCAACTTAATCCTGCGTAGCTTCTTCTCTGGCAACATTACACTGCTAACTAGAGCATACAAAATGTTTGCTAGACCAATTCTCGAATACAGCTCACCTGTCTGGAACCCGCACTGCATATCGGACATTAATACAATTGAGAGAGTCCAAAAATATTTCATGAGAAGAGTCCTCCACACCTCCACTCGCAACAGAATACCTTATTCCACCAGACTTGAAATTTTGGGCTTAGACAACATAGGAAAGACACGGCCCTGCAGTTTTTTTCACTACCTGCCTCTGTGGTTTCTTCCCCAAACCCAAAATACTTTAACCTTAGACTGCCTACTGTCGACCTCACCCCATTCCTAAGAGGTCTGTAAGGGGCGTGCATAATCGCACCAGCGTGCCTACCGTCCCTGTCCTACTGTCCTATTGTCCTCATCTATCTGTATTCACTTTGATTATGTTTATGTTTATACCTATACCTGCTATCTTGTACATGTTTGACAAACAAACAAATAAATAAATAAAATAAAATAAATAAACCCTGACTGCTCTTTAGAAGGCCAGATCCTGAAGATGAAACTCAAATACTTTGGCCACCTAATGAGAAGGAAGGACTCACTGGAGAAGAGCCTAATGCTGGGAAACATTGATGGCAAAAGAAGAAAGGGGCGACAGAGAATGAGATGGCTGGATGGAGTCACTGAAGCAGTAGGCATGAACTTAAATGGACTCCAGAGAATGGTAGAGGACAGGAAGGCCTGCAGGAACGTTGTCCATGGGCTCGCGATGGGGGGGACACGACTTTGCAACATGAACACCTTCTGAACTTATTTCAGAGGGATATAAATTTCTTATTTACACAGGCCAGTCTGAAAATCCCATTTATCAGGGATCTGGAACGCCAAGGAATTTCTGTTAGAGCACGACAAAAGACTATTTGCAGGTGGTAGAGATAAATTCATCTGAAGGACAAAAAAGAAGCAATAAAGCCCTGAGACCAAAATTCTTTTGGAAACTCTCCAATACATTCTGGGGAACTTTAGATGCCTTCATTAACCTTTGGCCAAGAGAAGGAGAATGGCATTGCCGTAAGCCTTCTGGAATCGTAAATCTAACCAAAAGTGTTGCCAGACTCTCCTGTCCCACCAGTAGCACTTACACATCTTTTTTTTAAAGAACGTTGTCATTTAATTTTTTCCCCCTCAAAAAAGCTCATGGGTATTATGCTTCCAGCAATTTTCTTTTCATTAATGTAATGCTTCCATGCTGACAGCTTAGAGAGGAACAGAAGACATTGAAATAAGGGGCAATAGGCAAACAATGAAAAGCTCTCTCAAATGAAATGAAGGGGGGGGAACCCTGTTTTGACTTTTTGCATTTTAGTCTCAAAGAGAGGTCTTTTATCGACTTTGGCTCAGCACCTTGGAGAGAAAAATGACATCTTTAAAGAGGTTTTCAGACCCTGAGGTTGGCTGGGGCTTTTTTTCTACCTTCCCCAGACATTGTAAATATTTTTCTCCCCTTTCTGGGAGCAACATACATAATTGTGGGAACTTCCTATTATTTTGTAAGAAACACCATCTATCATTTTCAGAAGGAAGAACATTTTTTTTAAAAATGATGGAAAGTACGAATGGGGAATAAATGATAAGCGTAAGAATGTCAATTTTTTTTTTCTGTAACAGATACATTTCTTTGACAATAAGGTCACTTTAAAAGGTTTCTATTGTGCATGTAGTCACAGGGGAGAAGAAAAAAATGATCAATTTCTGTTTCAGGTTTATCCTTTAGGATGTTTCCGGAGTTCTATTTTATGCTCTTATCAATCTGAAGACTTTAAGCAGGGCTGTTTGAGAGGGGAAAGAGGATACAATGGAGAAAAGCATCCAGTCTGTGCAATCCATAAAGTCATCCAGATTTCTATGGTTTTGCATGGACACAATGTATCACCTAATTGGGATATATAAGCTTGATTCTGGCTTGCAGTGAAAGAGGACAATGTGTAGATGTGTATTTGCAAAGCATAAACTTCCACTCATTTGACAGAGGCGTGTATTTTCTATCATTATTAAAGGATGATAAGAACCAGAGTGATATATTATGCAATGAGGTTTCATCAATTCTTCCGCTATCATAATCTCCAAATGCCAGAATTTGTGGGTAGACCAGGCACTGTGTCCTCTTATATGACTTTCTTTAATGGACAGAACCTACAGCATTCTCCTCCTGTTGCCCATAATGAGATGCATTGAAACAATCAGAAAAAGACCATCCCACAAATAATCCAGGAGTAGAGCTGTAATATGGCTGTTCTGAGATATTCTTATTACTGCTTGTGCTGCTGCATTCTGGAACTGTTGCAGCTTCCAGATGTTCTTCAAGAGTGGTTCCATTGAGAACTCATGCCAGCAAACCACTTGCCAGGTGACCAAGGTATGAGTGACTATGAGCAGTACTTCCAATCCAGAAAAGAATACAATTAGCACACAAGATGAAGCTGTGAAGTTAGTTAAACATAAGCTGTAAGCCTAAGAGAGTCCCCAAATTATGTGCTGGTTCTGTGTGAGGTAGTATCATCCATCCCGAACTAGAAATGGGAAATCACCATGTCCGGGAGGTCCTAAAACCTAAATAATGCATGTGGCCTTAACCAAATTCAATAACTTTGCAATAATAAAGGAAAGAACATAACATTCTAGCACAAGGAGAAATTAATCTCCATTTCACAAACAGGAACATCATCTGTTCTTTCAGCTTTCTTAAGGCAGAGGAGTTTAGACAAGGGCTGAAATAGCACACATCGTTGGACTGAGTATGAAAGGAGTGTAAAGTTCTCTCTGCTGAGCTCTCCAAGGTTCTAATTGTGCTTTGTTTCCCTAGACAAAATACCTGCAATGCTTATTCATTGTGAGTCTCTATCCCTTGCTGGCTTTCTTGAGGTCTGCAGTCAGGCCTGGTGAAAGCGATGTTGAAATTATGAGTGTAGGTGATGCTTGAAGGAAGACTGCTAATCTTTACCACTTTGGGTGGGAATGGGGAAGGGACCAAGGTGAGGGCTAGGAGAAAGCTTATTTTAGGAGAATGGATATAATTTACACTAAGTATTTACAGATTATCATTGATATATTTTGATAGCAGGTTTATATATATTTTGATAGCAACCCTCCCATACTTCCACCTCTTACAATACTAGACAACACAGTATCTACAGTAGAGACCTTCAAATTTCTAGGTTCTACCATATCTCAAGATCTAAAATGGACACCTAACATCAAAAACGTCATCAAAAAAGCACAACAAAGAATGTTCTTTCTGCGCCAACTCAGGAAGCTCAAACTGCCCA
>QLTV01002975.1:3077660-3091554 GCA_003457575.1 Thermophis baileyi | reverse complement strand
GTGTGGAGGCTCTGGGAGGGTGTTTTTGGCCTCCGGAGGGCCTCCGTGGGGCCTCCAGGGGGTGGGGGAGGCCGTTTTTGCCCTCCCCAGGCTCCAAAAAAGCCTCTGGAGCCTGAGGAGGACGAAAAATGGGCCTACCGGGCCCACTGGAAGTCGGGAAACGGGCCGTTTCCAGCCTCTGGAGGGCCTCCATGGGGGCGGGGGAAACTGTTTTCACCCTCCCCAGGCTCCAAGAAAGCCTCTGGAGCCTGGGGAGGGCAAAAAATGGGCCTACTGGAAGTCGGGAAAGGGCTGTTTCCGGCCTCCGGAGGCTTCAGGGAGGCCTGCTAGGCCCAGAATGGGGTGTGTGGGGGGGGTCATGCGCACATGCATGGGGGAGTGCAGGGGGTTGCCTGTGCATGTGCAGGGGGCGGGGCAGCGCAGGGGAGTCACGCGTGCATGTGCAGGGGGCTGGGTGCATGGGGGGGCATTGAATTATGGGTGTGGGCACGCGCGCCCACACTTTCGGCACCTGAGGGAAAAAAGGTTTGCCATCACTGTTCTAGAGTATTTAGTGTCTGGAAAACAATGGAGCAACATATTCTTTCTGTATTAAAGGAAGATCATTCCTGATCTTGGTTGCAGGAGAATAAGAGCAGATGGAATCATTGTTTTGAAATCCTGCTTGGAGAATTTCCATCATCATCTGTTTGGCTACTTTGTGGAAGAATCCTGGACTAGAAGAGATTTTTATATGACCTAGTTTGAGTCTTCTTCTGTGTCCATCTTAATTAAATCTGTTTTGAAAGTGTGGAAAGCTTGGACATAAAACAAGAGGGATTAATGATAACACATGCATGATGCTACTACTGTGATTATGTACAGATGCAAATACATAATCACAGCAATTGCATTTATGCCATTGTGAGTGTGATCATTTCAGCATCATCAGTTTGCTGTAGATGCTTCTGCTGGAAGAAGCCATACCATTCCAATAATTATTCAGTAAGATAGAAAGGTTTTAGTAACATCTGTCCTTAGTAAGGGTAGATGAATCTATTTCAGTCCCTTTCAGTTTCTCATATTTGTAAATAGGTCAAGTTTGATTAATTGAATGTGATTAAAAATAGTTGGCACTGAACATTGGTAACATTTCTCCAAATGTGCACACTTTTGTTTACCATTTTGCCATTTACCTAATTGTTTTTAATATATTTTGTGAATAATTAAATGAGTATGTACTCTTTCTATGGTGTTTTCCCTAATATACTTTGGAATTTTGAAAAAAAGCATGAAAAGGAGTGCTGGAAAAGTGTAGCTTACCTGTTCACAAAAGGCCTGCAATAGAAAATGTAATCAATTACTAACCACCATTGACTAGAATGCTATTTACTATTCCATTAGTATCAGTTCCTGCAGAAACCTTCCCACCAGCTTTGCTCTTCTTTGTCCTTTTTTTCAACAGGTGAACACACATCCAAACCAAGCACAGAGAGCAGCTGCAATTCTTCTCATTTCCAAAGAAAGAGAAAGCTCATGGAGATCATTTGGATTCCAAAAAGTATTCTTAGAACTAAAGATGAGTGGTGTGATGGCCTAGAGATGAAGATGCCCGCCTCTAACTCAGAAGGTTGAGAGTTCAATCCCAGGCAGCAGCAGATGTTTCTCTATCAAGACACAAAGAAAAAATATCTGCTGCTAACTTGGCGTAGGCGTCAGGAAGGGCATTCGGCCAGTAAATACTCAGCTCCACTCAGTCGCCCTGACTCCACCCCAAAACAAGGGATCAAAGGGTCATAAAAAGAAAAAAAAATTCTGAGAACTGAAGATGATGCTGGAGGCTGGTGCAATGTTTTGCAGCATGCTAGATTCCCCTTTTAATAAAGTTCGCTTTATGTGTTAAATATCGTGTGGGATAGGGTCCCTAACCCATCTTAATGAGGTGCTCCAAATGGTCACTACCAATAAGCATAAAATCCAAAAAGCATAAAAATGAATACCACATTTTTATTCAAATGTAAAAGAACATTTTATGAATTTATAGACACATCAATTCAAAGGGTTTATTTTAGTCACTGAAGAATATGATTAGAAGTAAATATGCACCACAGCTCCATTTTATTAACACTCTTAATTGCTTCCAGAAGGATTGTGATTTCTCCCCCCCCCCTTCAAACTAGGCATCAAAGGCAATTAGAATATTAGTTCCCATACTGATAGCAGTTGCTCTGTGCTTATGCTTTGTTGATAGCATCCACATACAAATTGAAAAACCACATCTATTCTTTTAGGGCACAAATCAGTTCAAATGTTCGAACAAAATCCGTATTATGGCTTGGAAATAAACAAGCAAATGACACACACTGCTAGACCATCTCCTTGTATCTCAGTATCTCCTGAACTTTGATTTTATAAACACATCACTCTAGGTATATTTTGATATATAAAATTGGGTGAGTTGCATCCTCTTTTAATACTTTCATTTCTATCTCTCTGAATCTCTATAAAGTAGAACTGGAAGAATTCTGCTCAGACCATGGAAAATGGTTGAGGGTGGGGGGTCCAACAAGATTCCTTCTTATTTCTCAGGTTATTTAATTTCTAAATGAAGTCATTGGGAAGATTCACACATGGGCTTAGAGCAAGCTGCTGCCAGTATGCTGATGATCTATTGCTCTACTTTTTTGCTGAGAATTCACAACTGGATGTGTCAATTCAGATGGGGAAGCTAAACACCAACATTTGGAAATGACAGAATTATCCATCCACATATGCACCTAACAGCTTTTAAGTTGTTCTGCTTTTCCCATAGCAACCACAACAACAAAAGGTTGCTAAACCTTCCCTAGACGTTGTTACACTTTAGGAAAAGCTTATAAAAACTTTTAATTTTTTTTCCAATTTGTAAAAACATTTTAGCCAGATTTTGTTGTTGTTGTTCTATGGGATAATTGTAATCTACCTAGAACCAGAAACGGGGAGGGAAGTATATACATTTTTACAGTTAATAGAATATAGAATACACACACACACACATGCACGCACACACACACAGAGTAAGATACTGTAAAAAAAAATTAAAAACCCATAATATAAAATAAAACCACATCCTTAATTGCTGGAATGTTGCAGTATTACTGTTTGTTGTTAAATGTAGAACTTATGTAGCATATTCAATTCCACAACAAATTTTAGATAACACATTGATTGTAAGGACTAAATTTAAGATAATAAATTAATAGTTTTGCCTCCAAAAATAGTGAAGGTGTGTGTGAGAGAGAACAAGGCTCTCTACTGGATCAGAACAAAGGCTTCCATAATCTAGTATTTTCTCCCACAGTGGCTTTTCAAAAGGTTGGTTTCTTTCCCCATCTTGCCCCCAGGTGAGTCATTAAGAACTGGCAAAAGGAGAAAGACCAAACCTTTAAACATTTTAAAAATCTGATGTTATACGGTAATTATGAATATGTTTACATTATTTTGTTTGAGATTTTAATGGCTTTTTTACTCTGTGTTTGTACACTGTTTGATATTCCCATCAAGCTAGGGAAGTGGGTTGTAAATTGATTTAATAACAAATTAAAAAATAATCTGTCCAGGCTGTGATCTCTATGGGCAGTGTGAGTATATCATATGATGAGCCTTCAGATGGATATTAGTACAGTACAGGATCCAATCTCCTCCAGTAATATGTCCAAAAACAAAACATTGATATACGAACAGTAAAAACAAACTTGTCAGTTGTCTTTATTTACCAGCCATTTCAAACAATTTCATTCCTTCCATATATTTCTATAATAGTGAAAGGATTCCATAGAAAGGAAAATAATACTAAAAATGTACTAAATTATCTTGTGCCATATTCTCTCTGATGACTTTAGAGTTCTATCATCATCAACATCATCATCATTGCCAAATTTATCTGAAAGGGTAAGGAGAGGACAGAAACCTTCTGGTGCACACACAATGAGGTTACAGAGCTTAGTAAGTTTACCTGATGAATTCTGACCACCTCCTTATTTGACTCCTTTAAATAGCCTGGGAATGTATGTAACACCCAGTGAACTAAACACATGGAGAGAGACCTTCGTATGAAAGCTATTATCATATTCATTTCTTTTACACTTCTGAGAACATTGCTTATGGCACCTTACAAATTCCTGTGAATTTTCTTTTTAGTACCTTCAATAGAGGGTGTGAAAGAGAACATGATCAAAATTGATGCTGAAATATCTCCATGGGCAAAAAAAAAAAAATGTCTAAAGGAGAAGAAATAGAGTTTTAACCTTTGCTTGGCAACAGTGCCTTCCCATAAGCTTGGTTTCCTACAGATCTTTTGAATTGTAAATCCCATCCCCATATCTTAATGTGGCCATTGACCCACTCTGATGATGGAGCTGGTCATGCAAATATTTAGAAGACACAGAACCAAGAAAGAGTAAAGAATATAGCCTCAATTTGTTTTGTTAAATGGTGAAGAACTTTACCTAATTATCCTTCCAATACTCTGGGGGTGTCCAAGAACACCACATAAAAGTCAAAAGAGGGAAGTCATCCTGGAAGAAAGCAGCAGCAAACTTTTCCATAATATTTCCAAAAACAGGTACAGTATGTCTGTAACTCATGAGTAGCCAAGTTCAACCCAAAGAAGACTTTAGATCTATTAATTGCACAAATAATGGCAATACAGTATATCCAGGGAATAAATAATACCAGTCTTTAACATTAAGACTTTTTGTCTCCCTTATGCTTAGAACTTCCTCCAGATGATTTTTTTAATATATGTAAATCTCAAATTTTGATTTATGCCATTGAAATTTATGTGGTTTGGCTCTACAGCCCAAACCAGTCCCTAAGAATATAAGAATTTCACCTGGATGTTTTTCAGCAGGGCTTCAAAATTTTTAGCAAGGGGTTCTCTGCCCGGTTTCTGGGTGGGCGTGGCCATGGTGGGCATGGCCTAGTCAGCCTCCTGCACCACAGTGTGGGGGGGGGTTTGCCCTCCCCGGGCTTCGGAGGCTTTCCTCGACCCTCCAGGAAGACGAAAACGGCCTCCCCAGGCTCCGGAGGCCCTCTGGAGGCCTTCCCAAACTTCCGGTAGGCCCATTTTTCACCCTCCTGAGCCTCCGCGCACGCCCTGCACTTACCTGCATCCAAAACGGGCTGCGTGGGGACTCCTGGGAGGGGCGGGGGGGGCAGCCAGGAGTGGGATTTGGGGGTTCTCCGAACTGCACAGAATCTTAGATAGAGATTCTCTCGAACCCCTGCGAACCCCCAGCAGCCCACCCCTGTTTTTAAGTGATCTAAACCTATTAATTCATTAATTCATTTTCCAATATACCACTGAAAGGGACGGGGCTTGGGCTAGAGCTACTATGGAGTAAATTCACACAGAACTCTGTTGTTTTAGTGTTCCATTCCTCTTGAAATGCACAACTGCATTTGATGTATGGGGATTAATTGCAGATATTTAAACTAAATATGATAAAAATTTAACTTGTTTTGTTTTGTTCTGTTCTCTGCATTCTATCCCATTGATCGTTATTTAATTTCCAGGAGAATGATGGTCAGTATGTGCCATGGCACCTCAAACATATGGCTTGCTAATCTTTTGTTCTAATAAAAACAATTTCTATTTGATGGTCAGGTACCACATGGTTTGTTTTTTAATTGAGGTTTCTAGTCTTTGTCCTCTATATGTGTTCAGAGCTAATACAAGAGTCTTCAGATCTCATTTTGAGTTAAACAGTTAAATAACACCACAGTAGGATTTGCTTCAGAGCAAACATCCAGCCAGCTTGCTGACTGGGAATAGGTCTCTGAGGTTTCAATGAAGGAGCTCAGTTCTCCTTAAAGGTGTCAGGGACTGATCAGTGGCACCCATCTTCATCTCACCTGTCTTTCTTGCCCACCTTGTAATCCATTCACTCCAGATTTCAAAATTAACAAATCCACATCCTTTTACCAAACAATAACAATACAACAATACAACAGTACAACAATAGCAATAGCACTTAGACTTATATACCGCTTTACAGTGCTTTACAGAGCGGTTCACAGAGTCAGCATATTGCCCCCAACAATCTGGGTCCTCATTTTACCCACCTCGGAAGGATGGAAGGCTGAGTCAACCTTGAGCCGGTGAGATTTGAACCGCCGAACTGCAACTAGCAGTCAGCTAAAGTAGCCTGCAGTACTGCACTCTAACCACTCTAACCACTGCGCCACCTCGGCTCCACTGCGCCACCTCAAAACCAATACAACTTGGTTTTGAAACATATTCACCTCATTTCCAAGGACATGATTTCCTAAAGAGAGTAATTTTCATGTTTAAAACAACTAGCTGAGCCCATTAATTACAAGTGTTTTCAATATTTACTTACCTATCTCTCTCATTACATTGATCCTAGCCTTGCTGATTACATTTTTAAAAAGCTGAAAGAAAATGTTTGCAGATATTTTTTCCAATGCTTTGATATCTCTAGCACTACATCAACTGCCTTGTTGGAAATGTACATCTGTACTCTAACGAACATCTTGAGTGCTTTATTGTGTATCCAGAAATATACTGTCATCGGTAAAAGTGTGATCATACTTATTAGACAATAAGTGATTGATATTGCTCAAGAATATTTTTATTCACTTCACATGCTACTTCTAAATGTGTTTATTATTTTATTAATCATTTGTTAATATATGAAATCTTTACACTGGGGTGAAAAAAGAGCTACATGGCAACTAATAGCAATTAAATCATTCACTAAAGCAGAGGTCTTCAAACTTGGCAACTTTAAGACTTGTGGACTTCAACTCCCAGAATTCTCCAGCCAGGCTGGAGAATTCTGGGAGTTGAAGTCCACAAGTCTTAAAGTTGCCAAGTTTTGGGGACCCCTGCACTAAAGTATCAACCAGTAAAATTGTTAAACTGCAAAAAACAAGAACCCAAAAGAAAAGAAAAGGAAGCAACTTGGGTACCTTTGAAGCAGTCAAAGCATCTGGCCCATATTGAGCTTTCAAAATATATTTAAGCTGAATATACTGCCATTGTTGTAAACTAGAAAAAACAAACTCAATTTGAAGTTGGGAAAAATACTTTTAAAAAATTATTACATAATAGTTTACTTAAAGACACTGTCTTGGCTCCTGCCCAGTGTTTTCCAATTAAACATTTTATCATCTTCTGTACCTTCTATAAGAACATGACACTGTTTACTAACTACCTAGTATCTGGTAAAGTATCCTACAATTCTGGTGTTTTTTTTTTTTTTAAAAGAGACAAACATCATCAAGTACCTGAATAACATAAATCCATACTTCACAAAAATCCACTAAGAGCAAATAATAAAAGAGAAACAGGTAATAAACACCTTCATATTTCTGTTGCAAATATGCAATATACAAGAAAATATATAAAATCAAGAAATATATAAAATCCATCCAAGTTGTTATAATTGTGGTCCCTTCCTCTGATGTTTCATTATTTTAACATTATCTGTAAACATGGCAATTGACAAAGCATTGCTACCAGACAACACATTCTGATGTCTTTTATATATAACAACCTTTTTTTTCAGACCAGTGTGATACTGTCCGAAAACCAGACACTGTTTGCCTCAGTGACTTTGTAACAATTTTATGTTGTCTCATTTTATTTAAAATAGAAACTAATCAATTCTTTGTTTACTGGTAGCATTCTGGTTGTTGACCATAATGAAGATTATATACATATTGCAGCAGGCCATGCATAAATTGGTACTTCACATGGATCCATGCCTCCAGTGAGGGTATATTTGTATACATTTCCACTGCTGGAGCAGCCCAGCCCAGTTGGTTCTCCTTGTATCCTTAGCAGAGAAAGTGTGAATTTCAGGGTAATTAAACTTGGATTGGCATCTCACTGAGACTCTATAATGCATGGACATCCCAAAATATAGCTTTCTTCAGGTATAGATTCAGGCTGCATCCGTGTAAGACATATTTATTTCTTGCTAAAGGACAAAGATAACTGCATTTTCAAACTGATCTTACTTTGTATTTGAAAGCCAGTTCATGGGTTATTTTTGTAGCTGGTGTTTCCCTTTGCACTTCTCTTCAGATACTGTATATGCATATTTGCAATTATGTGAATGAAGTAACCGAGTCGCTGGTGCACCGATTCTAACATCAGTGCTGTTTTTGCAGCCAAAGAACACCAGATGCAATTAATTCTTGGGTTGTGATGTCCATGTGGCCACTGGCATATACATCACTGAGGACAATTACATAAAAGCAGATATAGCACTATAAAAATGACAGACCTGATTTAGTTGTCTAATTTGTTTTGTGTAAGAGAAAGCAGTGAATTATCTGTCTGTTGACAAAAGTAGTTTGAAGCCAAATGACTAGACTTGCAAAAAAAAAAAAAAAAAAAACTAGCCTCTAGGCAGTTTACAATGCATCTAAAACATTTTGGGAAGACATTCTCTGTGGGCAGAAAAAGAAAGTGGCTGTTAGGTCCTGGACCACAGCAACAAGCTTGCCCAAGTCCTGGCTCTATGTAATCCTTCGAGCTGGCTGAAAGTCTAAACCCCTTCTTTTCTTTACAACTAAAGAGCTAGTTCCATCTCCCTTCAGACTTAGGGAGACTACAAGACTTTCATTCTTCTTGAATGAATGATGTTCTCAAATAAAAATAGCTCACCAGAGTAACAAGCAGCAGGTTTAGAGAATGCCAAGCACTTGCTCCCTCCCACTCTGCCTCCCTGTTTTCCTACAGTGGTGTAAGCAAATGCAGAGCTTTTAATCCCATATTGCTAGTTGGGCTTCAGCAGGCTTAGCCTGACTTTTCAAGCAATGCTGAATAGCAGTGCAAATTCCATTCCATTGCAGCAACATCTACCTGTTTCATTATTTCCCCCAAATTGGTACTGGGCATATAAATAGGCATGACAAAAAATTGTTGTTGTTGTTGTTACTGCCATTTGCCTTCTTGAGACAAATGTATGGTGGGGAGTGGGAGGTTGCATCATAACTCCAAAGGCACCTTTTGGGTCAACGCATGAAAAGTCAAAGACTTTGTCAGTAATGAGATCAAAAGTTCACATAACCCTTTGTACAACACAAGAGAATTCTTTTGTTGAGTCTGGAGTTGTCTAATGCTAATTTTCTTAGCAGAAAGGTAGTGCAGGGCATTTCAAATAAAACATCAGCTCAAGTAGAATAGCTGGTTTTTCATGTTGCTGGCTTGATTAGGACATTGCTAGCACCAACAAAAATCTTTGGGGAGCAAAGCTAATTACATTTCTTTTCATTTTATTTTGTTTTCTCACTAAATTTGCCTTTTGATCTTTTAGCTATCTGGGATAGCTGGAAGTTTTATTTTATTCTGTCACCCTAATCACCACATTAAGAAGATGGAAATGGGGCAAAAGTGAGTATAAAATTTATAAAGGAGGTACTGTATTTATTAAAGGGTGGCAAATGTTTATGAGTATACTTAAGAAGTCAAAACATTACAATCCCAAATCAAAGAAGGAGAACTGACTGTTCTCGTTTGTGTCAAAAAGGTCAGAAATAATTGCTGGCATTGGATTTAGATTTGGCTCTTTGTCTACTCCTAAGGAAGGTTTATGAAGCAGAGAGCCCCTTCTGACCTATTTGTGAATATTCATATAAGCTTTCACTTTGCATCATAAGATGAAAGAGATTATTTGTTTAGAACTGGAGAACAAGTGGTATGGTTAACAGGGTACAGGGTACAGATCAGAGGTGGGTTCCTCCCTGTTCAGATCAGTTCTATAGAACCGGTAGTAACTTGGCGGCCTGGGTTGCTAGAACTGGCAGTGACCCAGGCCTGTCACACCCCCGAACTGGTTCTTTCGGCTGCGCCTATGGCGCCATCTTGTTTTTTGCTTCTGTGCATGCACAGCTTTTTTTAAGCACTGCGAATGCGCACGCATGCGCAAAGTGCAAGCGCACCCGCGCAGCGCGTCACTGAGCGAACCGGCAGCGATGAAAAGCAGAACCCACCCCTGGTACAGATAGTCTGCCAGAAGCCCCTTTGTGAATCCAACAGCCCACTAAATTGGGCTGGGATTAGATGGGATTGGGCAGACCAAAAATTTGCCTTCTTTTTTGTTTGTTTGGGGGTTTTTTTGGGTTGTTTTTATTTTTGAGGATGGTTAAGAGACATCATGGATTCCTCAAACCATTTCACTTCTTAACAACCCTTCCCAAAAACAACCCTCCTAGATTCTGGCTTGATGTAATTTTTGGGTGGATGGAGGTTGCTTATTTCTGTTTTAGAACCATAGGTACAGACTACCCTCTAACATCTGCAAGTGAGCCATATAGGTTTAATCATGGAACAAAAGGTTTCTTCTTGCTGCAGACAAGATTTGGCTTGTAGTCTTATACACACAAATGTATATAATTAATTTAATCTCAAGAAAAGGAGAGAAGTTCCCTCCAAATGAAGCCAGCTAAATATTCTTTTGTAAGATATTGCAATCTACCTTTTTCTGCTAAACAAATTACAGTATATGTTACAATTTTGCTGCCACACAAATGGTGCAGCACAAAATGTTGTGTTCTGTCTTTTAAATGCAACTTGGCTCCTTGTTAAAATAAACCCAGAAGGGTATACCTGGGCTGCAGGTGGAAGATTAAGCTATAATTAAAGTCAATATGAATGCCCATTCCTGCTTTGCCAAGTAATATATATTTCAGTCAGAATACTTTGGGGATTTCTCTCCATGCGGCCGATTCCTGGCCCAATCAGCGTGTCTTTCCCTTTGATATTCCCACAGTGTTCACAGATACCCTCAAACACACACAGCTCAGGGTAATTTGTCTCTAATGCAAGGAAATCAATGGGAACGCCGCCTTTTTCGCCTGACAGTATTGTCAGGCTGTATTATCTGGTTGAGGCTGTGGCTTCAGTTCATAGCAGTCGTCAGTTAAATTTCCCTTTCTGAAGCTGAGCAAAGTGTGGTAATGTCACAGCCACAGGCGACTGCTGCTCATACGATGGTTTACTGGTAAGAGTTTAGCCTCCTGGCTTGTCATAGTGTATATATCTCAGGGTCTTCTTTTCCTTCATAGTCAGAGATTTCCAAGAATGTTGCCTGGAGCAGTCATGGGATGCAAAAAAAGAGAGATTTTTGTTCTGCACTTAGCAACATTACCACACTTCACACACCCTTTCAGATGAGAGGGGAAATTTAACTGACTGCTCTGAACTAGAGATACCAGATAATACACTCTGACAGTGCTGTGGAGAAAAGCTGGCAAACCTACTAATTTATATTTTAGTATCCCTGCACTCAACCTCATGGATTATCTTTTGCTAAACATTAGAGAGATCACAACAAGGCCTGAACCCAAAGAAAAGAACACAGGACTACAGCTTTACTTCAGAGAAAGGGGGGGGGGAAGGGAAGGTGCCACTTGGATCCTGAACAAAAAACACTGGCAAAAGCTTATGTGGCCAAGCATATTATTCTGCTTTAAACTGAAGTCTTCTGTTGGAACAACAACCTTATAGAATGAGTGTGGAATTTTGTATACTTTCTTTTTTACAAGTTTATACTTTCAACACCATGTGTCTAGGCTACTGCGGTGCACGTGCACCCTGAATGGGCCTTTGAAGGCCATTCAGAAGTTGCTACCAGATCACAATGTAGCAGCCTGAGCAATGTCAGGAGCCTAACGCTATGACCATGTAACACCTATTCTGCAGGCCTTGCACTGGTTGCCAATAGGCTTCTTTCATGATTGCTGACAACTAACAAGAATCATAAGATGCCGTACACATACACACACACACAAACACACACACACACATACAAAAAAAATTACACTAGTCTACATCATTCTGACTAATTTTCCTTTTATTTAGCATGGCTTAAATGAGATTCCAAAAAATGGAAGGAAACCTTTAAATCCCAAGGAAACCTTTAAATAGAAAACTGATAAAAACTACTTTGTCTGGACTGCCACAATCTGAACTGGCCACTAGAAATCAGTGGTGGGATTCAAATTTTTTTCTACTACTGGTTCTGTGGGCGTGGCTTGGTGGGCATGGTATGGCTTGGTGGGCGTGGCTTGGTGGGCGTGGCTTGGTGGGCATGGCAGGGGAAGGATACTGTAAAATCTCCATTCCCTCCCCACTCCAGGGGAAGGATACTGCAAAATCCCCATTTCCTCCCGATCACCTGGGACTCAGGAGGCGGAGAATAGATGGGGGCGGGGCCAGTCAGAGGTGGTATTTACCGGTTCTCTGAACTACTCAAAATTTCCGCTACTGGTTCTCCAGAACTGGTCAGAACCTGCTGAATCCCACCTCTGCACTAGATGTCAAAATAGAGGAAGAACAAAGCTCTTTGTTGCCATCCTGTGGTTATAAAGATTTCTGCAGCCCAGATATAGCCAATATAGCAGCCCTAAAGGCAGGGGTGGGTTCTAATTTTTTTTACTACCAGTTCTGTGGGCGTGGCTTATTTTGTGGGTGTGGCTTGATGGTCATGTGATGGTGGGTGTGGCTTCGTGGACATGTGACTGGGTGAGAGTGGTTTGGCAGTCATGTGACTGGGTGGGAGTGGCTTGGTGATCATGTGACTGGGTGGGTGTGGCCAACTTGACGTCACTCATGTCAAGGGTTAGGGTTAGGGTTAGGGTGTCTGGCCTCTCCTCGCCTCAAAGGCCTCAACAAGATACAATTTCCCTGTCTATTTATTTACTATTACTGCATTTGGAAAAACACACCCAGAGTCCACTTTCTGCCACACATTTAACCATAACTTCTGTACATTAGAACATTACACATGCCTTCAGATCTCCTTCCCTACCTTGCACATGACTGTTAGAGCCAGGAGATGTCATGGATTGAGTAAAATGTGCTGAAACTCACTTAACAACGCTCTTGCTTAGCAACCAAAATTTTGGGCTCAATTGTGGTCATAAGTCAAGGACTATCTCTGCCTTCTTCTGCATGGCAGCCTTGTCCTAGTAAACTCCTTCTCCTTTCTGGCAATTTTCCTCTCTGTTAGAGGCACCAAAATAATCCAGACAATGTAAGGTTTCCTGCTGCAGCAGGGGGTTGGACTAGATGACCTCCGAGATGTCTTCCAGCCCTAAATTGCTGTGAGGTTTCAAAATGTCCATTGAAGCCACATCTAGTGCCAGGGTTTGTGGTGTTTCCTTCCTCTTCTTTCTCTCTCTTTATGTTAGAGAATTTTTCTTCTCTGTTGTAGAAAAATAAATCAGAAGCTCTCACAGTTGACTGCATTTTGCTAAATCAAATAACTTCTTTATAATCATATCAAAATATTTACAGTACCATACATTCTTCTTTACAGCAACATATCATAATGAAGTCTTCACACAGAGAGATACAGAGACAGACCTGAGACTGGAAAACATGTCCAGCTTCTAGCTTAATTCCTTTTGCACAGACTCAGTAGCACTTTACTCACATTGGCTGACTGAGTTACCACATGACTCTTCCTGCTCATGAATATCCCAACACTCCTCCCTTCATGACAGGAAGAGACATCAGACCTATGGACTTTATACAGTTTCCATGGTGGACACCACCCAATGGTTTGGTCATCATGTCTGCCAAATTCTTTAGTTGTGAAAAACATTGTGCCACCAAAATGGCTCATGTCTGCCAAATTCTTTAGTTGTGAAAAACCTTGTGCCACTAACCTGGCCTTATACTGTACATCATTATTTGGCAATACCTTTTTCTTATATACCCACTTACAGCCCACAGCTTTTGTACCCTGTGGCAAAGTCACTGTTTTAAATACTTCATGGTCTCCCATGGACTTCATCTCTTTATCCATGGCCTCCTTCCATTTTTCTTGTTCAACCTTTTGTAATGTTAATACCTCTTTATAACTTCGTGGTTCATACCACACATTACAGAATT
>QLTV01002975.1:3025648-3072245 GCA_003457575.1 Thermophis baileyi | reverse complement strand
TCAGAAAAAAAAAAAAATAAAAAATAAAAAAAATCCAAAAAAATTCAAAAAAAAAAGAAAGAAAGAAAGAAAGAAAGAAAGAAGCCAAAAACAAGATGGCGACCGCATGCACAGTGCCAGAAACTCGGCTTCTGCACATGCTCAGAAGAAAAAAAAAATAAAAAAAAATAAAAAATTCAAAAAAAAAGATGGCGGCGCCCATGGACCGGCACCGACCAAACCGGTTCCGTGATGTCATCCTGACATCACCAGCGGGTCGCTACCGGTTCGGGTGAACCAGTCCGAACCAGGAGGAACCCACCCCTGCCTAAAGGGATAATTACTTCTATAAATACAAAGCGTACTTGCCATGAGAGTTGGGAAAAGAAAGTCCACCAACAACCTTCAGGAGGTAGTGACAGCCATGTGCAATTGTTGAGCAGGTTGCAATCTCATCTGTTATCAGCTCTGTTTGTCATGCAAGTGATATTTGAGTAGAATAAGACAGTAAATAGCCTGTGTATGCCCTCTTCCTGTTCCATGAGGTTTCTCCTCCAGGCATTAAAAGACTCTAGCTCCACCTTTGCCTCTATAACAGCATTGTGTACAGTAGTTTCAGGTCATTATTAGATCAAAAATGAAACGGTCTGGGTTTTAGAAGCTGGATCTTGGGAAGTATCAATATACTACTGAAACTCTCATTGTCATGACCTTTAACTGTGTGAAATGTGCATCATAGGGCATTATTTCTCAAGATAATTCCCACATTCTGTTATAGGAATATAGTACCAGGTAATTAATGTTAGTGATCTTAGATATTTTAGCCATTTGCTTTTGTATTATTACACATTTTATGTTTTACTCTGTTACAAGCGGTGACTATTAAGAGTGGGAAAGATGTTTGACAAATAAATCACAATAAATAATAACAATTATGCCTAAGATAACATCACTTTTGTCACTTTTCAAAAACTCTTCCTGAGTTTGTGGGAAACATCTGTACCAGTATCTGCCATTCTGACCTTCAAGAAATGACCATTGTTCTTAAGTCATTAAGATCTCCTTTTTTCTTTACTTACCTTGATTTCCAATTTATTTACATAGATGGACTCTCATGGAGCTCTCATCAGCCCCACTTTTTTTTCCACAAAAAAAGGAGATCAAAATATGATTGACTGCAATTGCTAAGCTTCAGATGAGATTAAGGCCTTGTTGGCTTAGGTTTTGAGTGATTTTATTGACTGCGTGGTTGTTTCCAAGATTGTGAGATTGCTTAGTTTGAATCCACATTTTTAAAACAAATAATGCTCTCATAATGAGAAAGTCCCATGTCTCCTTGCTCTGCATGTGAATCAAGCTCTCACATGCAGTCACAAGCTGTAATTGTAGATTGCACCAGAATTGATGAAATATAGCCATAGCAATAGCACTTAGACCTATATACCACTTCACAGTGCTTTGCAGCCCTCTCTAAGCGGTTTTACAGAGTCAGCATATTGCTTCAACAATCTGGGTCCTCATTTTAGTGACCTCAGAAGATGGAAGGCTGATTCAACCTTGAGCCAGTGAGAATCGAATTGCCGAACTGCAGGCAGCCAGCAGAATTAGCCTGCAGTACTGCATTCTAACCACTGCACCACCATGGCTCTTATAACTAGAGGCACCATTGGAAAACTTTTTTTGAACATTTATATTAATCACTCAACTACAAGACCAGTAATCTCATTTAGAAAGTAGTAGTTCTGCAGAGTGATTTGTTGCTTTTATAATTTGTAAAGCATCCATAAATGTGGAACCCTTGTCTTACACAAAGGAAAATGACTGCTGACCAGGATCCTAGTTAGAAACTCAAGCTAGCTCTTACACGTTATTCAAGTATACTATTTTCAAATATGTAGACTGTGGAGATTCTGGATATCTGCAGGTATCTTCATAGAGATAATAACCATCCTTGTCAAGCAGCCAGTAAGATATTATGTTTCGTAGCAAGTCAGCCACATGTATGGACTAAATATGACATTATCCACCTACCAAATCCTTATTATTCCAAATTCATCACACGGTCAGCCAGATGTTTAGACTGGATTTGACATTATTATTATTATTATTATTATTATTATTATTATTATTATTATTATTATTATTATTATTATTACCGATGACAATGGGTATCATTGTTACATGTTTCATCCATAGCCGTGTAGTTTCAATGGCCAGGTCGCGATATTTCATAATTTTTTCCAATTCTTTTTCTTCGACTCTGGCATCTCCAGGTACAGCGATATCAATAAACTGTGCTAATGGTTGATACGGGTTGCTGTCAGCATCCTAGGTATCAACCAAGTATCTTCTTAAAATGTACGATGTTCCGAGTAGCACAGTTTTTTGCAGTTCCGCTGGTGTTATTGCAGGAAGCTGCAATTTCTTGATGTATTTTGTAAAATTCTTGAACATGATACCATGATACAATGGGTATCACTGTTATACAGTATGTTTCATCCATAATCGCATAGTTTCGATGGCCAGGTCGCGATATTTTGTGATTTTTTCCAGTTCTTTTTCTTCAACTCTGGTGTCTCCTGGTATATCAATAAATTGTATGCTTCGGTTTTTGACAACTGTGATATCTGGCGTGTTGTGTTCCAAATGACGATCCATCTGTATTCAAAATTATTGTGGCTTGGGTTAGTTTTGAATCCTGGCAACTGCCTGAACTAGTTCCTGCAGTTTTCTTAGCAAGATTGCATATGGCCTTTGCCTGCTTCCTAGGGCTGAATGAGTGTGATTGGCCCAAGGACATTTAGCTGGCTTTATCCTTAAGGCGGGACTAGAACTCACAGTCTCCATGTTTCTAGCCTGATACTAACTACTAAAGTAGATGTTAACCACTTCATTGTACTGGTTGGTGCTAGTGTAAATTTGGACAATCAAAATACCCTCTATTTTGCCAAAGAAACATTTTCCATGAATAACTGAATAACAGAGTTGGAAGGGACTTTGGAGGCCTTCTAGTCCAATCCCTACTCAAGCAGGAGACCTTGTAGTGTAGCATTCTCACTGCCATGCTTACTTTCATTCTAGAAACTGTCAAATAAATTAACTCTTGAGAGCATGGTTTTATTATGCCAAAATTCAACAAATTGGCAGGAACCTCAGAAAGCTTCTGTTCATTCCACAAGCCAACTTCTTAAATCTGTTGCTTAAACCACCCCAAATATAGTTAAAGTCAGTGTCTCGCTTGTCTTTGTGGGAGCTCTCTGAGGTGTCTTTCTCAGGATCTCCTTGTCATGTTGATTGAAGCAATATTTTCATACCCAAATCTTTTGTCTATGCCTGTACTATCTTGCAAATCAAAATAATGATAAAGATAATTTTGATTTATTTTATTTTTATGCAGCTCTTCCTCCATAAAGATCCAAGAGTGACAGACAAAATAAAAAGAATTCAAGTCTGCTATGTCAAACATTTAGTTTTATTTATTTAGATTGTACAGTACTATGGCTATCCATGGATGTGCAGGCTGGTGGTATGGAGAAGAAAAGAAATCTAGAAAGAGTACAGAGAAGAGCAATCAAGATGATTAGGGGACTGGAGGCTAAAACATATGATGAACGGTTGCAGGAACTGGGCATGGCAAGGTCTAGTGAAGAGAAGGACCAGGGGAGACATGATAGCAGTGTTCCAATTTTTGAGGGACTGCCACAGAGAGGAGGGGGTCAAGCTATTTTCCAAAGCACCTGAAGTCCAGACAAGGAATAATGGATGGAAACTGAACAAGGAGAGATTTAACCTGGAAATAAGGAGAAATTTTCTGACAATGAGAGCAATCAACCAATGGAACAGCTTGCCTTCAGAAGTTGTGGGAGCTTCATCACTGGAGGCTTTCAAGAAGAGACTGGTCTGCCATTGGTCAGAAATGGTGTAGGGTCTCCTGCCTGGGCAGGAGGTTGGACAAGATGACCTACAAGGTCCCTTCCAACTCTGTTAATCTGTTAAAAAATAATGAAATATGCATCATGACATCACAATATACATTTTGCAGCTTTTCTATGTTGATATGTTGCATACATAAAGGGTAAAGCTTGTGTTGTGATGCCCTGGTGGTAATTGCATTATTTTGACAAAAATTCAACCAGCTATGGGCACAGGAGAAAGCGCAAGAGGTGGAGAGAAGACAGTAATACACCTTTTGCTTTTGATCACCATAAAAAAGGAATGTAAACCTATTTCCCATATCTCCAAATCGGAGATCATTGCATGAACCTTCTTGGAATACTTGCATACTAGCTTTTATCTATAAATCACTCAGAGTCACTTTGAGAGTGAGATGGGCAGTATCCAAATCTGATAAACTTCTCCCATCATTCTGTTATTTTGTCAAATCCTGGTTTGCTGTTAACATATGCATTGTTAATGGTTCATCAGACAGCATACTTTTCTTTGGAGGAGAAAATAGTGTAAAGAGGAAAATCCTTTTGGATCTGCCATGTTGGGGATGAGGATAGAAGGAAGCTTATTCTCAAGAGGGATGGGCTAAGAAGCAGTCAGCCCCCTAAAACATGCACCACTTTCTCTGCATAAAAGCATGGGTTTTTTCCCCTTCTGCTTTTAATGCAGAGAAGAAAAAAAGAGCACATCATTCACATGAAAATGGAACAGATCCCTGTGGTGATTAAAAAAAAAAACTTGTAGAATGATACATATTTAATGACCACATAAAGGGGAAAGATGCATTTACACAGGAAATGAGTTAAATAACAGATTATATTTAGGATTTATACATGGGGAAAGAGTACTGGTATTTAAAAAAGGAGAGTAATTAAGTTGCCTTATCCAAAGACAAGAACACTGATAAGATTAGAGGCACATCCACATGAAGAAAATATGACAGTATTTCAGACATTAGAGCTTTCCATACTTTGAAAATGATTTGGGAAAAGTCCAACACTTTCCCCCTGTTATTCACTAAAGAAGCCTGACATTTTTCTGGCTTCTACACTAGTCTTAAAAACATGTGGTAGCTTTATGGGTCACTGTCCTATGACAGCAACTCCAAGTGCAGGAAGTCAGGCTTAAATGAAAGCCAGTTTGGTCTAGCAGTTAAGATGCCAGGCTGAAAAGCAGGAGATTGTGAGTTTTAGTCCCACCTCAGGCATGAAAGCCAGCTGGGTGACTTTGGCCCAGCCATCCTCTCTCAGCCCAACTCCCCTCACAGGGTTATTATTATGGGGAAATAGGAAGATGAAGGAGTATTGGATATGTTCACCACCTTGAGTTGCGTATAAAAGTAATAAAGCAGAGGAAACCAATCTAATAAATAATAAACGAAATCAAAGGTTTTTTTTTACAGCATATATCAATTTTACTGCAATGCAGGAATGAGACAATTCAAAATAGTAAGTATAGTAAGCCCAAAAAGCTTACTATAGAACCCTGAGATTCGATCTAGACCACGAGTGTCAAACTCGCCGCGTCACATTGCTGTCATGTGACGTTTCACGACGTTTTTCCCATTCCCGGAGCTCGGGTGGCCGTGGCTTGTGTGTGACGCATCCGGCCCGCAGGCTGCCAGTTTGACACCCCTGAATTCTAGACAAATCCAAGATTCAGGAATCGGAGCTGAGTATACTCTGGTAATAGTTCAAAGATCATAGAATCAGAAGCAGCACATGCTCAGGAAGTCAGATCCAGGACTGGTTTGCCAGCAGATATATGATGCATAGTTTTTCATTTATACCACTGACTCAAGCATGCCTACTTTCTTAAGTCATACCTCTTTTCTTTTTTCTTTTCCTTTCCTTTTCTTTTTTTCTCCTTTTCTTCTTTTTTTTTTTGAGGAGCTTCATGGAATGTCTCTGTTGATTCTTGGATCTTTTCCTATGTAGACTTTGAAACAGCTGATTCAGCTTGCTGCTGTGCTTTTACAACAGATGGCTGATTACCTGTTGCTCCAGATCTGTAGGCTCATTCTCCAACAGGTCCTGTCATTTGTGAGCTGAGTCTCATCTGCATATATCTGAGAGTCTGCTGGCTCCTGAGTTCAAACATCAGAATTTGTCAAGCCTTTCTCCCCAAAGTCTGGTTCTTCAGACAGGTGTATAGCAGTTATTTTAATAAGCCAACTCCTTAAAACAGCTGCATCTATTTCCATATTAGACATACAGTAGCTTCTTTAATGAGTCACAGAGAGTGCTTATGAAAGGCATGAAGCATTTTCTACAAATCATTTTAGATGCATCGACAGCCCTAACAAAAATCATTAAAACATGCCTGGATATTAAAATATTTTAATATTAGAACATTATTACTAATGGAATGCATGATGAAAAGGAATAGTTTAAAATGGGAATGCAAACAAATATATGGCCATAGAAGTATTTCCATATAGGCTTTGTGAATTTTGGATTTGGAAGTTATTCACCTATCTGCTACAAACTAGATTTGAAATATTTGGAAAAAAAAGTCACATGCCACTACAGTGTACTTAGCAGTCAAACATTTTGTAACGGAGAGTATTAGCAAGATTGCAAAATGAAATGCCTGAAAGTGAGGCTATAGGCTGCATGTAGACCTACTAAGCTGAGATGGCGTGGGGGATATCATTGTTCCTAGCAGCACTGAGATTCCAAACTCCCACCCCCAATCCTGAATCCCAAACAGCACCCCTAAATAAAGGCTGCACCCATATTGGCACTCAAGACTAAAGAGGCAAGCAACTTTGGAGAGAGAACTGCCTGTATTGTAACAAGCACTAGTTGGGAGACCAACTGCAGGGTTTTTGAAAAGGAAGCCAAAATATTAGTGCTTAATTTAACTCCTTTCTTTTTAAAGTAGCTATTTCTGTAGATGACTTTTGTTTTGCTGTATGGATTTTTGTACAGTATTGTAATGTTCTGGTTTCAACATATGGACTGGATAATGTTCCTCTCCTCTGACTATTTTCTGTCTAGCTTGTTGATTACAGAACATAACACCAGCATGTCCTATTTAGTAGAATAACATTAATAACATTATCTGCGTGACCGCCTTATGCCACATTCCTCCCATCGACCAGTGAGGTCGCACAGGGTTGGCCTTCTTCAGGTCCCGTCGGCCAGACAGTGCCGGCTGGCGGGACCGCAGGGGAGGGCCTTCTCTGTAGCCGCTCCGACTCTGTGGAACCAACTTCCCCCCGAGATCCGTACTACCCCCACCTTACTGGCCTTCCGTAAAGCCGTTAAGACCTGGCTTTTCCGGCAGGCCTGGGGCCAATAGTTGCCCTGATTGGCCCATGCATGGTTGTGTGAGTGTTTTATTTTAAATATAGATGTTTTTTTTAATTGCTTTTATATGTTTTATTTTTTTTATGATGTAAGCCGCCCAGAGTCCTTCGGGAGTTGGGCGGCATATAAATTTTATAAAATAAATAAATAAATAAGACTGCAATGGCGTTTCATATTATTTGTGCAAAAGCCAGCTTGCGGGAAATAGGCCATTAAAATACATGGATGTCCCAGTCGCTACTTCCACAAAATGGAGTATAAATGAAATAGTCTCCATTAATGTGCTGATGTTGGGATATGGTCTGGCAAGACAAGACTTACAGATGTTGATTATTTACCAGCAGAACTTTGTATCCAAATTGGTATTTGGCTTTCCCTGCTTCTGCCTTCCTCTCAGCTTTTATTGCAAGGATGAATCCCATAAAAATATTTAGGCAATAACAGATATTGAGAAATTACATCTGGAAAGTATCAGTGTGCATGTCACCTAATCACAGGATGGCTGTATGCCGCAAGAGATTCTTTATCCATCCTTGAAAAGACAAATCAAGCTTAACGGTGTCACGAAGGCACAAGACACAAACTCTAGAGAGGGAGCTATTCTATGGCAGCAAAAAAGTGCCAAGTCTGGTGGTTTTATCTTTAAAGATAAAGAAATATCTTATGGCATCAGTTGCACAGAAACAAACCATTCACGTTTCCTAAACTTTTGTCAGATAATTCACTTAGACTCCTAGGACAAATATGGCTGCTACTTTAGACATGACAAAATTGCTCAGTGTTGTCATTGTTTTTTCAATGGGCAGTCTCAGGCTAAATAATCTTGTGTGTGCCTGCTTGACAAATCAGTTGCCGAGTGGGATAGCGAAGGATTTGCTGTCACTTCTCTTGTTCCTGACAAAAGCAAACAGCTGAACATAAACTGTATTGCTTACCTACCCAAGAACTGGTTCTGATTAATGTCTGCTGAGGTCTAAGGGTCATGAAAAACTGCATGATGGGGTATAGCTTTTGTGGAAGAGAAAGGTAAAGGAAAGTCTCTAAGAATGGAAGCTGGAGCTACAAGCCAGAAAGGGCCTGCCTCAAATTTTACTCAGTAAGCCTAGAACACCTCTCACTTACTCAAACTGTCCTTGGAAATATGACGACATGGCTCATCTAGCATTAAAAACCACATGTTGTTATTACAACCACAGCTATGTCTGTTGCTTTTTGTTCCCCTAGATGATGTTGTAAGCACAATACATTAAATGTGTTAAATGTGTTAGTGGCAATTATTTTATTTTTAGAATTTATCAAGACCTTGGAAGATTTGCTTAAGAAAAGGCAATGTGTATTTTGATTTTCCCCCCCCCTCATCCCTGCCTCTCTTTCAAGGCTAAACTGATGTTTATGTAACCCCCTTTGTATGCTTCCTTCAGAGAAAAAGACCTATTGACTAGACCAGGGGTCGGCAACCTTAAACATTCAAAGAGCCATTTGGACTCGTTTCCCACAGAAAAGAAAACACTGGGAGCCACAAAACCCTTCCCGTGCCTGACTATTTCCTAAGCGGCCACAGAACTAGCATATGTAGTTGAATTAAATGTTCTGTTTTCTTCTGAAACTTTTCTTTTCTTGGATTTATCCATGGTTGGCCTACCAGGGGTCAAAAAGCTCAATAAATCGTGTGCCAGCAGGTATCACACATTGGTGATTGTGACGCATATTTTGAGCGACAGGGAGCCGCAGCAGAGGGATGAAAGAGCCACATGTGGATCCAGAGCCGCGGGTTGCTGACCCCTGGACTAGACCATTTCCCCCCCTAGAAAATACATTCATACTAATGCATCTACTTTGGACGAGGCTGGCTATTAATGGTAAACAGCCATGAATTTAAGACACCAAGATTCACTCCATCCATTTACCTTTATAAACCACAGATTACTATATACTTTAAACAATCCGTGGCACAAAGAAAGTACTTTGGATTAGTTTTATATCTGCAGCTTGGGTTGCCTCCTCATTCCTTGAATTTTTTTGACTTGGTAAAGAATAGAAAATGGAAGAGGACTGAAAGTAAATTTCTAGTCAGTGAAATGAAAAGAGAATTAGAAACTCAGACTTTATACCTGCCAAAACACAGAAGTGTAAAGAGATGTGCTCAGAAAATGTTTTTATTTATTTTCACTGTCTTGTTTTCTAGGTAGGTCTGCATGTCTGTAACCCCTTTCTTAGATTTAATCCCCTCAGAAAGTATTTTTACAATGAGTAGGAAACATAAAATTAAAATCCAGGAAGTTGTTTCTAAATAATAAATGGGCTTACATTTGGGGATAGCTTTAGGTTTATTATAAAACTCCACAAAACAATGAAAGCAAAACTACAGGCTGGAATTACCCAGCTTTAATTAGCCCCTGTGGCTTTTAAGCCAGAAACTTCCTGATCCAGGGGGTCAGTGTAAGAGAAATGAATAGGGAATATCAGACAAAATACCTGAAATAATTTTTAAAGCAAACTGATTTATTAAACACCTTAGCAAGATTTGCTGAACTGCAGAACTAGAAACTTCTGATTTCAAGAAGCAGACTCGGAGCTATACACCAGTGAGTTAAGAAACATTTTCTCTCATTTATTCTGCACCAGAAGAATCTTTAAATTAGAGGCACTTAAAACCAAACAAACAAACAAAAGGTATGTCACAGGCTTGCTTGGCATATTAAAACAAAGACACCATTTAGTTGTGTTTTGGTGTTTTATATTTTCCATTATTGTGTTTTGTGTTATATATTTTCCATTACTATGTTTTGATGTTTTATATGGTTGGGAAGTAACATGTATCCCTCCCTTATTGTTCTCCCTCATCTATTTTTTAATATTAACATGTATTGCTTTGACTGTATGCCTTTGATGCATTGATAAATAAAGCATATATAGCATATTGATAAACTATGGGATGGAAGTGAATTCCCAGTGGTTATTATTTAATCATGGTATGCATATAACTATAGCTTGTATCTACTTCCAAGCTGAGCTAATATAGGGGAATGAAACTCTGCAGAAGGTTGCCAAAAGTGAGAATGACCATATAGGTTACTGCTAATTAATGCATAAAATGCCCTTAGTGTCCAAATCTCTTTGCAATTGTTGACACTGTAAGGAGCTGATTCTTTCCTAACCTTCATTGCCACTTGCAGTTGTTGTCAAGGAACATGAAGCTCTAGCATATCATTGGAGACTTCTAATGACCAATGGTGGCATCAAGGAGAGAGAATTAAAATGAGACATCACGTTTTGCAGATCAGTCCTACAGACTCTGCTATTAAAACTGGATACGTTTTTTCACTCACACATTTTTATGCCAGTGACTGGAAGCACATGAAATGGAAGACCAACAAAGTTCAGAAATATCCCCCTGTCCACTAAGCTTCCTTAAATTTTCATTACATTAATTCCAGGGCTAATACGAGTAGTGAGAGATTAAGCTTGTCCTTCCTTAGGGATCTTCTGATTACTTAAGTAGTGGTCCCAGAAACTGCATAGAGCATTTGCTCCTAGGAGCCCACTGAAAGTAATGTTTATAGACTATCATTTAATTCTCAATAACTTTGATTGTAAAATCTAAGATATCTCCAAATTCACTTCTAAATGCATTTAAATCAAAGTCATAGGACAATATTGGGTTGTGCATGAGTGTCTGATTAATTTCTCCAGTATTGTACTAATTCTCATGGCCTCCTTCAAAATGTTACAATCTAAAAAGAGCCCACAGTTTGCTTCAAATTTCATTTGCATACCTACATTGTGATTCTTTCTACTTCTGATACATTATGCAAAGACATAGCTCTCTAGAGAAGGATGTTGTTCTGTAAAAGGTAGAAGAAGAAAGAAGAGGACAACCATAGCAAAGTTTTTTAGTTACAATGGCAATGAGTGCACCATCGGAAGACCTGAAATACTGGGTTAGGTCTTTTACTCGTCATGGAGAATATCTATGAGGTTGCTAAGAGTTGACACCAACCTGATGGCACAATAAATCACTGTGAATCTTAAAAATCTTTAATATCATGAATGGAAGAGCATCAAGAGATCCCTCTATTTCAGGGGGCCCACATGGGCTTAAAAAAAAAGACCAGGACTTTCATTATTGTCTCAGAAACTCTTTGCAGGGCACAGATATAAGATATTACTGTCATACTGTCTCATACTAAGTTGGACAACTATATCTATTTTTAACTGCTCTTTTTAAGATTATCATGATTGTGTTGCTTTTTAACATATGCCACCCGTCCAACCAATTTTCCCCCACAGCCATGTATTTGGCTGTAACATATGTTTTCCCAGCCAAGTGATTGTGGCAGCTCCTTGTCAATTCAGGGGAGGTTTCTTCTCATGATGCCAATGAAAATGATTCTTCATAATTTCCTATCCCTTTCTTGGAGAGCATGGTGTTAAAAAGCACCCACCTTTTTCCTCAGTACATTAATTTCGTTTTCTTTTGGCATCACTTCTTTCAGAGCTTCAGTACTTTGGGGAAGCCATGTGCTCTCAAATGCCTTTCCCTGTGGCTTGTATGTAAAGATTTTTTTAAATAAATAAATGCAGTATGGGTTGGGCATCCACTATTTGAAGGGCTAATGGTTATTGACTATCCTCTGACAGAGATCAGGGAGACTAGCCTGAGGCCCTTCTAACTCAGCCCCAAATACACTGAATGTTAACAAACATTTCCTGCATTTGGATGGGACTGGACACAAAACAAGGCAATCAAAATGCACCGTTTAGTGTACAAATGTAGATGACAGAGTTGTGTTTAAGATAAAGAAGGCAATGCTTTTGCATCTTACTGAAAAAGGCAGAAGAGCCCCGGGTGCTTTTGCTTTGTGATTCCACAGCAAAAAGGCGCTTGTGTCAATACAAGTCTATCTTCCCAGTTCCCAGCTGCCACACTGAATTGACCCTGTAGGCTACAGACAGAAAAGGCTTCCATTGCCAACATTTTCTCTCAAGCTCAATTGAGAGGCAAGACAACTAAGATAAACTAGTGCTCAGGAAGAGAGCTGGCCGGATTGATAGAGAACCATCTTCATGTCTTTTCCTGCTGCCAGAAGGGAAAAAGCAATCCCCATTGTCCGTATTTAACTTAGAGGCTGTTGTCACTAAAACTACTGAATTCTCTTCTTGAAATTCAATTCAAAAGTCTCCCAATTTGTTAGCAAGAACTCCATATCATTAAATATTATCTTAGTTCTCATCAAAGCTTAACTACTTGAAGTGAATCTTCCTTCCTTCCTTCCTTCCTTCCTTCCTTCCTTCCTTCCTTCCTTCCTTCCTTCCTTCCTTCCTTCCTTCCTTCCTTCCTCTCATCAATTGCCTTCCCTTTGCCCCTCCAAGGATGTCCATGGAAAGAAACTGTCCCTCAGAGAATATAAAGGGGTCTAGAAAATCTGAAAATCTGACTGATGATAAATCCTCAATTCTGAAATTATTCTGAAACCTTCAGTTTTCTACTGTTGACCTTAATTTTTCAATTAACACTAATTATTGTTGAAATCTCTGCAAAATCAGTTCTTTAGGGCGAGGAAGTGCTGCCTAGAAATGATATGCAAGGGGAAGGATAATGATACAGCAAGGCCCCAGGTTTTCTCGTGAAATAACCAACTGCACTAGTATTGCTCTAAATATGACCAAGACTCATTGCTCTTGCCATTTGTACATGTGTGAATTTGAACCAGATGTTGCTTATCATATTATTTTGCCTGCAAGATTTGAAAAGCTATTGCCACTTTTAAAAAACTGTATACTTGTGAAATACCCATATGTACTTATGAATTTCCTGGGTAATGAGTGACAAAGCCAAACAAATTTTATACATCTTGAAGCTCTCCTTGGACAGTGTCAGAATAAAGGTGAAAGCACTAACATTGGCATAGCAAAGGGCAATGTAAAATTTTTCCTGTCAATTAGACCAGACCTGGATGCCAGAGGTATGAATGCTAATGCTATGTTGATTATAAGGTTACAACAACAGAATATTGCAAGTCTGAATGTGCTTCCCCACTCCCCCCTTTACTTTCATGAAAAGTAAAGGGCCATGTCTGAGATGCCTACTCAAATTTCATTTCTGCCCCAGACTCAGATTCCTTTTGTCTGACTATTGCTTTGGTTGCTGCTCTTCCTCCTGCCCCTCAAGATTATTCCTTCTTTCCACTACAATCCCATTCATAGTCTGGGAAAGAGATGAATTCAACATCATAGGATGATGGCAGTGAAAACCATTACGGCATATTGCAGTCCCATTGCAGCTGAAGTAATCCAAACAAGGCAATTAAATTTACATTGCATTTTCCAGTATTTACATCATTACAAAATGATGCAAATTGCACCATTTGTATTGTATCATTACGAGATGGCTGTAAATCACCACAAGTGGTATAATTCGAGACACAAGTTTGAGAGTACCAGCCTCCCCTACTGTTCCATTCGATCAAACTTTCACAGTATAAGATTTTATGGGTGAGTGATGATTTGAAGTAAAGCAGAAGTTACATGTAAATGTAAACAAAATAAGGAGCTATTCTCCATCTAGAAGTAAAGTGCTGGTGATCAATCGAGGATTGTAATAAGAATCGGTCCTAATGGGGTTATGAAGTTGATTGCTGGCCAATATGTCTATCTGGCTTTGGTAGAGTTTTCATCTAGTGCTACTCAGGGCTGGACCTGGAGATTTGTGCTGGCATTACATACCCCATAGTTATTTATCTTTAAACATTCACCTATGCTGGGAAGGAAGGAAGGAAGGAAGGAAGGAAGGAAGGAAGGAAGGAAGGAAGGAAGGAAGGAAGGAAGGAAGGAAGGAAGGAAGGAAGGAGAGAGAGAGAGAGAGAGAGAGAGAGAGGGAAGGAAGGAAGGAAGGAGAGAGAGAGAGAGAGAGAGAGAGAGAGAGAAAAGGGAGGGAAACATATGATTTTAACTTTGGCCATGTATTGAGAAACATATGTTAGCATTTAACTATTCATTCTTTTGGAGAAAACTGGTTAACCCCTTAAGTGTTTTGCCCTGAAGGCAGACATTAAAGGTTAATTATAACCACATGGGACAAGCCCCATGAGAACCATGACAGCATTGAACTGCTACCAACCAAGCATGCAGGATGCGCAGCCCTCCCAGGGAACCCCAAACACAAAAAGGATGCTGTCTCCTTGAATGAGTCCTGAGAAGTTAAAAACATGCCCTGTGAAAAGGCACATTGCAAGTGCTCCATCCAGAGTGGGAAAAGCTTCTGGTGGAAGGAGAATTAGAGCAAATGAAAGCAACGGAGCACTGTGATTGATGTAGCAGAGGCAAAGAGGTCCCTCAACAGTTTAGATGCATTTTGCAATTGAAAAGCACATTTCAAAGAGATTGTATTTAGCAGATTGAGATATAATTTTCACTTTTTTAAAAAAAATGACAATATAAATGGAACCTCATTCACCAAGCACAAAAACAGCTTCCCTGGGCATTTGATGTAAATGAAAATGTCAACTAATAATGTTAAAATACTAAGAAAGTTTTTAAATTTACAGATCTCTTTCCCATGTTGTATGAGGACTGAAAAAGCATTAACAGTCTGCAGATGGTCTCAGTCTTAAGATGTAATGCAAGGCATGTTATACAGATTTTCTTTCTTTCTTTTTTAGAAGGCTATTTAAGGCATCTTGAAATCTGTTTGAAACTTATTAAGTCTAGCTTAATAAGCTTGTTCAAGTTTCCTGATTGCATGTGATTGATTTAATGAGGGCGTTGTAAGAAATGTGAGCGAAGAGGGGCTAGGACAGTAGAGTGTTCCTCCTGTGGAGCTATACTCTAGGACAGGGGTCTCCAACCGTGGCAAGTTTAAGACTTGTGGAGTTCAACTCCCAGAAATCCTCAGCCAGCAGGGATCTCCAACCTTGGCAAGTTTAAGACTTGTGGACGTCAACTGCCAGAAATCCTCAGCCAGCAGGGGGCTCCAACCTTGGCAAGGTTAAGACTTGTGGACTTCAACTCCCAGAATTCCTCAGCCAGCTTTACTGGCTGAGGAATTCTGGAGTTGAAGTCCACAAGTCTTAAACTTGCCAAGGTTGGAGACTCCTGCTCTAGGAAACCAGTGGGCAGCTGATTATAAAAATGACTTCCTGTCTCCCAAAGACTACCAGATCTGGGCTCAAAATTCTAGACCACTTCTAGAAAGTGGGTAAAGAATTAGAGTATCTTAGACATCTTTGCATCCTCTAGTGGTCATCTTGATTCAGTCAGCCAAGGTGTGATTGCCTGACTAAGGCTACCTTTTAGAAGTTGGGGGGTTACACTTTTGGGGTTTTTTTTAATATATATTTTGATCAAGATGATAACACTTAGATTATTGAGGGTATGTCTGTCCTGGTTTATGGAAGATGAGAAACTTGCAATATTCCTTGTTTTGTTCCTAAAATGAAAAAAAAAAACACAAAAAACAATGTTCTACTGAACATGATGTTTTGGGCATTGAAACCTAGAGTTGATCCAAGGACTACACAACTGGGGATGAGATGCCAAATGAAGCTCATAAATCTCATGTTGCCTGTCCAAATCCCAAAACTTGGAAGAGGAGAAGAAAGGATTGATTGGATCTCTATTCATGGTGTAACTCCCTGCTTCTTGCTCTTAGGTGACAATCTATCATATTTCCTGTCTGCACATGAAACTGGCCCAGGACTTTACCAGATGCAAAGCAGAACTTCATAAGAGAATCAAATTGTTAATTATTGTTATGCTTAGACATTATTATTGCTGCAGTAACAGGAAAAGAAGCTTGTTTCTGTAAAAGTCATTCATAGGGTGGCCACAAGTCCCAATTTATAAATTACAGGCAGCAGTTTTCAATTGAATGGATATTATATTGTTTGATGGCATCCATTTTTCAATTTTCCTGAAAGATAAAATACTTTGAGAGAAGACTCATCCAGCTCATGGATTCTGAATAACTCTTTCTATATAACAGTATTATAAACTGTATTACAGGTCTGTCTAAATTAAAACAATTATTTTTTCATTTGGATGCATATGTAGCATATGTAACTTTTGTAGATCTCCTTCTTGTTTTGTCCTCTATTTAGGGGCTGTGTATATCCTCCTTTTATGCTCCTCCTGTTCCAGCAGCACATTATTTTAACAACCGTATACATCAGAGGTGGGTTCCTGCTGGTTCAGACCGGCTCTATAGAACCGGTAGCGGGAATTTCTCCCCGCTCGCCAAACCGGCAGCAATGGCCGGCTGGACACGCCTCCGAACCGGCTCTCTCGGCGGCGCCATAGGCGCTGCCATCTTGTTTTTTGCTTCTGCGCACACACAGAAGCTATTTTTAGCACTGCACATGCTGGGTTTTTAGCACTGCACATGCGTGCACGTGAGGAAGCGAACCGGCAGCGAGGTAAGCCAGAACCTACCCCTGGTATACATATATACAAACACATACATAATCATCATGATCTTCCTTTGGGGTAAACAAAATTATACAAACTACTGAAATAACATTAGATATGGTACAGAAAAGAAATTAAAGGCAGAAGATGAGAGAAGAAAAGAATTGGAAACTAGTTCATGCCAAGACCATTCATTTTCTATATACTACTAAAACTTGTTGTTATAACCTTCAACTGGGTGAAATGGGTACATCATAGGGCAGTGATGGCGAACCTTTTGGGACTGAGTGCCCAAACTGGAATGCACATGCAAGTGTGTGCACGTGCGCGCGCCGGAGCACAGGAAACCCGAAGACCAGCTGGCCGGCGCATGCATGCCTGTTTTTTGGCCGTTTTCCAGCCTGTTTTCAGGCCATTTTCTGAGCCATTTTCAGGCTGTTTTCCAGGCTGTTTTCAGGCTGTTTTCCGGCACTCCGACATCAGCGAAGACCAGCTGCCGGAAACCAGAACAGCAGCTGGCGACGGCGCGTGTGCCCACAGAGAGGGCTCTGCGTGCCACCTCTGGCACGAGTGCCATAGGTTCGCCATCACGGTCATAGGGCAACAGTGTTTGAACCAAGATACCTCAAATAAGCTAACTTACAGAATGTGCCCAAAAGCTGGAATGTGGGAGAATTGTGACTGCTTCAATGCTACTGGCTGTTGCTGTGCTGCTATGCTGTTGCCAAGGTCACCTGATCTTCATTTTCAATGTTCCATAACAGTTTCCCTGGGATGGGATGGGATGGGGTGGGATGGGAAGGGTAGGGTTGGGTTGGGTTGGGTTGGGTTGGGTTTTTTGCCTGCCCTTGGCCATTCTGTTTTTCTGTTTAGGTAAGGAAATATATCTGAAATGATGACACAATGGGGCACTGGTTGTCTGGTACCTCCTTATTCCTTTCTATTCTTGCAAGCTATCCTTTCTCCCATCACATCCACATACTAATTCATACACTGCTTTTTTGTCTGTAAACTTTTCTTTCCTTGAGGATCTCATCAATTCAATCCAATCATTACTTTTTTTATCTTGACCCACCATATAATGGAGGAAAATAATTCAACCCTCATTCATTTTCTTAAAACCACTCCTATCCACTCTTTTCATACTGGCCACTTGCTTTTGTACACAATCCAAATTCATTCAGTATCCTTTCATTCTTATCCTACATACTTTTTACCACACTTATTTCTTCAGTACAACATTCTCACTGCATTCAGCTTATTGATATATCCAACTCTGACCTCCGTATAACAAAGTGAGAAGAAACACATTTTTCCCAGCTTCTAGCTTTCTTTAACCATTTCTTCCTCACAATAAACCACATACTATCTGCCATTTTATTACCAATATGTGAACATCTTAACATTGCTCTTCCCATTTTCTCATTTTTATTAAACATTCTACCAAAGTACACAGATTCACATACTTCCCCTAGTTTTAAGCTACCGTAGTTATATAGTTTGGAGTTCTTTACTCAGTTTCCCTGTGAAACATAACCTTGGTCTTTGATATGTTAATTTTCAGATCCATATTCCTGGTTGGATCAGATATCTAACTTTCACTTCAATTCATTTGCATTCTTGGCCACCAATATAGTCTTATATGCACACAAAAATACACTCACATGCATATATTCAACTAACACACATCTAATATCACCATAAGTATTCCTTTTCCATTTATACATAAATATAACCAAGGGGATATCACACATTATCCTCCCTGCTCAATAGTGAATATTTGCTAAGCATTTTATTTATTCTTATGCGTACTTTGTCATGTTTTATCATTCTTATTGTATTCAGCTATCAACCCTCATATTTGGGCAAAACATAGTAATTCAAAGCAATTTATTTTATTATAAGGTTTCTCTGAACCAACAGGTGGAAAAGCATAATCTATTTTATAGAGTCCTGTGGAAAAACATCAGTAAGATAAATTACAAATCTGAAATGGAAACACTGTTAGTTCTTACCAGGCAATGAAGAAAATAAAACAATAAAGAAGTAAAAAATAATTAGTTCCACTGAGATATTGTATCTTCCAGATAATCGAATCCTTTAGTACTCTAGATGTAATACTTTGTTTAGTTGTTTTGAAACACATACAAAGATTAATTTCTGTCACTCCTTGCAAGGATGAGTCTTGTCTCAGTAACCTTGTTGACTTTGTGACATTTATCAGAGAAGCATGGGGATACAGTGATCTAACAGATATTTTATTCTTAGATTTTCATAAAGCCTTTGATAAAATCTCTCATCAAAGACTGTTGAGCAAACGTAAGAGCAATGGGCTAAGAGGACAAATGCTGTCATGGACTCAAAAGTGGTTAAAAATCTCTTGAAAAGATAAACATCACTTAAAAGGACATTTTTTAAACTGTATAAATATTCAAAACTGTGTTAGTCAGCAACTGCTGTTGAGTTTGTTATTGTTAAGTTGTTTATAAATCATCTAGAGTTAGAGTTTATAATGGCGAAGTTGGTTTATAATGCTAAGCTGTTCAAGGTAGTAAAATTTTTAAAAGAATTGTGAAACTTTACAGCAAATATACTTCAACGTATTCAAGTATTTACATTGTGAACCCAAAACTTCAGACTTGATACACACTGTATATTAATAGAGCTGGAGCTGTCAATAACTGATCTACAGAAGGATCTTGATCAATCTCTCAATGAAAATGTCAACACGATATTTAGAAAGGAAATTGAAAATAGTCTCCACAAGGTGGGACTTACTTTTGATAAAACCACTTAAGTATGGAAACAATGTGATTAAAGAAATGATGTGCTTCTCTATAAAAAATTATTTATATTTGACTAGCAGTTCTGTAAAGAGAGGATTGATTGAAAGTATTATGAGAAGCTGCTGCACATGTGCCATGGAAGGGTCAAAAAGCCTTGGCCAGCTGTCAGATGTTCCAGAGACAATCTCAGAAGACAGATGATTCAAAGCTGTATGGCCATTTTGTTTCTTCCTTACTGGGAAGAAGGATGGTTTTCTTTGTGAAAGAGCTTCTTGGGTAGGTGTTTCAAACCTTCACAGCCCTACTTGAAAAGAATCAGAAAAGCAAATCTTTGACATAAATCTGGGGTGAGATCAGCAGTGAAATATACTTACCTTCCCTACTGGTTCGGAAGCACGTGCGTGCCACCGTCGCACACACTTTTTCACACTCTGCGCATGCGCAGAACGCTTTGTGCATGCGCAGAGGATTAAAAACAAGAAAATGGCGATGTCCGGGTGGGTGGGCGAAGCCTTGCGCTGCTGCTGCTACCAGTTCTCCGAACCACCAGAGGCCGCCGCTACTGGTACGCCTGGACCAGGCCGAACCGGTAGCATTTCACCCCTGGGTGAGATGTTGCAGAACTGGAAAAAGAGCCAAAAGAGGAAAGAAAAATATGCATGGGTGAAAAAGTGGGGATATGCACGTGAATAGGATGAATGACCTGCTTGTATAAATAGATTGTGTGAAGAATGTATTTGAATGTGATGGATGAAGGGTGTATAGGAATGCATAGGAAAAGACCCAATAGTATGTGTACAATGTATATCTGCTTTGGCCCTGGCCATTTTTGATGCTTTCCTCCAGGGGTGACATTCAAATTTCCCCCCTACTGGTTCTGTGGGCGTGGCTTGGTGGGTGTGGCTTGGCGGGGGGATCATGTGACTGAGTGGGCATGGCCAACGTGACGTCACTCACGGCAAGGTGGGGAGGCACCACCCCACCAAAACGCCCACAGAACCGACAGAAAAGTTCAGTCAAGTCTTCTAGCGTTCAACCTGGCTGCTTCTCGCCTCCTTCTCATGTTTGCTCTGTGTGTATGAGCCCGAGAAGGAGGAGAGAAGGAGAGTGGGAGGGGTGGGGCGGGGCCAGTCAGTGATGCAATTTACCGGTTCTCCGAACTGCGCATAATTGCCTCCACCGGTTCTATAGAACCTGTCTGAACCTGCTGAATTTCACTCCTGCTTTCCTCCATAGGAAGACTAAAGAGGACAAATGTTTTTAAAATAATTGTGTGAGGAGAATAGGTCAATATGGGAACTTTGCATGTTATTAGATACACAGCAAGGCAAATCAGAGTTTGGACTATCTATGAGTGAGAGAACAAAATGAAACCTTGTACTTCTGAAATGGAAAATATGGTCCATTAATGCAAGCGTAGGCAAAGATAGTCATTTAACAGTAGAGCTTGAGAGAATAAACTCAGATGAATATGGTTCAAAATCTAGCAGAGGCTACTCTAATATTCCTGAAGAGCCGACCTAACTAGAATGAAGCAACTGGGACAGTCCAAGGCCCTGGAGTAGTGAGGACCAATACAGGATGGGTTTCATCTCTTCTGAACATCTGAATATTATGGTTTGTAATCTAATCAATTCTCTTACCTAAAAATCTATAATATCATTTTTAGAGTTTTATACCAATATTAAAACTGTGTAAATTTTACTTAGTGGGAAAAAAAGACAATGATTATAGAATGGAGAAAGAAAATGTATATAGATTATAATGATTAAATAAACTGTCTGACCTTCCCCCAAAAGAAATCTATTTAACAGAAGAAAAGAGAACTACAGTTCCATATATTAAATACTGATAGCAATATTAATTTAATTAAATTTTTAAATGATTTTTTAGCATTAAATCCAGACCAGTGCTGTAAGCTACCCAGAGTCATGTATTTGAGATACACATTGAAATAATGAATAAATAAAAATATAGAAACTTATTGCTTTCTCTTCTCATTTTTAGAACATAGTGGTCTTTCAAAAATAGATAATAAACATATACTGTGCATCCATTACTTAATATCAGGGGAGTAAGTTTCTGTCCAGTTACATAAAATTATTCTCTGCAGTGCCCCAGAATTGACATGATATTATTTATAATTGATATCATAAAGATATAATTGATATTATATCTTCATGATATAATAGCTTCCATGTTTTAGGGATATAGTCAAACATCGCAAAAACCTTAATTATTTTCTTCCCAAAATTGGATTGACTTATGTAGTGATCTGAAACAATAGGACTGTAGCTGGCAAAGATCAGATCATGTAAGTTAACAGAACATTCAAATTTCTTACAAAGCAAAAGGAACAAAAATATAATGTCCATCTCTTTTTAAACATTCTCTAAGGCGATGAAGTAATATTATTTTTATGGACTAATTTCATTTTTAAATCATAAGCATGTTTTACATTTCTTATCACCCTGACCCATTAATTTTCCAGAATTGGATATTCAATTTTTCATTCCACAATTCAGATATATAACTAATATTAACTGTCATTTTACTTTTTAACTTCTTATAAAATTGAATTGTTTTCTGTTCAAACACTGCATCTCTTAAGGATCCTAAAATTGCACCTATCTTGGAGGCTGGTAAAACATCTGAACCATACTATTTAATTAATACATGTCTCATTTGCCTACATTGCCAGGTGAATATTGTAGGCAAATCATATTCAACATGCAATCTCTCAAGATCTTTAAAACAACCATTTGAAATTGTTTAATTTAGGTCTGACTTGTTTAACCCACACATTCAATAATCTTCATTTTTCAAATTTGGGTTGTTCCACAATGTTAATGTCTTATGAGGTTTGGGATCAAAACATAACCACTGTTAATGATCATATGTCCTTATAGCTCTCAAGACTGGAAATAAAGATCCCCATTGAACATACTGGACCCTTCAAAAGTCTATGTATTAGGAAGGCATCTATATACCTAATGGAGCCTATGACTCAAGGCCTTTGTATATATATATTTGTATATAAGCCGCCCAGAGTCCCTTGGGAGTTGGGCGGCATAGAAATATAATAAATAATAATAATAATAATATATGAGATTGCCTATCTCACATTATACCCAGCCTACCCAATCCAATTGCACACACAAAAATGGCAGTTGAAAGTTCCCTCCCCATTTACCAAGAAATACAGCAGAAATAAAGCAGACATTCAATGTCCTTGTTCCTCTGGAACAGCATGTTCCTAAGATGAGCTTGGCTCCCTCTCTCACTGTCTTCCAGAAGCTTATAAAATGTTTGCTGTTCCAGAAGGTCTTTGGAACCTGATTGATGAGGTTCCAGATGTGCCAATGTCAATGATAACACAATACTTCAGATCCATTGTTTTTCCAGATAGATAGATAGATAGATAGATAGATAGATAGATAGATAGATAGATAGATAGATAGATAGATAGATAGATAGATAGATAGATAGATAGATAGATTCTTTGCATTGGCTCGTTGCTGTTATTCCTTGTACTCTGTCTAGAGTATTTGAAGACTGGGACAGTTTATAAATTTTACAATTAAGAGTAAAATAAATCTGGGGATAAATGGAAATGTATTATTTTTCATTATAAGGTACCCATAATTTAGAGTTTAGTCTCAGATAAATGAGTTTTGTTTTCTAAGACAGAGCTCTTCAAAATTTGATTTTTCTTATTGTTTTTATTGAAATTATACTATTATTATCATGGGGAGGGGGAAGAGAAAAACTAAATACAAACTAAGATTGAACGTTTCAGAAACATAACTCAGGTACGTGTATATATTTCTAGAAATTTGGTTGAAATGGTGCTACATTCTCCTCCATGATTAAAGCAGGTGACATCTTCTCTGTGATTTGACAAGCTTTTCTTCTCTTCCCCCCTCCCCCCCCTTATTTTAACTTTATCTTCATTAATTTTTAAGTTTAAACTTAAGGAAGCAGCACTGAATGCACAACTGAAAAGAATCAAGGTTATCCTTTCCAGGTCACAAACCACCTGTCTAATTTCAAATTCAGTTTAGTGAATGTTGGCAAAACAAGTGGATTCTCGCTATCTGTGTATTGAGCCCTCTGGTAAACCAAACGGACAGAAAAGTCAAGGACACATGTTGCAAATCAAATAATTTCAGTTTACTGTAAGTAGAACATGTATTAATTTTACATCAATTGGTATAACACAGTAGTCCATAAATTAAAGACAATGTTATTATCTTGTATAATATAGGAAGTCAGGTAGAAATGCCACCATCATTAAATTGGCTTTTTGCATGCAATGTGTATGAATGTAATTGTTTATAGAATTTTGTATATAATATACCTTCTTTTTAATGAAACTATTGTAATAACATTTCTCCAGCAAATCAATTGGCAAATAGCTGATATGGTAGATTAAAATAAAAAGTAGTCTCAGGAGCATTTGAGAAGAACGGAATGCTATGATTAGGTTGTGTTATGTTAATTGAATAAATTCACATATTATTTCCTAAATGTATTAATTTAATTTAATTTAATTAATTGTATTTCTATGCCGCCCAACTCCCAAAGGACTCTGGGCGGCTTACAACAAGGTATAGAAAATACATTTTAAAACATCATAAAATATTTTTAAAAAAACAACAGTTAAAAATCACAAACATACATATCATTCAAAGCCGGACCTTGCAAATTGCGAGATCAAAGGCCCCAAGCTTGCCGGAAAAGCCAGATCTTCAATGCTTTCTGGAAGGCCAATAGGGTGGGGGCAGTCTGGATCTCAGGGGGTAGCTGGTTCCAGAGAGCCGGGGCAGCCACAGAGAAGGCCCTTCCCCGCGGACCCGCCAGCCGACACTGCTTAGCTGACGGGACCTGGAGGAGACCAAGTCTGTGGGATCTTACCGGTCGCTGGGAACTATGAGGTAGAAGGCGGTCTTGAAGATAACCTGGCCCTGAGCCATTTAGGGCTTTAAAGGTAATAACCAACACCTTGAATTGTGCCCGGAGACCAATAGGAAGCAAGTGCAGCTTGCGGAGGATTGGTGTAATGTGGGTGTACTTAGGTGCACCCACGACAGCTCGCGCAGCTGCATTCTGGACCANTAGGTGATACGGGCATGGGTGACTGTGAGGAGAGCCTCCTGATCCAAGTAGGGTCGCAATTGGTGCACCAGGCGAACCTGTGCAAAGGTCCCCCTAGCCACAGCTGTTAGATGTTGCTCTAATCTTAGCTGTGGATCTAGGAGGACACCCAAATTGCGAACCCATTCTGAGGGGGACAATTTCTCTCCCCCCAGAACCAAGGATGGACAGTCGATACAGTCTTTAGGAGGCAGTACCCACAGCCACTCAGTCTTGTCCGGGTTAAGTCTGAGCCTGTATTCTGCTGGTGTTGGTCTTCAAGGAGGAACAAAGACCTGTGAACATTGCTGAAGCTCTTTTCTTCCCTCCAAATGTATAAAATCTTGTGCCTATAGATTTCCATCACTTTTTTCTCAGGCTTGAAGGCCAGAAGAAAAATATTCTCTCACACTCTTTCATAAAGGTTAACTTTCTTCAAATACTAAATTATAAATTTAGGGCAAGATTTTAAACTACCAAAATTTATTTATTTATAAAATTTATTGGCCACCCATCTTACCACAGGGTAACTCTGGGCAGCTTATGAATGAAACTGCATTCAAAATTATAATTGATGGTATATCTCATTCAAGAAGGTATGCTTGGAAAAATACTAGAACTTACTAGGACAGGACTTACTTCAGGCTTACTATACCTTAGTTACCCTATGGACTGATTTTACCTCTCAGAATAAATATGATATGGTATCATGTAGTAATAATATTGATACTATTTTTTTTTCCTGGAGCAAATTTTTGTTAGCTAAAAAGCTACTTCTAGTTTTAATTTTTTAAATTTGGTTTTTAAAAATGCTTGCCATCCTGAAATATTAAAGTGGCATATATACACACATATACACATATGTACAGTATGTATCTATGAAAGTATAAATTCCCTTCTCACCTTAATGGATGATCTGTGTCTTCCTCAATCTTTGGTTCTCTACCAGAGGCCTGGGAGTCTGACAGGATCTTAACCATTCCTAATACTGCACTCTTCTGAACAAAGGGGTCTGGTGTTGTTCCTGGGATTCATTGGATCCACTCCCCCAGCTTAGGAATAATAGCCCTGAGTGCTCCTACCACCACTGGGATCACTTTGGCATTTACTTTCCACATAGTCTCTAATTCCTCCTTCAGACCCTGGTACTTCTCCAGCTTCTCAAACTCCTTCTTCATGATGTTGCTGTCACTTGGCACTGTTACATCTATCACCACTGCTGTCTTCTGGTCGTTATCTACTACCTCAATGACTGTTGATTGGCCAGTATTTTCCTCTCCATCTGGATCTAGAAATACTATGGAAGTCCCATAGGATCTTAGTCCTCTTATATTCCATGAGCTTCTGTGGAATTGCCTGTCTGAACTTGGGAGGCGCTAGCCCATATACTATGCAAATGTTCCTGTAGTCAATACCAGCTACTTGGTTGTGCAATTCAGTGTATGCTGTTCTTGTCTGCGTCCTACATTCTGCCACTATGGACTGTTTCTGAGGTCTGTATAGTCTTCACCTTGGGTCCTGTCTAGACAAGTGCTTCTATGGATCTGGTGCTTAATACTGTTTTGTGAACAGTGCCTCAGTGCTGTCTTTTAGTCCAACTTTTTCCAGTCACTGGTAATATTTCTCAATGTCAACCCCTACAGGTTTCTTTCAATGGTACATCCCATACAAGGTCTGGTCTTGTCATGGCAATTTTATGCTTGAACTTCCTTCTGTGTCTGCTACTGCCTCAGGTATTTTCTCACAGTTCATCTTTGGGTGCCATTGTGTGTATGTGTGCACTCATACACCTGTGCAGACATGCACACACACATGCACAAATGGAGGGGGAGACATTAAAAAAAAATCAAGGGATGCAGACCCACCATTCAGTAACCTGAAGTATCTTCCACCAGCTTGTGGAACCTTAAGAAAGGTCACTTTCCTTAAACCCAACCCTCACCCTCTCAACTAAATTTTGTTCTTTTTCTTCAGAAAAGTTGGAGGATGATTAAAGATGAGTCGTTTTGGGTCTTTCCTGCATGGAGACTGGCTCTCTAGGACTTTGCTTGACTTTCCCCTCTTCTGCTGGTGGCAATGACTTTAACAGTACCATCAAAATGCCACGTTGTAGATACAGATGTTTTCCCCTATTTGGAACATCACTGTCCATGGAAATGGTATGGGGAAGTGGATGCACTTAATAGCTACTGTTCCAATACATTATAGTCACCTGAAGTGATTAATCGTAGAGGATTCATAAATTCTTTATGAGTAGGACTCAAGGAGAAGGAGTGGCTTCAGACATGATGATGTCATATGCTCCCTGTGGACAATCTGATGATCAGGAAAGATCTTGACATAAGTAATTGAACATAAAAACATATGAATGAAAAAGATAGGCAAAGGGTGAGATGAATCATGTTGCTTTTTTAACTGGGGAATTTATTTTTCTTTTATGTCCTGGAAAGAGCATTTACTTCATATTAAATCAACCATAATATACAGAGACAGCATGACCAAGATACTGAGGCTGGAAACATTTCTTGGTTGCAAGAGTTCTTGGCCTTATTTCAGAGAAGGATAAAGAAGATCCTGGGCAATTCATAGATATCCTGTTCACAATATTTCACAATACCATATATCATTTTTATATGTAGCATTTTAAAAAAGCATCCAGAAGAGGAGGAGGAGGAGGAGGAGGAGGAGGAGGAGGAGGAGGAGGAGGAGGCGCCCGGAGGAGGAGGAGGAGGAGGAGGAGGAGGAGGAGTAAAAGGAGAAGCAGGAGGAGGAGAAGGAGAAGGAGAAGGAGAAGGAGAAGGAGAAGGAGAAGGAGAAGGAGAAGGAGGTGCATTTAGTGATGCAAAGGTTAAAAAGGAATATATTTCTCAGTGAAAGCTATTCAAAGTGGTCTGCTCAATTCCTGTATTATATTGGACCTCTAGTACCATAAGTTCTTCTATCTGACATGCCATTGAATACCATGACAAAGCAACAGAAACAGCAAGAACAAACACCCCAGTCGCCTGGTTTTGATTAACAGCTGCATTGCTCTGTGCAAATAATTGGCACATTCCTATAGACTGAGTATAAATAGCTCCACTCTCCATCATTCCTCTCATTTCACAACTGTCTGATTTGTGATTTTGTTCTTGCAATACCAAATAGAGCAGCACATCAGTGGATCAGGCCCCAAGGTAAGCAGCTGCCATTTGCAGTCAGGACACTACTGGGGCATGACCTTGCCACTATTCAAGTCAATTATAGCCTTCTCATTAAGTTAAACAGAAGCAGCCATGGAAGGGAGCCTACTGTTGTATACCCCCAAGATACTAAAGAGAGAGTGCTGTCAGCAAACTAATCAGCCTGAAAACAGGAACATGCAGAGATGTACATGTGTGTTGTACCGACTTTGCAACATGAGCAAAGGTTGCTCTACGGTAAGCTCAGGTGACTTTCTGGAAGACAACTGATACAATCATGTTTTGATGGATTGTAGTGACAGCTCATTGTGCTGTTTTAATCCTGAGAGCACCAAAAGCACTTCCTCCAGTCTTCCTACCTGACAGTCCTTTCCTTAAAATTACTCTTTGGTGATTTCCTTATCTAAAAGACACATTAAAAATGATGGTTAATTTTTTTTATTTTTCTGCCTTCCTCTCCTTCAGAAGAAGAAGAAGAAGCAGGGGTAACCTCTTGTGTGCAGGATATTTACTGCTTTAGGGCACAATCTGTTGCTGCAGAGTTGTAGCTATTGCTGATGCAGTTATTGTCATTATCTGGGCCTCAGCAACAAGGCATTCTGTCTTGTTTTTCATCTATGAAGGTGTTGATTTATTGATAATACTAATCTTGTTTGAGAATTACAGAGCTAGCAAGTCAAATGAGTTTATACAGAGGAGAGAAAAGACACAAATCCTTTACTCCCAACTTGTCTTTAGTGTCAGTGATAGCCTATGAAAAGCATAATCCTCTTCCCATTATATATGGTGCCTAAGACTGGATTAATCAAGATCTTTTTTAATCCAGATTAGTATTGCATGTGCTTTTCATAACTCTGTTCTCCCTGTCCCTGATTTTTCAAAAAGTTCTTTTTTTAGAACACGATCACACTAAATTCCATTCTTCACCTTTCCATTCCTTGTTACTGAACTCAGGATGATCCAGAAAAGAGAAGGTGATGTTGGAGATGTTGAGAGAATCTCTAGTCCATGCCATCTAGATCTCCTTATACATATTCAACATTCCAAGCTGAACTGGGATAGGGTTAACTTATACAACTCTTGGCTTTTATATTGTCACTCGATATACACTACAAGATTTAACTGTGGAGTAATACTGTGAGCTTTTTCTTTTTCCTATCAAAGCTAATAGTAGAACTTATTCTATAGCTCAGAGAAGAGATTGAAACTTTCAAGGTCAAACTATCTCTAAACATGCCTTTGGGTTAGGGTCTTTGACAGAAATCAGGAACACTGCATGATACAGAGAATCAATCTGGAACTGTAAAAACTACTCCACTTTATGTAGTCATAACCAGACTCATGCACCATTATGAAGTAATCCATTGAGAAGGTACCATGATATGGGTATAGGAGCCTGACTGAATAATCAATCAAAAAAGGAGACCAAGTCATACAGAAGAGGAGACACGATGTTTATAATGTAGAATGAAGCCACTGATACTATTACATTGCTGTTTTCTTTCTTTCTTTTAGTGGGCAATGTGCAGGCACCAACCTGCAGAATGTGAATAAGCAAATAATAAGATGTTGGCAAACAGAGCAGTTTGTGCCATGCTCCCAAATTAGCCCACTTCCTTCAAGAGCATTGACAAACAATATTATATCTTCAGATACAATCATCTATATTATATCATAACATCAAAGGTACATTTCAACTATCACACTGCTTACATGGGTAGTATATAGGAAAGAATATGAGGCTTCCTAGCACTTGTCACACAGCAAAATATCTTATTGTAGCTCTATTTGCAATTATATTGGAGCCCTAATATATAGACTGCTGCTTTAGAAGGCAATAAATCATGTTTCAATCCAGGATGTGCTGGATCCTAATTTCAAAATAAATATATTCAGAGGTGTGGAACACAGCCACTGATGACAAAGTCTGTGTGTAATCCTGAACCTGCTTTTAACATAATTTCCCCACCCTGCAAACCCACCAAGCTCCACAAAATGGTGGGGTTTAAGTTGTGATGCCATGATATCTATTTCATCAATTTTGCATCTACTTCATCATCATTTTACACCTAGCGCACCCCATCCTGTCTATTCCCTGCTAAGTCAAAGTCTTTGTTTCCTGATTTTTAATATTTTTCTTCAGACTAGTGGAGAAACTTGTTTTCCGACATGTTTCTTAAAACCTCTTTCTCTTCTACCCGTCGGAGCAAATTGTTACAGATTTTTAAAATCATAAATTATTCATGAGATGCAGTTTAATGTGATTGCTAATTTTAACATCCATGGTGTGCCAAATAAGCATCTCATTGCCTAGTATTACCTTCTGACTATTTTTTTCTCCAAAACTAATGATCTGTCATAAATATGTGGGTACTACTGTCCCTAGGAAATAGCAAAAAAATTTTAATTGCTACTAATTTTTTACAGCAAAGACTGGATGTGTTGTGAAAAACTGTCGGGTTGTTCTTTGTCACTTAGCTATGCCATAAATTATCATTTTGATATGTGTACTTAAATCTGAATTTGAAGATAGAAGAAGTATCGAGTCTTTGTAAAAGTCAATAGGCTATTACCTCATCATACCTATCATACCGAGGTGGCGCAGTGGTTAGAGTGCAGCACTGCAGGCTACTTCAGCTGACTGCTAGCTGCAGTTTGGCGGTTCAAATCTCACCGGCTCAAGGTTGACTCAGCCTTCCATCCTTCTGAGGTGGGTAAAATGAGGACCCAGATTGTTGGGGGCAATAGGCTGACTCTGTGAACCGCTTAGAGAGGGCTGTAAAGCACTATGAAGCGGTATATAAGTCTAAGTGCTATTGCTATTGCTATTTCTAACGTTTTATTTGCCTAGGCAAATAGTGTGCATTGGGACATTGCACAGTAGGGCAAAACAAAATGCAAAATGCAATCTATCTGCAGATAAATGTTTATTTCCTAGCACAACAAGGTTCTGAATTTGAATAGGAAACACATTATGTTTTAACTTGGAGGAAAAAAGAATCGGAGCTATGCATATACATAATATAAACACTGGAATCAGGTTTCCTATGTGGATGGAGGGTAAATTCAATTCAAAGTTTTATGCATCTAATTTGCACTTCCTGAAGGAATATGTGAGCAGAATAATCATTATCCTGCAGTATGCATGCTTTTTATAGTTTTACTGTGCAATTCTACAATCAGAATGTGCAGAAAAATTAAGGAGAAAATTGAAACTCTCAGATCTTCCCACCCATAATTCCATTTCATTTTATACAAGGTGGATTTGTAGTCTTCATAACTGCAAGGATAAGAAATATGGAGCTAATATTTATTGACACTAGAAACATTAATGAATGCCTGAAGGATTACAAATTTCTTTGCCACTCCAGGGCAGGTTGAGAGCAAGAGGGGGCAAATGATGACATAATGCAAGCCGCAGTTATTACATATTTGCATCCAATATGGGTGCAAGTATGAAAAGCACACTTTGCATTGTGTTATAACTCAGGTCTCTCTCTCTCTCTCTCTCTCTCTCTCTCTCTCTCTCTCTCTCTCTCTCCCCCCCTCTCTCTTTCTCTTTCCTCCCCCCCCCCTTCTTCCCCTTTCTCCTCCCCCCCCCCCCCACCCCCCGCCCGACGCAAACGCGGATCTGACTCCCGAACTAATTATTAGACAGCATTATTCTCTCTCTCTCTCTCTCTCTCTCTCTCTCTCTCTCTCCCTCTCTCTCTCTCTCTCTCTCTCTCTTCATTATTACAGTTTGCACTGGACTTCTAGGAAGCATTCCTGAATTTCTTATTTCAATTCGTTCTTAAAACTTGCTTTTAATACTACCATTCTGATCAGGCAGGCAGTATCTTGCACAGCATGCCCTGTTTTTCATTGTCATTATTTTCAACTGAACTCAAACTGACAGCTCATCTTCTATGATTAATTTTATTCTTCCAGGGTTACAAAGTGTTATAGCTCAGGGTACAGCCCATGTAGCACAGCTGGTTCAAAATTATTAATTTTTATGTTGCTTCGTTTTTAAAAAAAAACACCCGCATACTGGAAAATCACATTGCCTTTCATTTATGATATATGTATATATGTACAGTGTGGTTTTACATATAGAATATAAATTACATCCATAAATACAATCAGACTGTTGAGCTGTCATACTGCCTTCTGTCAGCTTTTGCTCTGATGTCTTGTTTTATTGCTAGGATGCTATGATTTTTTTTTACTTTGATTGCTATAATAACATCAAGACACTGCACAGCTTTTAAATATATTCCTTTCAGCCTTTGTTCTTAAAAGAGACCAGTTATTTATTTCCATCTTCTGAAGAATTCTACTCATAATCCAAGCAGTGAGTCAAATGTCAGGAGTGCTGGTAAAAGAAACAAAGAATTCTTGTCCCACCAAAAGAGAGCAAATCAGCATGTAGTTTGAACCTGAGTGATTTTTATACGTGCTAATCTGTGCATAACAACATGGGACCTTATATTACTTTTGACTGCAGCTTATTGCTCTGAATGTACCAGTATTTCACTGACACAGGTGAGAATTGTCTAATATGGCTGCTTTTCCCCTAGCTAGGCCACTTCATATGTCATAGAAATAGCACTTAGACTTGTATATCGCTTCACAGTACTTTTATAGCCCTCTCTAAGTGGTTTACAGAGTCAGCCTATTGCCCCCAACAATCTGGGTCCTCATTTTACCCACCTTGGAAGGATGGAAGGCTGAGTCAACCTTCAGCCCGGTGGGATTTGAACTGCCAAATTGCAGGCAGCTGGCAGTCAGCAGAAGTAGCCTGCAGTACTGCACTCTAACCATTGCACCACCGTGGCTCATGATGTCCCTCACAGCATTGCCCCAGGAGAGCATAGAGCTATCACCAGTCCATTTCTCCAGACTGTATCACATGAAGTAGCACCACAACCAGCAATGGGCTTGTCTTTTTTTTTTAAGTGTTAGCATATAGTTCAAGCCACCCAGTCAAGAAACAATTAGAGAAGAATTACATGTTATGAAATGCCCCAGGTTTTGGAGAGTTTAAAAAATGATGATGAAACTTCACATTTCTCTCTTTCTGTCTGCAAGTCAGGGATGTCCTGTAAAAGCCACACAATTTTTCAAAGAGAAATCGCTATCGCAAATATTATGAAAGTGGGTTATATCATAGCATTCAAGAACTGGCCATTTGAAGAAGAAAAAATTACAGTACTAAAGTTCGGTATTTCCATCAAACACACTAAAAGTACTGATAGTTACATATGGAGGAATGTAAAAAAAATTGAATTGCCTTGGATGTCTTGCTCAAGAGTTAAATTTTAAAGATATCATTACCGCATCAGTCATCAGATCATACTATTATACACTAAAGGATGATTGCTGCATTCAACAATGAATTGCATAAAGTTTATGGATATTGCACCATCAAAATATGAAGAATGTTCAGCTATGTGACAATTAAGCACATGATAACTGACTGATCTTAGAGGCAAATTGTCCTGATTTCATTATATCATATAAATCATTCCAATTCAGTCTCACAGTTTTGAAATATAGCACCTGCATTCAGTTCTATGTCCTGTAATAAACTATGAGCAATAAAAATGAGATTGTAGGTAAAATGTGTTTTTTGGCATTATTTGAGGGATGCCCTAAACAGTGAACACTAAACTAGAGTCTCACAATCATTTAGATATGCTGTACACCCCCTCACATTTTGTAAATATTTAAGTATATCTTTTCATGTGACAACACTGAAGAAATGACTCTTGGCTACAATGTAAAGTAGTGAATATACAGCTTGCATAACAGTGTAAATGTGCTGTCCCCTCAAAATAATGCAACACATAGCCATTAATGTCTAAACTGCTGGCAACAGAAGTGAGTACACCCCTAAGTGATAATGTCAAAATGGGGCCCAAAGTGTCAATATTTTGTGTGGCCACCATTATTTTCCAGCACTGCCTTAAAACCCTCTTGGACATAGAGTTCACCAGAACTTCACACTGGAGTCCTCTTCTACTCCTCCATGATGACGTCACGGAGCTGGTGTATGTTAGAGACCTTTCACACCTCCACCTTCCATTTCAGTTCCCTCAATGAACTGTAGCTCCCCAGTGTCGGCAGCACTCATGCAGCCCCAGACCATGACATTCCCATTGACTGTAGGCAAGACACACTTGTCTTTGTACTCCTCACCTGGTTGCCGCCACACACGCTTGACACCATCTGAACCAAATAGGTTTATCTTGGTCTCATCAGACCACAGGACATGGTTCCAAAAATCCATGTCCTTAGTCTGCTTGTCTGCAGCAAACTGTTTGTGGGCTTTCTTGTGCATCATCTTTAGAAGAGGCTTCCTTCTGGGACGACAGCCCTGCAGACCAATTTGATGCAGCATGTAGCGTATGGTCTGAGCACTGACAGGCTGACCCCCCACCCCTTCAACCTCTGCAGCAATGCTGGCAGCACTCATACGTCTATTTCCCAAAGCCAACCTCTGGATATGACGCTGAGCACGGGCACTCAACTTCTTCTGCATGGTCTTGGCCACCATGCTGCAGCTCAGTTTCAGGGTCTTGGCAATCTTCTTATAGCCTAAGCCATCTTTATGTAGATCGTTTTTTCAGTTCCTCAGAGAGTTCATTGCCATGAGGTGCCATGTTGAACTTCCAGTGACCAGTATGAGAGAGTGAGAGCAAAAACACCAAATTTAACATACCTGCTCCCCCTTCACACCTGAGACCTTGTACCACTAATGAGTCACATGACCCCAGGGAGGGAAAATGGCTACTTGGCCGCAGGGGTGAAATGCTCCCGGTTTGCTCGTACTTGTCGGTCGCCGTAGAGCCAGTCGCCAAGGTAGCGCGAGGCGCCGCCCACCTGCCCGGATGCCGCCATTTGGGTTCTTTTACCCTCTGCGAATGCACAGAACGCTTTGTGCATGAGCAGAGGGTAAAAGAACCCAAATGGCAGTGTCCGGGGGCGCCCCCCCTCCGGGCTGCCAACCTGGAAAGGTTGGGGAACTCTGATTTCAGGGGTGAAGTGCTCCCGGTTCGCTCTTACCTGTCGGTCGCCGTAGAGCCAGTCGCCAAGGTAGCGCGAGGCGCCGCCCACCTGCCCGGATGCCGCCATTTGGGTTCTTTTACCCTCTGCGAATGCACAGAACGCTTTGTGCATGCGCAGAGGATAAAAGAACCCAAATGGCGGCGTCCGGGTGGATGGGTGGCGTCTCGCGCTACCTTGGCGACCGGCTCTACGGCGACCGACATGTACAAGCGAACCGGGAGCATTTCACCCCTGCTTGGGCCCCATTTGGACATTATCACTTAGGGGTGTCCTCACTTTTGTTGCCAGCAGTTTAGACATTAATGGCTGTGTGTTGCATTATTTTGAGAGGACAGCACATTTACACTGTTATACAACTGTATACTCACTACTTTACATTGTAGCCAAGTGTCATTTCTTCAGTGTTGTCACATGAAAAGATATACTTAAATATTTACAAAATGTGAGGGGGTGTACTCACTTCTGTGATATACTGTGTGTGTGTGTGTGTGTGTGTGTGTGTATACACATACACATATACATACACATAGATACATAGATACATAGATACATACATACATACATAGATACATAGATACATACATACATACATACATACATACATACATACATACATACATACATACATGGATTAGTTAAGCCTTGGAAATCTGATGACAGTAAAGCAACAGGCTGAATTTACTGATCCAAATTCCAATTTATACATCACTGCAATGGATTATTGCTGTCAGTGCAAGGACCCCCAAAATTTAGGGCATAGTCGTGCATCAAACCAAGCCATACAGTGCTGGCCAATATCCAATGGCAAATCCCATGGCTCCTCTGCTGATGTGCAGCATTGCTCTACCTCATTATTCAGTTTATACCTGAAAGAAATTTGTAGTGCAAATTAGTTGCAGTGCAACATTCCATTTAGCCCAGCAATTAAAAATGTTGTTTAGACACAAAGAAAATATTGGCTGCCCATTGCTTGCAAATATCAATAAATCTGACAGCGTACTTAAACACTACTCAGAAAATGCAACTATTTGAATACTGTTCAAGGGTAAGTGATAAAATGCAATATTGAATGTGCTGTTGTTATTTAAAATTGCGCTTTCTGTTATTTGTCAATGCATTTTCAGGTCCTCTTTAAAGGATTTATATTAATCTCTGCAGCACCAAGTAGTGTGGGATCAAATGATCTGAAAGGACTGCATCCACATTAGCCTCTCCACACACTCTTGAATCAGTAAATAATTTATAGGATTTCCATGCAAAATCCTTTCTGTAATATTCAAGCTATGTGTAACCTGAACACATATTAATTAATTAAACTAATTCTATAAGTAGCTCATTGGGAAGAAGACTACAACCATTTTAAAACCACTCAGTTGTAAATAATTACTATTCTTAATGACAACATATAAAGTTAAATGGTAATAATACTGGGATGGCCAGTGTTGATTTTTTTTTAAATGCATTTTAATATGTGTAATGTTAATGGATGTAATGGCCTATGGGTCACATATTTATTAAATTCGGAATATGCATATGTGTGTGTGTTTGGATACTGTATATAGAGTACTGTATACTACATAATGTCCTGTCTTCTGATATGTGCTATCGCCGGAATGTAAAGACAGAAGAATCATTTATTGAAGCCTTTACTATAAATGCTGGATGTGTCACAAATGTATGATCTCCATATACCTAATATAATAAGAATGTTGCATAGAAAGATCTCCTCATTCAAGGCAGAGTTGCAGAAAGTGAGAGGGTGATCATATGGAACAAGATTCACCAAAGGATTCCCAGGATAGATCAGGTTGAATGGATGCTGTTGAATGTTGCCTCAACATTGATGAAATGCTAAATACTTCATTATTTTCCTTTCATTAAGCTGAGGATATAATTTTGTATTACAGAAACAGAAAAAGACCTATAATAAATATTTACTTATGTATAATAAATAAATGAATAAATAAATGACTTATACCAATCACAAGGATGCTGCTGTCTCTCCTGAGGTTCCAGGGAGCTCGGAAAACTTGCCTTTGGTCCCAGGCCTGGGAGTGATATTTGTTGGTCCCTGTTTTGTTTTGTTGATTTTGCTGTTTATTAGATTATTTTACTCTGGATGATTTAATATTTTTAACTGTTTTTATGTTTTTCTCTAGTTTTGTACATCAATCAAAGTCTACTGGAGTCAAGCACAGTAGTGGGTTTCACTTACCTTCGCTACCGGTTTGAAACTGTGAACGCATGCGCGGGGCACTTCTGCGCATGTGCAGATCGTTTGTGACGTCTAATCCGGGGCAAACCGGTAGCAACCCACCACTGGTCAAGCGGCCAATAAATTTAAATAAATAAATTTATAAAATATGCCAGGAAGTTATAAAGATGGACTATCTGTTGCTAAGCATAGGAACCTGTGCTCAGTTGGAATTACATGATTAATTCTAATCTAATTTCTACTCTTTCTTTCTGTCTTGCCTAGAAACTTAGATATGTACTTTTGAAGCAAAATGTATGAGTCCTCCCTGATTCAGTCTGCAAAATTTTGCATAAAATCTATATCTACCTCCAGTGAGACTCCCTCAAATAATTGGCATTAATTCTTATATTTGCTGAAAGAGTTTCCTTTTTTGCTGTGCTACTTGCATCCAATTATAGGAAAAGGGAAATGCTTTAAAATACTATATTCTGGCATGACACACTTGAAAATCTTTGGGGGATATTAGTTTGTCTTTAATAACTAGTCCCAAATTGTGCCTGGTGGGGCTTTTCTCTGAAAAACAAAGCTTTTCAAACTGCCATGGAAAGAAGTGGTATTATCATATGGTTACTATCTGTCAAGCAGAGACTAATTCTGTAACAAGAGAGAATGAAATAGAGACTATAGAAAGAAGTACAACTAGCTTGCAAAACAAAAGAAACACATTGCAAATATTTATACTTTCATTTACAGATCTTAATTTTTTTTAAAAAAAAACCCCAGAATCATGAATATTTAAAACAAAGAAAATGTTGACCTGCCAGAATTTTTTTTAATATAGTTTTTTCTTCTGCCATGTGTTAAATTTTACATTTAGAGAGTTATCACTGAGGACTTTTCACCCACCCTCAATATCTCATTTTGGGCTGTATGAGTATTTTTTATTTATTTTTCCCCCTCCTACAGAGGCTATTCTACTGACACTTGGAGAATTTTGTTTCATTTTCTATCTGAAAGAGGCTTGCTTCTGGGGGTATAAAAAGTGCAAATTAACATCTCGACATCACAGCAGAAGTGAGGGGGGGGAGAGAAAATGAAGGAAATCTCTGATGAATAGAATTGTCTTGAAGCTGAAAACAGGGGTAGTCATCACAGAACAGCAACAGAGGAAAACACATCATAAGGAACGCTCACACGCAGTGATGTTGTGACAAGAATGAATATAGGCCCCTTTAAGAAAACTTGTTTATGTGTGTATGTTTTTAATTTGTGTTTTATTAATATTCCCTAGAGTAGGTCAGATGTAATCCAAATCCTCATTGTATATGGTTTTAACAAATTCACTCGTATCCTCAGACCCACTTTTCTACCTGTGAAATAGAAGCTATATTGATTTTCTCCTAAGCCTTGTTGAGGGGAAACATAATTTTATTTATTTATTGAAATATTTCTGAGTTATCTTTAAGCCGGAAAATCCTACCAAGACAGCACTTGTTTATTTATCAACTGTATATTCTGCCTCTCTCCCTATCCAACACTCAAAGTGACTTACAATAATTAAACATGCAAATGATAAAAGATACGGGTATGTACATACATATACCTCGCTTTCAAAAAAAATTAATAATATACAGCATAAATAAAGCTAACTTTAAAATTAATATTAAGACAAATATCCTATTAAGATTAAAAATGTTCTTCCACAATAGTAAACAACTACAGTTTTCATTGGGAGGGGGTCACAGGAAATATAACAGAAATGAAGATTAACAAACTGCCATTTCAAGAGTGAGATAGCTATAGAAATAATGCTCTTTTGATCAATTTAGCAGCTCTAAAAGATCAGGAAAAATGGACTTCCATTGCAGAACGTTATGTTTTGATAGATTTATACAGGTAAAGATGATCTTTTAATAAGTAACTTAGTTCCAAAGCATTTAAGGCTTTAAAAACAAGAGATGATACCTTGTATTAAGCTCAGAAATTCACCATTAACCGGTACTTCTGGTATAGTGTAAGGGACAATGTTCCAACCCCCTTGCCCTCTTCAATACAGGTAGTCCTCGACTTACGACCACAATTGAGCCCAGAATTTATGTTGCTAAGTGAGAAATTTGTTGTGAGTTTTTTGTCCCATTTTACGACTTTTCTTACCACATTTGTTAAGTGAATCACTGCAGCTGTTAAATTAGTAACAGGCTTGCTAAATGAACCTGGCTTCCCCATTGACTTTGTTTGTCAGAAGGTCGCAAAAGAGGATCGCATGACCCTGGGACAAAGCAAAGGTCATACATATCAACTAGTTGTCAAACTAGTTGTAAATCATATTACCATGGGGATGCTGCAATGGTCGTAAGTGTGAAAAATAGTCATAAGTCACTTTTTTCAGTGCTGTTGTAACTTCGAATGGTCACTAAATGAACTGTTGTAAAGTCAAGGACTTCCTGTATTTAGAGAGTTGCATTCGGCGTCGTTGTCTTGAAAGGCAGCTCCACAGAAGACATATTTGAGCAGTCAAGCCTGGACGTCATCAGAACATGAATAAAGCACAAGTCAATATCTGTTTTCTTCAAATATAGCTGTAAAAACCATTAATGATTAAAAAAAAAACTTTCTAGTCACAGCATGTTTCAGGTACCGGAACATCCAGAATGACTCCCAAGCTCCTTATTGACCTTTTAGGAAGAGGCCATTCCTGTTCTGGCCCAGCCTTTGCAGAAGCAAGAAACAGACTCCTTGTCACGAAAACCCCCTCTTTATTTACCTCTTGTGAATTAATTGCATTCACCCACCAAAATGTCCAGGCAATAGTCCTTCAAGGAGTTAACTGCAGTAACAGACCATATCAGTTCCTTGTGATAATTTGTGAGCTCCCAGCCGAAAGGCTGCAAATTAAGTTCTGGCAAGCAGTCTTTGTGGCACGAAACACAATGAGCAAAATCTTCAGAAATATGAACTGTTGTCTCCTACGACAACCACTCCACTTTCCTTCTATTTATTCCCCAGCCAAGGAGGGTCCATTCAGCGTCCACGTGTGCTTTGCTTCCCGAGTCGACTCCTTGTCCTCCGTTGCTCACCTCTTCTAATTGCTCTGCGCATACGTGCGTCTGGAACAACATACGTGCATCTGGAACAGGCCCCAGCTGTTCTTCCTCCTCACTCATATCAGCCTCCAAAGGCAGCTGCCTCTCCCATGGCTGGGAAATGTCAGACGGCCCTGGCTCTATCTCTGCATCCGACCCAGAGCATCCATCAGAGCCTTCCCCAGACTCCAGAAGTGGCCCAAGTTCCTCCCCAACCTCCTCATCGTCCGAGTCTGCCGCCAGCTCTGCTGGCAGCTGGTGGGCCACAACAATTCCTTCTCATTTTAAATCTCCATCTAGAGTTTTTGGTTTCTTTATCTTCAGTACTTACATCTTCTCTTGATCTTCTCTAGATTTTCAATTTGATTTTCCTATTCAATGTCAGAAACAGCCTTCAGACTTCAATGCCTTTTGGGAATGAGTAGATACAAATTATAACTACAGTGAACTGTCATAAACCTACTGACTTCTTACTGACAAGAGCTCATAGGGCAACAATTATGAGGTAAAGTCCACCAGCCCCACCTTCTGAGGCTATTCATTCAGGAAGGTTTGGCAGCACTAAACCTTCTTGGCTTAATTCAATCAAATAATCAGAAGAAGAATATAGTTGATGATAGTGATGGCTGTTGAAAAAACTAATGTAGTTGGATTCCTTCTAAATCTCTTCCCAGCTGGAAATCACCCACCAGACCAACCAAGATATATTCTATCCTCTATTCAGGTCCAAAGTATGGTCAGAATGTATCAATGTCAGTAGTGTCAGTCAACTGTCATATTATTCAGAGCCACATGATTTAAATTTGATTTCATCAGCTGAGAATTTCAAAATCTTAGGGGGGTATTAATCACTTCAAATGCCAATCTTAGCTATAAAGAATTTTCATTTCTTTGAAAAGCTTGCCAACATCCTCAGATTACAAACGTTGAAAGCTATTCATAACTGTAGAAGAAAACAATGCATTGGCCCAGTCTTACTTTGTTTCTGATATAAGTATGGCATTCAATTCAGCATTGATACCTGCTGAAAATACGTAAGAAATTGATCACAACTGTCCACAGTTATATTTTATATTCTATACCTTGGAGGCCTTTAAGCCTCTTACAAAACACTGAACCAGACAAATACAATATGGACTTGTTGAGAATAGCTTCTAGATCAAATTTAACAGGCAGCAGTTGGTTTTTAAGTCTAATGGATATAGGCATTGTTTCTGGCAAATAAAGGAAATTTGAGGATATTAGGAGTATGTAACTTATTTGTAAAAGTTGGTTTCAATTCTACACATAAAAAATATTACTAAATTGATTAAGAGTTTAAGACAGTATCATGAAATACAGGTCTAGATGCAAACAATATTGAAATTATTTGAAATAACCAGCCTGTCTGTTTTTTTACTGCTGCTGTTCCTCGATCAAAAGTATTTGACCATTAATTAGATCAACGGTAAGCAATCCTTTACAAGCAAATGAAATTTTCATTCCTCTCTCTTTAAAATAATCCAAATGACTATTTAAAGATGATTTGTACAATCTATCAAAAATTAATGTATTATTAAAATACATCTTTATCTTATAGTTCAGGCAATAACCTTGTAAAACTGAAGGTGAAAGAAGATTAAAAACTATGAGGACTATTTCTAAAATTCAACTACATTACATTGTATTACATTACAGAGTCTCATGGCGGATGAAAAGTCTAGATGGCTACAGGTATGTGGATTTTGCATTTCAGAAAACATAAAGCTTCCAAGATCCCTTATGGCTCAATACTAAGAAATCATCCCAGTAATGTTGTCGCCCTGTACTGTTTGACCCTATGTATGCCTTGGTGTTCCAGAATTCTGCTGTAATTATAGAAAATGCTACAATTTTCTAATGCTATAAAGCATATTGTTGAGACAGTAACAGGTATTCTTCTTACATTGGCTGTTATCAAGAACTCTTTCAACATTTATCTAAAAGAAATGGATGAAAAAATGCGAAGAGTCAGAGGTTAAAAAGAATACTGTAATCTTATAAACTGGTGCTGAGGAAAGATTCCTGTGAAACCAGTAGGTGGCAACTGCACCTTTTCCTCCTTAGAAATGTTCCTTCTATTCATTTCTTCTCAGAATGACCTCAGTCTCTTTCCTAATCTACTTAGACCCAACTCAATCAGCCATATAAATATTATTTTAAAAATAAGTAAGGTGTGTTAATATTTGAATAGCATTAAAATATTCTTTGTCCAGAACTTGACAAGAGATGTGGACATGGGAAGCTATATACCCCAAGATGCTTCTGATTATTAGAACTTGTTAATTTTCTGTGTTCTCAATATCCATATCAATGATGCAGAATGCCTTGGTAACTAGTAGATTACTGTAGCAGGTGCCAGGGAATGAGGAAGCCATTTAGCAAGGCCTTGGGGCTGCTGTTAAGACTGTCAGTATTGGCAAGCATAAAGGGAGTGGTGATATCTTCTGGAACAAACATCTGAATTCATATGGGATACAAAGTAAAATAGTTTGCCAAGCCCTATCAGACTCAAAGCATTGGGCGCTTCACTCATTATCTGCCTTTTTGTTGTATGTTCACTACCATAAGTTCTGTCAGGTCAATCTGTTCCTGTTTATTTTTTATTTTTTTTGGTGATTCTTTCTTCTTTCTTAATAACTCCAAATAATCAGGGATCACAGAATTACAGTAGAGAGCTGTTGTCATGATGCAGTATCAGATTTGAATTGGTGTTGGGCAAATAATTATTTTGAAAAATAAGAGGATCCCTATTTCATTTTTATTACATTATATGGTTTGCTCCCCCATTTCTAATCTATTCTTTTTTTTTTTAAAGACAAAAGTTAGCCTTTGACTTAAGACCACAATTGAGCCCAAAACTTCATTTGTTAAGTGAATTTTGCCCCATTTTACGACCTTTTTTGCCACAGATGTTAAGTGAATCACTGCGGTTAGGCTGAGCACTTTTCAATATCTTCATCAATGATTTGGATGAGGGGATAGATGGAGAACTCATCAAATTTGCAGATGACACCAAGCTGGCAGGAATAGCCAACACTCCAGAAGATAGGCTTAAGATACAGAAGGATCTTGACAGACTTCAACACTGGGCCCTATCTAACAAAATAAAATTCAATGATGTAAAGTAAGGCTCTATATTTAGACAAGAAAAACCAAATGGACAGGTATAGAATAGATGGTACCTGGCTCAATAGTAGTAACTGTGAGAGGGATCTTGGAGTCCTAGTGGACAATCACTTAAATATGAGCCAGCAGTGTGCTGCAGCTGCCAAAAAAGCCAATGCAGTCCTAGGCTGCGTTAACAGAGGGATAGAATCAAGATCATGTGAAGTGTTAATACCAATTTATAATGCCTTGATAAGACCACACTTGGAATACTGCATCCAGTTTTGGTTGCCACAATGTAAAAAAGATGTTGTCCAGGAACGGCAACAAGAAGGATTGAGGGCTGGAAGCCAAGTCTTAGGAAGGGAGATGGAAGGACTGAGTGAAGTTTAGCTTTGAGGAGACCAAGATGGCCCTTTCATGTCCCAGAAGGGATGGCACAGAGAAGGTGGTCAAGATTAGAGGTGGTCAACATTAAGAGTAGTTTAATGAAAAGAAGGACTAGGGGTGACTTAATAGCAGTGTTCCAATATCTAAGGGATTGCCACAAAGAAGAGGGAGTCAAACTATTCTCCAAAGCACCTGAGGGTAGAACAAGAAGTAATGAATGGAAACTAATCAAGGAGAGAAGCAATCTGGAACTAAGGAAAAATTTCCTGACAGTTAGAAAAATTAATCACTGGAACAACTTGTCTCCAGAAGTTGTGAATGCTCCAACATTGGAAGTTTTTAAGAAAAGATTGGACAACCATTTGTCTGAAATGGTATAGGGCTTCCTGCCTGAGAAAGGCTTGAAGACCTCCAAGGTCCCTTCTAACTCTGTTATTCTGTTAAATTATTCACCAGCTTTATCTGTTATTCTGTTAGTTGTTAAGTTAGTAACACAGTTGTTAAGTGAATTTGGTTTCCCCATTGACTTTGCTTGTCAGAAGGTTGCAAAAGGTGATCACATTACCCTGGGACACCGTAGCCATCATAAATGTGAGTCAGTTTCCAAGTATCTGAATTTTGATCATGTGACCATGGGATGCTGAAATTGTGGTAAGTGTGAAAAATGGTCATAAGTCACTTTTTTTAGTGCTGTTGTAATAGCAATAACAATTCCAATAGCACTTAGGCTTATATATTGCTCCATAGTGCTGTATAGCACTCTCTGAGCAATTTACAATCTCAGCATATTGCCCACACCAATCTGGGTCCTCATTTTACCAACCTTGAACCGGTCAGGATCGAACTCCAGACTGTGGACCGAGTTAGCCTGCAATATTGCATTCTAACCACTATGCCACCCTGGCTCCTAACTTCGAACGGTCACTAAATAAACTGTTGTAAGTTGAGGACTACCTTTTCTCTTTTTTATTGTGCATTTCTATTGTTTTCCATTCCATTCCATTGTACTGTATATCTGAACAACATATCATAGAAAACAATAGAAATGCACAATAAAACTTTCCTTTCAACAGAGAGGTTCAACAGGTTCTAACAGTTTCAAATTTTGCTGATTGTGGAAGCCTAAAAAGAAGAAAGGGAAAATAGGCAAAAGCTATTTGCAAATTCGTTGCATGTATTTTATGCACATATATATTTTTTACATATCCTAAATATTTACAAAATGGGGAAAATGTAACATTTTTACATTACTTCAAGCTTATTGGTCAAATCTGATAATACATGGCATTAATAATTTAAATCAGTATTCTGTTAAGTAAAGCTTATAATATTATTTTGCCTTTGTTCTCAGTATATACTGTATAACTGAGATTGCAATCCAGCACCCATTTATCTGGAAGTAAGCACTACTGAATTCAGTGAAATTTATTCAGAGTAGAGAACAATGACTCATACTGTGAGATACTTACTGTAGATAGGATTCAGGGGAGAGAACTTTAGTCGCTCAGTGTAGAAAAGGGCCAGCTTTCAACCAATTTTTCCTCTTTCTCGCTGTCTTTTAAATTACAATTTTATAGATATTATTGTAATTTCGCAGTTCTAGGAAAAAGGGATGTCAGAAACCAGAATGCTTTGCTTTATTTGTACCCAGGCTGACGTCAATCAATAGCAGAGTTATTCCCATTTCCCAGTGCCCTGTCAATGCACTTCAACCCGAGCTTGTTGAGGGTCTTTCTTAATTGACTCCACCGAAGCAAATCCAATTTCCTTGTACACATATGCTAAGACAGCTAAATTTAAACCTATTTCTGTTCCATTCTGTGGGGTCTACTCTGACACACATGACAGAATGAGATCACCTGAGTGTGCTTTATGTCTCATCTTAAAGAACCTTTAATTGGAATGATTTCCTGCCATTGTTTCTGAATGATATTAAAGTGATATCCTAGAGGTGAAAACAAATATGTTATTAGACCCACATCATCCACAACCTTGAAAAACATCACTTTTACTTTTACTGCCAGGTTTGATTTATGCTCAAGATGTAAGTGTCAATAACTTGTTTTTGATGGGCAAAATACTGCCAGGAAAAAAATGGATCTAGTTGAATGTTAGGCTATAAAGTAGGTAAGAAACATAATTCAGATGGGCTTGTCCCTCATATAATACACATCCTTTCCATTTCCAATTTCATTGGAACAAGGCGAAAAAATGGTTTCCAATCTATCCCGCCTCATAAAAATAGACCTGTGTTTAATTCTTCAAGACCTGAAATTATCTTTTAGATATTGTCATCCAGTCACCCAAGGCAAACATCTGTGGACAAAGTAATAAAGAAATCTTGTAGGTATAGCAATTTCTAAAGCATTGCTATACTTTCTGTTTTAATGGCAACATTCAAGGTATTAAGGAGAGGCTAAACATATTGATAATAACAAGCGACTGGTATGAAACTATGTGCGTTTGTGCAGTTTACTTCCTATATTGCTGCAATACATTATAACTATGGCCAATTTTACAAAACGAATAGATGATTATTTTCTCTATGAAGAAATCAAGTTCTAGGAAAGCTAATGTTGTTGCATTTTTGGGGTCACAATAACAACACAAAAAAAATCAAAAGGACTGCTCTCACACAATAGGATTATTCGCACATAGCAAGAACATATGCAACAAGATATGTTAATAAAGTCTTCTTACCCTTTTCTAGTCATTTACAATAAGCTCCAGTTCACCATGGTAGCAGCTTCCGAACCCCATTCATCTCAAAAGGCATTTTTATAGGATAAATCCTACTTATTCATATACCAACTTCTAATTATTAAGTAGAGAGATTTATGAGAACAGTCCAACAATTGTTGGATTCTCTATATGTTTTTTTGATGCAGGGCAGAATAATATCAAATCTATCATATTTGTTCTACATCTATGAGGTCTCAAAATATATTGCTTACTGCTTTGGAAAATTCTCCTTCCTTCCTTCCTTCCTTCCTTCCTT
>QLTV01002975.1:3015202-3025591 GCA_003457575.1 Thermophis baileyi | reverse complement strand
CCCCTCCCCCCTCAAAATCAGCAAAAGAGAAAACTATTGTAAAGAGGACAGAACCAAACCATGTGTGGATCATTCAACACATCATATACCATACATGCTGTGAAATCCCCATCCATCCACAGATCTTTCACACAGGCATACAAAGGTAAACTCTAATGTTGCAATTTTTCCATAGAAACATAGACTTCTGCAAAGCCTTTGACTCAGTGGTACACGACAAACTACTTATAAAAGTAAAATCTTATGGCATTTCTGGACCCCTGCACAAATGGCTAACTGCGTTCCTGTCAAACAGGCAACAAGTGGTCAAAATAGGAAGCGCTTTATCAAACCCTGTACCTGTTAACAGCGGTGTCCCCCAAGGCAGTGTTTTAGGACCAACTCTCTTTATTCTTTACATAAATGACCTTTGTGATAATATACAAAGCAACTGCGTCCTCTTCGCAGATGATGTAAAACTATTCAACACCTCCGACAATGCTACTACGCTTCAAAAAGACCTTGACTATGTGTCAGAATGGTTAAACAAGTGGCAACCTCAAATCTCAATCAACAAATGCTCAGTCTTACACATTGGCAAAAATAATCAGAACACAAAATACAAACTAGATGATCACGACCTTGTTGATGATCCTCACTCAGTTAAGGACCTTGGAGTACTCATCTCTAATGATCTAAGTGCCCACTGCAACAGCAAGGCATTAAGAGAGGTTAACCTAATCTTGCGTAGCTTCTTCTCTGGTAATATTGTACTCTTAACCAGAGCATACCAAGACTATTACTACACTCCTCCTTTTGCAACAGAATACCTTATGCATCCAGACTTGAAATTTTAGGCCTATAAAACTTAGAACTACGCTGCCTTCAATCTGACCTAAGTGTAGCACACAAAATTATCTGCTACAATGTCCTACCTGGCAATGACTACTTCAGCTTCAACCGCAACAATACACGAGCTCACAATAGATACAAACTTAATGTAAACCGCTCCAAACTTGATTGCAAAAAAATCGACTTCAGCAACAGAGTGGTCAATGCCTGGAATACATTACCTGACTCTGTAGTTTCTTTCCCAAACCCCCAAAACTTTAACCTTAGACTGTCTACCATTGACCTCACCCCATTCCTGAGAGGTCTGTAAGGGGCGTGCATAAGCGCACCAGCGTGCCTACCGTCCCTGTCCTAACGTTCCCATGTATTCGTAAAATATCATGTACTCGTAACCATGCTTGTACTTCTTATATATTCACAATCATGTTTATACTTTGTCTGTAATCATATACATGCTTGACAAATAAATAAATAAATAAAATATAATGGGCAGCTGTATGAAAATGGCTTTTTAGTATCAGTATTTCCTGGGAAGGAAAATTCTACCATTCATATAATTGTGTCACAGTTTGGCCCACCAGTACCTCTCCTGAGAGACAAGGTTATCATGAAATAGATATAAACCAAAATGGATTCTTCATTCAACATTCATTCATTCATTCATTCATTCATTCATTCATTCATTCATTCATTCATTCATTCATTCATTCTAAGTTGTTTCATTTACATCCCACATTTTGAATGTTTAAAATATAAACCTCTGGTGATCTCTGAAAAAGATGTGCTTAGACAAAAGATCAAAAAGGCCAGATGGAATAACTCCTTACCAAAAACCTGTGCTGAACAACTGCTCCCCATCTTCACCCAGATCTTTAATAAATCACTGGAGAGGTGTTATGTTTCTACTTGCTTCAAACACTCTACCATCTTCCCGGTTCCTAAGAAACCCTCCATTATATAAAATCAGTATAAAACCTTACTTTTCTTTTCTTTTTTTTCTTTCCTCAGTGTAAAACCTTACACTTATTCTTTCCTAAATGTAAAACTTTCCTTTCTTTCCTGAGTGTAAACTGTAAACCCTTACTTTTCTCTACATAGAAGGAGGAGCCCTTCTATTCTACCACCTCTTACTATATTTAACAGCAGAGTGTCAGCAATAGAGTCCTTCAAGTTTTGGGGTTCTATAATCTCCCAGGACTTGAAATGGACACCTAACATTAGAATCATTATTAAAAAGACACAACAAAGAATGTTCTTCCTGCGTCAACTCAGTAAGTTCAGACTGCTCCAGGAGCTGTTGATACAGTTTTACAGAGGAATTATTGAGTCTGTCATTTGTACTTCTATAACTGTCTGGTTTGGTACGGCAACCAAACAAGACAGGTACAGACTCCAATGAATAGTTAGGACTGCAGAAAGAACAATTACAACTAGCCTGCCTTCCATAGACAATATTGAATTGCTCAAGAGTTGGCTTGATTGAGGTCCCATCAATTAAGTAAGTCTTCTCTGTTGCTGCATTTGCCATTTCGAATAACTTCCCTTCAGAAATTTGTACACACCCCCACCTTAGCAACCCTTAAAAATTCTGGCCTTGGGTTAGGATGGTTGGGGGGGATATGGGGAAAAATGGTATATTGTTCCATCAGATAGATAGTTGTTTTAATATAATGTTGTTGTTTTAACTTGTGGAGTTGGGTGGACTAGAAAAGAGAGAAAGATGTGTGTGTGAGAGAGAGAGAGAGAGACAGACAGACAGACAGACAGACAGACAGAGACACTGAGAGACGGAGAGAGGGAGAGAGTGTGTGTATTTACATGGAGTTGGGTGGACTAGAAAAGAGAGAAAGATGTGTGTGTGAGAGAGAGAGAGAGAGACAGACAGACAGACAGACAGACAGACAGACAGAGACAGACAGAGACACGGAGAGATGGAGAGGGAGAGGGAGAGGGTTAGATTTTGAAATGGAACAATGTGGAGTGATTTGCAGATCTGTCAAGTAGAAAATTATGATTCCTCCAGCTCCAAGTGTAAGGCTGACATTTGAGACGGATCATAATTGAAGCAACTGCTGCCTTACAACTGCTGGAAAAACTTGAAGCATGGGTCAACCTGTGGTGAATGAGAGGACTTATTGGATATTGGTGGCACATGATGAGACTGCCCATTTTCACTGCCAAACCAGGAAGAAAATTACCTTTATTCCCTTCAGTCAGCTGAACATGATCTGTAAAGGAGAGATACAAGAGATTTTAATACATGATTATACACATACATACAGTGTCCAAATACAAGAAGACTTTTATTGCTCAGCATTGGGGAGAGGTAGCTAAAAGTCTGAGTTGTGGCTCTCCGAGTCACACCAATTAGAGGCACCAAACGGTCTCCACTTCACCTTCCTTCTTGTCCAATACTGGAGATATTCAACGACATTGGGGAGATTGATGGTTCCATTTAGAGCTGATTTTTGACCCTATCATGTTCCCAATAGCATCGGTGAGAGGAAATGATAAATGTGAAATAATTACAAAACTCTGGATTCTCTACTTCAAAATGCATATTACCTTTCTTCTGGGTTAATCTCATCTCATTGGGAATATAGCAAGCTGGTTTAAGGTGAAGAGATTGGCATTCTTTCTGCCCTGCTCTGTATAGAAATTGAGCATGATAAGGGTTTTGGCTTAATTAATATGTGTAGTTTGCATATATTAGTGTAGTTTCTTTTGGGCTTTGTGAAAGTGAACACTGCAAAGCAGCAGTGAAATCTACTTACCTTCCCTACCGGTTCGGAAGCGCTCGCTCCACGCGCGCGCACTTTTTTGCCCACGCTCCACTCGCACACGGGCTTTTTCACCCTCTACGCATGCGCAGAATGCTTTGTGCATGCACAGAGGGTAAAAAAACCCAAAATGGTGGCATCCGGGTGGGTGGGCGGAGCCTTGCGCTGCCGTCGCTACCACTTCTCCGAACCACCGGCAGGCGGTGCTACCGGTATGCCTGGACCGGGCCTAACCGGGAGCATTTCACCCGTGCTGCAAAGTATGCTTTTTGCAAGATGCCATTTTGAGCTTTCAGGAGGGGGAAGTAAAAACTGCTGACAGAAAATCATGAAGAAATTCAGGATTAGAGCATTGCTGCTTTTCTACCTAGCCAGCAAATAAAAAGTAGCAGGAAGGACTGTAAGATTTTTTTTCCCCCAACTCAAGTGTTTTCATATGAAAAAGTGAGTTATGGTTTGTCACATTTTTCAGCTACCAGAAATGAGCCATTTCTGTAGGCAGTTCAGCAGAAGAAAAAGTTCTAGAAGAAAAATGTATTATGAGGGGCTCCTGACTCCGAGAAAGTGATTTCACTAGATCTGGCTTCACTAATGAACATGGGGGCGAATGTAATAATAGTAACTCTCAACCCGATCCTTCCACTGAAGCACACATTTCTCTGTTATTCTTCCAGTTTCCAATTTTTTTAATGTAAGAAACTTCTTGGAAAAGGGTCAGAGAATCATGGAAAGACAAACTTATCTTGATTTTTGCTGTCTGCTCTGACACTGTCAGCCTCTGGCTTGGTTAGTCTTCCAATTAGTGTGACTCAAACTGGAAAGAGCTGGAAGAGACAATAATCCCTGGTAGATCCAAGAGACTCTTATTTCATTGTAGCATTCCTTGTTACACCCCAAGCTATATATAACAGTAAGTAAATACAGTAGTTCATGTAAATATATATTTTGAAAAACGGGTTTAAAACATAAGCATATGTCCATATATTACATATTGTGCTACAATCAACACATATTAACATCATGCATAGAGGTTCATAGCATAGACACACAGAGGACACAAAATAAAACATACAAAACAAACAAACCATACCGGATAGTCTAACGCTCATCTGAAAAACAGAACCCAAGACAAAGAGGTGTTCACATAATATCAGTGTCACTACGTTCATTTTAATTTGTCAGCAGGACTCCTATTCTGAAATGACACTGTATACTGATATGAAGTTCTCATGTGATACCTGTAATGCGCATGTGTTAATCTTTCCTTTGTTCTCTTTGTTCTTCACCATGTAGACACAGACTTAGGTGTTCTTATTTTTGTTATGCAAATATATTCCTTTTATTCTTTCCTGGACTTCGGTCTTATTCATGAGGATTGAGGGCAGGGAAACAAGGTTCATTTCACCTCTAATTATTTATATCTCCGCAACAATCAGAAAGGATTACAGCCAGCATCTCAACTGCTAGGTTGGCAAGAACTGAGGCGAGGATGGGACTCACCCTATTCACATGGCACTCAGGTCTCAAACCTGGGCTGCTGGCTTTCCAGCTGACAAACTCAGTGTCTTAACTGCTGAGCCACTGCGCTGTCCCTCCAAAGATCTGGCACATAAAAGAAAAGACACAACATTGCTTTACTTTGGAGGGAAGGAAAAATACAGGGTGAGTACAGAAAGCATGGCATTCTTTAATGGGAGGCTCAGCTGTTAATTCTTTAGGTACTCTGATCCTTTCAGTGAAGCACAAGCGGTAGATGCCACTGTCAGGCATAGGAGCAGAGTGGTTGTTGGGGAAATTTGGCATTCATCATTCCTACTAGCAAAAAAATTGATCTAGTTTGGAATTTATTTAAATTAAGCTTCATTCAAATCAGAGCACCAACATTCAGTTATCCCATCCTCTGTAATGCGTACAGAATACACTGATCAATGAGTTAGTTGACTGCAAAGCCAGAACTCATAGAGACTGGAAACCAAACAAACCACAAACAAAAATTTAATTTGTATCTCACTCCTGCCACTGCAACCCAGTCCAACCACAATCAGAATTAACTACTATAATAAAAACTGGCAACCAAGCTTGACAGCAGTAACATTAATATACATCATGATATATTTACAGTCAAATTTTTGTTTTTTGACTTACACCTATAAATATGGTCTGACTACATGCAGAATCTGCCATATATAATGAATAGCTTAGGATTTAAGATAAAGAATTGCAATACAATTGGTGAGAAGGTAGATTGAACCACATTTACTTCAGGAAATCAAGATATTAGCAAGATAATAAAGAATCATCTTACCTTTTGAATGGGTTAGATGTTGAAGTGTTGGGTAATTATAATTATCAAAAATATTTTTTAAAAAATAACAAAAGACATACCTATGATGTAGAAACCATAATAATTACACATGATATAAATTCTATCAATTATTTTAGTTGCCACACATTTCTTTAGACCTTGAAGATGAGCAGACAAGGGAATCATCAATAAAAGATAACAATATGACAGGTGGGTCCTGCTTTAATATCACAAACATTTCATAAAGTGTCCCTTGGATCTCTGACGCCAACAGAACATATTTAACCTGTTTTGGAATGTCTTGCTTGCTTCTAAATTTAAAACTTACAGTTTTGGGGTATAGTCTGTACTTTCTCTGGGGGTGTAATTGTCATGTACATATTAATATATGCAAATAAAATCAGGTTCTGTAGTGACTATTCCTCCAATGATTAGATTCTCTAATTAGACCCAAGCAATTAACTCAGAAAAGTTTATTCTCTTTTTCTGCCTCCAAAAGGCCTTCTATTTTCTCTTTAAAACACAACTTATATTTCAATGATTGCTTTTTTAAAAAAAAAATTTAACATAAAAGATAAGATCACTATCTTGCCCATTAATTGCTTCCTTCTTGTCACATACTATTTTAGATGGCAGCCACTTGAATTTTTATAAGTACATAAGGATAGTTACATTGTTAATAAAATTGAAGCATCCCCCATCATTTTGACACTTTAAATCCCTTGTTACTGATCGATATGGCTAAGGGATGAGCAGTAACTGGCCTTTGCCTTTTTAAAAAAAATTAATAAATAAAGGAAACTCTTTCGATGTTGAAATTGTTGCCCTAGCAGAACATGTCCTAATTTAGATAGGCACCATAGTGATAATGGACAGAGGAAGATAAGGCAGGAGACAGAGTGGACTACACTCAGGGGACACAATCTCTGTGCCTTGTACCTTGTCTCTTGGGTTCTGCACCAATGCTTCATCACTGGACCTTCGGAGGACCAAACCTTTGATGGTAGCTGCTGTTGACAGGTCAACCTTCTAGTAAAGCTTCCCTCACTCAGGATCTAATTACAGATAACAGGGCTGACCTGGCTTGCATCATGAAAGTCTGGATGAGCATGGAGGACATGTTTCTTCTTGGAAGTATGTGAGCTACAGCTTGGATGTGGCGTGGAGATTCCCAAAGCAGGGGCAGAGGGGTATTTCATCATCCAAGCTTTCTGAAGTGCTGCCCCACAGATGTTTGTACAGTTGGACTCTACGCATTGGTTGGGGTTGTTGCTCCGATATCAGTCTCCTTTTGGGGAAGGTTATTGAGAGAGTGGTTGGTATTCAGCTTCAGAAGATCCTGGATGAAGTGGATTATCTGAACCCTTTTCAGAATCTGGGTTTTGGCTGGGGTACAGTGTTGAAATGACATTGGTTGTGCTTGCTTATGACCATTGGATTGTTCAGGAAAGAACAGGAACCTTCCAAGGACTCAGTTATCTGCTTGGTTTTAGCGTTTTAGTATAGGGGTCCCCAACCCCCAGGCCACGGCCCACTACTGGGCCGTAGCCTATTTACAACAGGGCTGCACAAGCTTGGTGGCCTGGCTGAGTGGGAGAGGGAAACCGGGCTGCATGAGCACTGGGCCAGCACGCACGCGCGCACAGCTCAACCAGTCAAGCTACGTGCATGTGCTGGTCTGTTGCTTGTGTGAGTTGAGCTGCACATACACGCGTATGTGCGCCAGCCCGCCACTCATGCAGCCCAGTCCCCCTCTTTCCCCCAGCTGGGCCACCAAGCCACAAAAGTTGGGGACCACTGCTTTAGTGGTTTAGATTTTTTTAAAAAAAAATCTGTGCCTGATTGGCATCTTCTAGTTTGGAGGATTGGGAATTGTGCATGCCTGCCCAAATATTTGAGCCAAATGTCATCCATGGGTTCTTCCTTTCCTGGAGAATATCAAACAGCACAGAAATCAACAATGCCAAAATAATCAGTCCATTCGGTAGAGCTTAAGACACCGTATGGATGAGCTGAATATCAGCATTGAAAATACTTAGCATTGCTGCAGAACAGAAGAAAGTTACTCAGATATTATATCTCTCCTCTCCATACTTTTTGACTTATTGTAGCAAACATTAGTTGAACGTCACAACTACACGAAGTGTGAAATTTCCTGTATAACTCACAATGGTTCCCCAACCACTGAACATTCATAGGTCTCATCAATAATTCTCCTGAAATAATACTGAGAAAGTTACAGGAAGCACATGCAGAATCAGACTCTTAAAACTCACAAGATTTATTCACATTAAGAATAAAATTTAATATTTTAGTAATTTTTTTTAGACTTAAAAAGTGTAAATAGACCTTCGCAATGAATAGTACCAAAATTGCAGCATAGTCACATATAAAGCTCAAAGGTTTATAAGTCATGATTGCCTGATCCAAATTCAGTGTCTTCATGCAATAGCACTTAGCACTTAGACTTATATACCGCTTCACAGTGCTTTACAGCCCTCTCTAAGTGGTTTACAGAGTCAGCATATTGCCCCCAACAATCTGGCTCCTCATTTTACCAACCTCGGAAGGATGGAAGGCTGAGTCAACCTTGAGCCCGGTGAGATTCGAACTGCCAAATTGCAGGCAGCCGGCAGGCAGCAGAAGTAGCCTGCAGTACTGCATTCTAACCATTGCGCCATCATGGCTCTTTTCATACAAGATGTGCTAGTAAAAAGTCTTCCTGACCAAGTAAAGTTCCAGATACCATATCATATACAAAAACATCACAAGCTTTGTTCATGTGAGATGGTCTTCATAGCATCATTGCTTGCCAGACAACTCATCCACTTCCTCTTCCATCCCAACAAGTATGAGAAGGTATCGACAATGACAAGCTACAATTGTTTCATGATTGGTTATCTCAGTAAGGATTCAGAATTCTAACAGTATAATTAATGGCCAATGTCTCTAATAATGATATTCAGAGTGAAAATTTTCCAAAGCCACAATTGCAGTTTCTATGTTTAGATTTCTCTTGAATTCTCATATAACGGTAAATTTGTTTTATTTTTGCAGGAACAAGTTTTTTTATCATTGCAAAAAGCAACCCAAAGTAAATGGCTGATCAATAAAGTAAAATTAATGTTAGTGAAATATTTCACTGAAACTTATAAAGGTTCTGTTTAAATGCATTGTTTGATGTCCATTAGTTCTACTCATTTAAATGAAATAGTAGTCCATCTGAAGCCAATACAAATTGCTACCAAACATAATGCACAGAGCCAGTTTGGGGTGGTGGCTAAGATACTGGACTAGCAACTGGGAGGCCATGAGTTCTAGTCCTCCTTTAGACATGTAAACTAACTAGGTGACTTTGGACCAGTTAACTTTCTTTCAGCCCAATCCACTTCACAAGTGCAGGGAAAGTAGAAGATAAGAATATTAGGTAAGTACAGCAACTCAAGTTGACCCAAAATAAAGATGAGATAAAAATTTAATAATAAATAATGCTGCAGAAATTCAGGTTTGATTATTAATACTAGCATACATGAAAGCTCACAATTGAAGGAAGTGAAGGAAGTGCCCCACAACTGAGTTAAAAAGAGTTGCTTTCTATTCCCTAAATGTTCCTTCCCTCAAAATCATTACCCATCTTCTTTTTTAAAGTCTTTCTTGAAAACTAAATAGGGAATCCTTCAATCCACTGTTAGTATCCCCCAAAAAAACCAATAGCATATACATCAGTTACATATAATGTAAATGATAGAGAGAAGGGATGTCAAATCCTTCATTTTTATTTTTATTGCAAACATTTGCTAAGTCACAGTATGCTTGAGCATCAACTATTTATGATGTGAATACCTTTTGAGGACTTTACAAACAAAAATAGATACATTTAAGAAAAGGGCATATAAAATTAATATAATAGAGAAATTGTATATATAATAGATATACAGCAGAGAACTAGATATGTGAGATGTATACAAATATTTTAGAAAAAGATATATATGCAGATTTTTCTCACATTTTTCATTGCAAAATAAGGCAAGACTGACAGAATGAAGTTTCAGAATTTCAGAAGCAGAATAGGGACCTTGGAGGCAGGGGTGAAATGTGAAATTTTTCCCTACCGGTTCTGTGGGTGTGGCTTATTTTGTGGGCGTGGTTTGGAGGTCAGGTGGGTGTGGCTTCAGGTGGGCGTGGCCATGTGGTCATGTGACTGGGTGGGTGCAGCCAATTTAGCAGTCCATTTTGCCAGGGAGCAGGGGGTTGGACTAGATGACCTCTGAGGTCCCTTCTAGCCTTTGCTGTGCTGTTTCAAAGCATCCTCTGAAGCTGTGTCTAGTGCCAGCCAGATTTGTGGTCCTCCCTCCCTCCCTTCTTTCTTTTTCTTTCTTTTGTGGGAAGCAACCCCCCCCCCAAAAAAAATATTACTCATAATAAAAGGCTCACAGAAAAAAAAGGAAAAATCAAACTGCCAACAAAAAACCC
>QLTV01002975.1:2959111-3008846 GCA_003457575.1 Thermophis baileyi | reverse complement strand
TATCAGCCAACCAACGTCCTGGCTTATTTGCATTTTCAAAATAGTTTTGTTTTGACTGCTTTATTTTCTGTGCCACTTCTTCATTTTCAATAATGTTTATTTTATGTTTTTGTAAATCCATTTTTTTCTTAATCATCTCGTTTTGCGGGTATTTTTGAAATTCTTTTTCTAATCTTTTATATTCTCCTTCCATCTCTTTTTGTTTTTGTCTCATTTGTGACTTCTGTTTTCCACAATAACTCATAACTAGACCTCTGGTGTATGCTTTACAAGTATCCCATACATTTTGCAAAGAGGTATCTTCTTTTTTATTTTCTTTGAAAAAAAGTTTAGTTCTTGTTCCATATATATTTGAAAGATTTTCTCGTTAACAGTCAGATTTTTAAAGCTTTACAAAAGGCTAAAAGGATTGGGGCCATTCTAATCTCTGAAGGGAGAATGTTCCACAGAGGAGGGGCCGCTGTAGAAAAAGCTCACCTCCTAGTCCCTGCCAGCCAATATTCTTTGCCTGATGGGACCTACAGCATGCCCATTCCATTAGACCTAGTTGGACAGGTAGAGACTCTTGAAAAAAGATGATTCCTCAGGTACCCTTGTCTCAAGCCTTGTAAAGCTTTATAGGTAACCACTAGCACCTTGAATTGCATCCAGAAACACACAGGTAACTAGTGGGGCTCACTTATTAATAGTTTGATCACCTAAAGTAAAACCAAGTCACTGTCAAACTAAACTTCATGGACCTATTTGTGTAGATTTTTAATATCAGTACAAAAACAGTTTGCCATTGATTTCTTGGGATATTTTTTCATTCCCAGACTAGACTATAGCCCTGTTATACCCCGGAAATCTGCCATCCATATATTAACCTGGTCTGACCCTACTTAACTTTCATTCTATGACATAAGATAGCTTTCTATGCAGATAACACACTATAACAATGTGATACCTATTTGGCATTATCTAGTTCTCCAGTTTTACCTAATGTAGAACAGAAGGTTCTACATTACAGCATCTGGGTTAAAAGTGATATTATGGAGCTCCTTTTCGCATGTGCATATTTAAGGAGTTTGAGTAACAAGTTCCTCCACAATCACCATCCCACAGGTAATAAAAATGTTTATCATCAATCATACTATAAAATCATGTACATGAAGATTAGAACTGTTTTGGGATTCCATTTAAGTACGAACAGAATGAAAGAGTGGATTTTAGCCAAAGGGAGATAAATATGGCATTAAATTTTTCTCCAAAACCAGGAAAACTTTATTGACGATATACTTCATTTTTAATAATGCTCTTTCAATTTATTATGATATCATTAACCAATAAGACATTCTGAAGTTGGTTCTAAATTTCCTACTGTTTCTCATTCCATGTTAGCCCAGTGGCAATTACTGTAGGCCATAGACTTTAATATCTAAGCACAGTTGAGTTTCATCTCTTGGAAGAAGCTTTTGAAATCTGAAAGTGCCAAACTACCTTATGTTTTATTTAAGGTTGGTTTTTTTTTAAAGAAAGTTGAACCTGAGGTTATTCCCCTTCCAATAAGTTGGCTAATTATTTATTAACTTTCAAGGCTTTTCTTTAAAGGGAATTGAAAAGAGAGAGGGGAAAAAGAGGGAAAGGCAGAGATGGCATTACAGGCAGGTGTTATGCTGCCAACAGAATGTTGAGGGTGAAAAAACCTTGGAAAAAATGCATCACAGAAACATAACACAAAGGAATGCTCCACTTTGCAGAAAAGGTTTATGGGTAAATGTTTACCACCTACATATTATTCCAAAAGCTACATTTACATTCCAAAATGTAAGAAGTGCTTTACATTTCATCACAGTGAGAAGATCCTGATCTAAAGGACTGTGGGGCGCTTGGTATTCTCTGAGCTTGCTTGTTTTCTCACAGACATTTTATTACCAAACTAAGTAATATCATCAGTGCTGCAGATCTAAAGGGCTAATAAGCAATTTCAAGATTTTCCCTCTCCCTTATTGCAGAAGGTCTTTTATCTTAAGAAATCCCCAATTTAAAGCATGTTTGTGATTTAAGGGCATTGGGTAGAACTACAGAAAAATAAAAACCTTGACTATCAGATGCAGGAAACGGAACAGAAAAATCCATTCCCCAGTCTTGAATAAAAACAAATGTCTAAAAAACTACAAGGTTGTTGGTTGATTGGCTAGCTGGCTGGTTAACTGGGACTGAGAGAGAAAGAGGATGGGTAGTAAGTAGTCCATCCCTCAAGAGTCTAGAGCAAACAAACAAATAAACAATAACAAGCATTTTATTTCATTTTTCAAAAATGGGGAAAAATAAGATAGGTTTCTGATGGAAACTTGAAGTAAACTTAGGGCTTTTTTTTTTAGTATAAAATACTGAGAAAGACAGAGCTTTCTGAAGTAAAGCAGAAGAGTTCTCCTGCTACTAAGAAGACCTTAGTAGTAAATCCAAGAGAAGTCATTATTAAATACGTTATAGCAATTCCTCATAAAGTTGGCTTGCTTTTTCTGAGGGTAACTGATAGGGTAAGTTCCAGTACCTAATAGGAGCAATTAAATATTGCAGGTGATAAATATTTAAGGATTCTAAAGTGTTCTTCTTCAGTGGGGATAAAAACTTTCTGTATGTGCTTAAATTAAGACCAGGATTACATATCGCACTGAGATTGGACTAAACCCTGTGATTCTTCCCTGCCAATGCCGAAAGTGTGGTGGGAGGGAGGTCTAAAAAGGAAAACTGGTCTGATGCATTGCCATGAATGTGTGCTGTAAACAAAGTTTGTTCTGTGACTTTGAAGTCTTCCTAGTGGTTTCCCCCAACTTAGGGGGAAATTGCAGTATTTATAAAAGTGCACAAATGTAATTTAAGTTATAAAAAAGCCTTGAAAATTTCATCAAAAGCATTCAAATTAGTCTCTCCCCAGGTCAGCTAATGAGTTGTCATGTGCTGGCCTCATAGAGCAAAGCACCTCCTGCAGACTAAGACAGTTAACCATGTTTTCATCAAAGAAAATGCTCATTAGTAGAGCTTTCAGAAACTGATTTGATTATAGTTTCACTTGTTAAAGTGAAATATTTTGAGCTCATTAGGATGATTATGATTCAAGGTCATCTTTTGAAGCCAGCCCTGTCAATATAAGATAAATGGAGCCTCATCTTTTTCCCTTCTTTCCGTCTGTGCTTTTAAAACTCTTCTGTGTAAAAAGTTCCATAGTCATAATTAATTTTTAGTTCTTCTATTACAAAGCTGCTTAAAAAGAGAGAGAGAGAAAGAACAAAGATTTTTGGCTACCAAAAAGGCATTGAAGAACTATTAAGAGGAGGAAGAGGCTATCTTGTTTTACAGAAATCAGAGAAAAACCTTGAAAAGTTCAGCTTTTGAAACCCAGTTATTTTCTCCTTGACCTTTTCCAAAGTTTCTGAAAGGTACTTTGTACATATTTTTGCATTATCTTTTTATCTCAAAAGTATAAAACTAAACTGAAAAGGGCTCCGAAGAAGAAGTACCAGTGGCTTATTAAATATCTTTTCTTTTATGCTACATGATAAAGTTAATACCTTTTAAAGTCCCCCCCCTTTTTTTTTTCCTTTTGTATTTCCACTTAATCTTTACATAGTTAAAGAGCCATTTAAGCATAAAAGGAAATGGCATTAACTTCTACGCAAAGATGAAGAAATTATGCATTTGGGTAGGGCTTGCTTGGTCAAATACTGCCACATCCTTTGGCTTGAAAAGAGAGGTCAGGAGGAAGGGTTTTCTGCCGAATACAAAAGAAAACTGAACGATTTTTCAACAGGCACATGATGTGGAATATCTCACACATTTTCCCAGGGAAAAAAAGAATGTACCCTGGTGGACCACAGAAATACTCCATCCAGCCTGAGATTATTAGTTGGCCAGTGGCTGAATCCAGACGCTTGAAGCCCTCTGAGGCTCCCACAATTATTTATGCTTGTTCTTTTAAAACCTCTCTGTTTGGTGCATTTAAAATTCACACACAGAGAGACACACACACACTAAATTAAATATTTAGCAAGAAAATTAAAAATGTCTAGTGGCTAATACATGGAAAGGTTCAGACTTTGGCAAGATGACAGTAGGAGAAAAATTCAGAAGTTTGTGGTAGCTAATGAGAATGGCTGCTTGACTGAGAGACAGTGACCCCAATGTAATATTTCCCACTGCTGTAAGACATTAGAAAAGGGGAGAGGAAGCATCCCTTAAATCCTGGGAAGGGAGAGGCATTAAGAAGGCATTTAAGAAGAAATTAGAAAATAGTTTTAAGCATCAGTGCTTGCTTGAATTAAAAAGATGCAACCTAAAACACAACCCAAACCACATTTACTTGAAGCAAGGTCCTGTGGTTTAAGTGTATTTCCTTGCAAGCTTGGAAGTGGCTTGCAAACAAAATTGGCCATGCCACCCAATAACAGATGATGGTGTTTTCTGTCAAAGAAATATTGATACACATGATGTAACATGAAAGAAAGCAGATATTAAGAAGAAGAGTCATTGGGAGAGGAGGAAAAGCATACTCAAGACTTTCAGGATATAGTTATTATAGCTTAATTCAAGAAAGTGAGTTAAGAAAGAAAACTCAATAAAGAAATCTTCCTTCTGAGTTTGTTTCCTGATCTGGACTACCTTGAAGGGCTGATAGGTCAGGATTTATTTATTTATTTATTTATGTCATTTTCGAAGGAAATGGGGGTTTGTTCTCTAAAATTGTATGTTTGTCAGTGTAGCAAAAGGAATGTGGAAGCTGGCACCATATTGGAATAATGTTATAGGTGGTAAAATAGTCCATCTTTGGTCACAGAAACTCCATGGGTGACTCTGGATCAGTTGTGTTCTCCTAGCCTCACAGAGGTTGTATTGAGGTGGAAAAATTGAGGATGGAGTACTATGTATACTATCTTGATCTTCTGGAAGTGAGGCAGGATACAAATTTAACAAATACGGCAAGAGGCAAGGGAGCTCTGCGGGTTCTAGGCTGGAAGTTGCTTACCACTACAGGTAAGCCTACCATCTTACCTCTAGTGGTGCTATGGGTATTGAGAAAACTAATAGCAATTGCACTTAGACTTATATACCATTACATAGTGCTTTAAAAGCCCTCTCTAAGCAGTTTACAGAGTCAGCATATTGCCCCCAGCAATCTGGGTCCTCATTTTACTGACCTCAGAAGGATGGAAGGTGGAGTCAACCTTGACCAATCAGGATCGAACTACTGGCAGTCAGCAGAGTTAGCCTGCAATACTGCATTCTAACCACTGCACCACCATGGCTCTAAATCTAATGATTTAAATGATTTAAATCTAATTATTTAAATCTAACGATTTAACCATGCTTACCCAATAACAGTAAGATGGTCTAAAGGCTGGCCAATGATATGACGTGATCTTATTGAATGCAGATTTTACTTAACATGAAAACACAGTTTCAAAAATGCAATGTAAAATCAGTTTTTGGCATTTGGTTGAATGAAATTTAATAAGGGAGGTCCAATTAGTCTTAAAACAATGGAGTGAGAATGCCATATATGAGAACATTTTTTTATTTCGGTCTTCATAATCTTTGTCTATATTTTATTCTAAATATGGAAACAATTTTTATTCTGATTAGACTCTGGTTATGAACAGGCAATGCAAGTTAAGTTAATCCAGGTTTCCATGAATTTGACATTGTGCTTTCTTTTATACCATGTATATCAATATTTCTTTGATAATCATTATTTGCTACTGGGTGGTGTATTCTTTATTTATTAATAAATAAAGCTAAAAACATGGGCTGCTGTCTCTGAGACTGCAATCCCACTTAATAAAAGGCCAGGAGAAACCACTCTGTGGTTAGAAATACAAGTTTGCTCATATTTCATCCACTTTACATGGACTTATTATGTGAATATCTTTGGCGGTGTCCATTGACTTTGAATTCTTCCCCCTATGAACACTCCTGACATTGCTTGGAGAGCAGAGTCATCAAACTCATCCTGAAGCAATATCTCTGCTGATTTTATCTTTCCTGTTTATGACAAAGGGGAATAATAGGATTTAGTTAGTCTTTTTGCATATTCATGGGCACACAAGGTACAACCTCTACATTTTTACATTTTTCTTCTGCAGTGTATTAAATTTGACAGTTCAAAAAAAAATTAAGGACATTGAAAGAATCTGTCGTTCCAAGTTCAAGCTTCTTACATCCTGATGGTGTTGCCAGATCTGGTAATCTCAGTAAAACCATTTGTAATTATTAAGTGATTTCAATTGATTTATTGATTTAAATTGAATCACTTGTAGGACACATCTGTGGTCAAGAATCTCCTTGTGTTTCTCCTGTCCTCAGCTCAGGAAGGAGAAGAAAATCAGTTTTTCCTCAGCTTTTTCCTCCTTCTCTTTGAGCAACACCTCAAAAATAACTTATCTAAATCCAGATGGGCCATTCTAATTGGGAACTTGGTTTTCTTTTCTCTCAATTTACTAACTCCATTTAGGAAGGGTCTTCATCAATGAATTTCTTTTCTATATGTCTTTTTCTTTTTATTACAAATTCAGTCTCTATAAATTCGCCTAAAACCTGCACCCAACAATATCCCAATTCTACTTTCAGGTCATTTAAACTTTCCTTTTCCCTGTCTCTTCAAAAATCAAACAATTCACTGTTATTCTCTTTTCTATAACTGTTCCTTTTCCAAAAGAAGTCAGATATTCATCTTTACCAAAAACTTCTTCTCAAACTCTCAAACTGTAAAAGTGCTTTTATATTTTTATTGGGTTTTTTTATGTATGATTCTTATTTCCCTGATCTACAAACGTTCTCCATTTAATGTGTGATTTGAATTCCCTGGGTGTAAGTTTTGAATTTCTTTAATCTTTAATAAACAAATTACTTGTCAAGACTAAACATACCCAGTTTCCTCACTCTCTCCTCTTAGGAATTAGGTTGTCTGCTCATTCTTGTTGCCTTCTTCTGTGCCAATTCAGTTAGTCTGAATTCTTCTTAAAGTGTGAAGTCCCAAATTTAACAGGATGCTTGAGGTGCATTTTGACTAACCTACATAATTCTACCTATTCATTCCCCTTTTCCTACCCTTCTCCCTTTTTGCTTTGAGTTGTGGGGTTTGTGCACTATGGAATTAAAAAAAATAAATACAAAATAAAATATTTTCCCACCATGAAGTAAGACATATTCTGTCCTGGCTGAAGTATCTTGGTACAAATATTTAGTAGGTACCAATGATCTTGGCGTAATTAGGAAAGGTACAGCACAGCCTTCTGCCCAAAAAACCATCCAGCAGGTTTTAGCTTTAGTAGAGCACAGAGAGGAGTCCCTGAGTGTTTTTTTTGTTTTTTGTTTTGCTTTTTATTAGAGGACAGTGACATCCATGGAGGAAGGAGGAGAATTAAGTCTAGATGGCAATTGCAACATTGATGCCAATGCACCAGTGGTGGGATTCAAATTTTTTCCCTACCAGTTCTGTTGGCGTGGCTTGGTGGGCGGGTCATGTGACTGAGGGACGGCACCTTACTGTGAGTGACATCTAGTTGGCCATGCCTACTCAGTCACATGACCCCTCCCACCAAACCACGGCCACAGAACCCGGTAGGAATTTTTTTTGAATTAATACTATATTTTTCCTTAACATCACCCATTCCCTGAGGCCCCAGAGCCTCCACCCGCTCGCCGCCCACTCTCCCTTAAGCGCGATGCATCACTACGTTTCCCCTCCTTCAGAGGCCCTGGCCTTTAATCTCCCTGCTTCAGGGGTGAAATGCTCCCGGTTCGGGCGTGCCTGCCGGTGGTCGGAGAGCCGGTAGCAACGGCAGCGCGAGGCTTCACCCACCTGCCTGGATGCCGCCATTTGGGTTCTTTTACCCTCTGCACATGCGCAGAATACTTTGCGCATGTGCAGAGCATAAAAGAACCCAAATGGCGGCGTCCGGGTGGGTGGGCGAAGCCTCGCACTGCCGTCACTACCGGCTCTCCGACCACCAGCAGGCACGCCCAAACCGGGAACATTTCACCCCTGTCCTGCTTCTTCCCCCACGACCGCCTCTTTCTTCGTCCCGCGGCCGCAACCTTACCTTCCTCCTGCAGCTGGCTGCCAGGGAAGGCAAGCCAGGGCTGAGACATTGCCGCTGGGCTCCCTGCCAGCCCGCATCTTGCCCCCCTTGTCGTGAGATGCCTGCAGCCGCCGCGTCTTTTTTTGGTGTGGCTGGAGTCTAGCCACACTGAAAAAAAGACACAGTGGCTGCAGGCTTCTTACAGCGAAAATTACCGACCTCCGGCTCTGCTCCACTTCTCAAATGTGCCACGGCCACCCTGTTCTATGTGCCAGCTGCGCATGCACACCCCATTGCCTGTAGCCGCTGCGCCAGAGGGACTTGCCTAGGCAAGTCCTTTTTTTTGGTGTGGCTGCAGTCCCTCCAGTGCAGCAGCAGCAGGCAATGGGGTGGCGTGCACGGCCGGTGCATAGAACATGGCAGCGGCGGCACGTTCGAGAAGCAGAGCGGAGCCAGAGGTCAGTAATTTTTGCTGTAAGAAGCCTGCAGCCGCTGCATCTTTTTTTTGGTGCGGCTGGACTCCAGCCGCACCGAAAAAAAGACGCGGTGGCTGCAGGCATCTCGCGACAAGGGGGGTGAGATGCGGGCTGGCGGGGAGCCCAGCGGTGACAGCTCAGCGCTGGCTTGCCTTCCCTGGCAGCCAGCAGCGGGAGGAAGGTAAGGTCATGGCTGCGGGATGAAGAAAGAGGCGGTCGTGGGGGAGGAAGTGGGGAGATTAAGGGCCGGGGCCTCTGAAGGAGGGGAAACGGGGCGATGTGTCGCGCTTAAGGGAGAGTGGGCGGCGAACGGGCGGTGGCTCTGGGGTAAGGCTGGAGCCGGGGAATGATGCATTCCCTGACCCGGTTGAGGTGGATGGCAAGCAGGCGGTGGCTCTGGCGCAAGGCTGGAGCCAGGGAATGGTGTGTTCCCCAACCTGGCTTAGACAGGCAGCGGCTCCGGGGCCTCGGGGAATGGCGCGTCCCTGGGCCCTGGGCCCCAACCCAAGGCGAATGGTGAGCGGGTGGCATGCATTGCTTACCTTTGGTGAACTGAGCAGGTGAGGCAAGGCGATTAGCTGGGCCGTGTGGTGAAGCGAAGGCAACATATATAGGGCGGGGTGAGCGGGTGGGCGGGGTGAGCAAGCAGCGAGCGGATTGGTGGGTGGGGTGAGCGAGCGAGCGGTGACTGGGTGGGGGGCAGGGCCAGGCAGAGGTCTCTACCGGTTCGGCGACCCACGCCAAATTTCCCCTACCGGTTCGCCCGAACTGGTGCAAACTGGCTGAATACCACCTCTGCAATGCACATATCAAAGGGGCAGAGCTTCAGTCATATCACAATTGTCCTCTTGAAGTGTTGGACTCTTCCTGCAGATTCTACTGATAGAGGACATGGGAATAGAAAACATGTCTAGCAAATCCTAGGAGGAACTATTTAAAACAGACATTGATCACCATGTTAGTACTTTTACAGAGTTGCTGAAATAGGTCCAGGGAGATATTTATTAAGCAGAAAGTATCAAGCACTTCTTTTTAAAAAATGATAGAAATGATGAGTACAGAACCCCTACCAAATAAGTGACACAGTACCTTCTATTCTTTACTTTTTTAAGGTAAGTGAACTGGGGAGGTCTTAAAATAAGAGGGGGAGGGGAAAGGAAGCAAAGAGCAAAAGCATAAAAAGAGAGCTTCTCTGTGCATCATTTCTCAGTAGATATCCAACAGCTAGACCCACTGAATTTTTGCAGAAATTTCTAAAGGGTGATCACCCAAGAAAAAAACTATAGCTTTCTGGTTCCTCCCTTATGATGTTCATTATTAGCTGCTAGCTGCTTTAGGATTTTCTCATAATTTTAAATTTTCCTTTTATAGTTGTTTGTTGATCTTTTGCTGGGTTTGGTCTTGGCCCATAAATACATTTTGATTGGTTTAGTGGATAAAACACCTTCAATCTTCCTCCTCAACTGCTTTGGTTAAAAATCATGATTGAGACATTCACTCTTTTTGCTGTAATTTAGGAAGAGGGTGCAGTAGGCTGGAGGCAACTGATAAACCATCCCATTTGACCACGTGCTTAGACATTTAAAACAGCTGCCCAGACTATTGATGGAAGCTTTTTTCATACCTTTATGGAAGGTAAGTACACTGGGGTGGTTGGGTGGGGTGATTCTAGCAGCAGCAATTAAACCAAAGCTTCTTAATATATTTCAGAGTGTCTCAACGTAGATGGGGAAAAAATTATGATGGGATTTCCAAGACTTGTAACCATCCAAAGAAAAAATCGAAATTAATTACATGTTAAGACATATTTGTTTTAGATAGATAGATAGATGATAGATGATAGATAGATAGATAGATAGATAGATAGATAGATAGATAGATAGATAGATAGATAGATAGATAGATAGATAGATAGATAGATAGATAGATAAACTGTATTTGAGCATAATTTCCTTTGTCATACAATCTATACATTTTATACATTTAAATCCATTTGTCTGAGAAGGGTCCATAGGTTTCTCCAGATTCTTCGGGATTCTTGGCACAAACCCAGTTTGAATACTAAACTGTAAAGAATTTATATCACTGTCAGTGGGATTTTTTTTAAAAAAAAAGGCATAGTAGAAAAGAGAAGACAGAGAAAATTATGAATAGGTTGTGTGAATATGCTTGGGCATGAGATGTTGACTCTGTATCAGTCTACTTAGGAGAGACTGCATAGGGTGCTTTAGGTTTTATTGATTTATGAATATACATTCTCCTCTCCTCTGACATTTGACTCTGACAACAGAATTTCCATAGACCAGGGGTGTCAAACTCAATTTCATTGAAGGCCGCATCAGGGGTGTGTTTGACCTCGGGGGGACGTGGCCAGGGTGGGCGTGGCCAGCTTGACATCCGTTTTCACTGGCAGAGGCACCACAGGCCGGTCCTTCGCTATTTCCAGGGCGGCCCCGCAGGCCAGATCTAAGCAGCCCACGGGCTGGATCCGGTCCGCGGGCCTTGAATTTGACACCCCTGCCATAGACAAAAAATGTCCTTTGGATTACCTTCTGAAGTCCATTTTGTCAAAAAAAAAAAATCTTTTTAGAATGTTTGAACTGTGCATGTCAAATGAGCCTCTTTCTATGGAAGCCTGTTCAGGCTTACCTATCAAGCTTTTCTCTGTTGGTTATGTTTTTGTATTTTTTCAGCTGTGGCCACTGGCAAATTGGTGGAAAATAGGATTTAGACCCTTCCTTTTATTCTGGAAGCCAGTGATGCCCAGTAATTTTCCAGACCAAAGACAGCAGTAGGACTCTAAATTAGCATACCAGAGGCATATGCCAAAAAGGAGTGTGCATGCCAGAACAAAAGTTTGGTTTCATTTCATTCCATGTTAATTAAATTTAATATAGATTAAACGTAGATGGTATGATTATACCCCCTGCCATGTATGTACCGATGTTCTCATTCGGTCACCTTAAAAATTCCAAGTTGGAATAAAGTATCAAAGCCTCAACCCATGCATCTTTGCTGTAGTCCAATCTGAATGAAGTTTTCCTATGGCTGTTAATTGTCAAAAAAAAAAAAGGTTAAGAAAATAAAAACTAGTTTTCTGTCATTTAGCTTTAATATTAATACCTGAAGAAATAGCTATTCTTAGAAAATAACAGCAAATGGATAGAACTACAGTTATGCAATCCATCAAGTTATGCTAGGACAGATTAAAAAAACAACAACAAATATTTCAGTGAATCAAGTGTCATGGAATGATGTTGAATAAATGACAGATTGAAAAAGAAGTTATATCATACTGTAGAGGAGCAGTCCCCAATCTTTCCAGCTCTGTGGACCGGGAGGGGGAGGGAGAGGGGACATTCTTGCTTGTGCGGTCCGGTTCCCAATGGGCCACAGCCCAGCATCGGGCTGCGTACTGGGGTTTGGGGACTCGGTGTAGAGAAAAGAACTAGAAGTCAGAAAAGATTTTGGAGAATCAATACCATGAACAAGTATGAGAATCAGATCGCATGAGTATCGTTTTCTCCATCTTTATTTACAGACCAGTTTTGTGAGCAAATGTATCCATTTTATTAAATTAGGAACAAGCCATGAATAGTAAAATAATAAAGCTTGAGTATTGAGCAGCGCTTAATTCATACTTGAAATCTACCACCAAAACTTAGATTCTTGAATCTCTGTGGAAAATGAGCACATTGCGTTAAGAATAGAAAGATGCAGAAAACAAAAGAGAGCTAGTTAGGGCATATCAAGTGATTAACAGATTTGACCTTTAAGACAACTTTCTTAAATGTCAATCTTCAAATTACTCACTGAACAATAAGTAGAACTTGCACACTCGTTTTCCTTAGCTAGTGCTTTGCCCTCTGAATCACAGTCTCTTTCCAGTTCTCTAATTGGCACTGATTCCACAGAGTGAGAGAAAGAAATATCTTTCTCTTATTAAGAGTCAGTTCAGCTAAGCACTTTCACCCTGCAAATAATGGAAAAGAACATTTATCCCTTCCCACAATCTCAGCTAAAGAGGTTAAAGCAAAAGGAGTAAAATAGGGAGAGAGAAAAATGCAAGAAATACTGAACAAACTTTGATATTTATTTCCAAGGGGGAGGACTGCTTAGACCAGGGGTGTCAAACTTGATTTCATCGAGGGCCACATCAGGGTTGTGTTTGACCTCGGGGGGGGGTGAGTGGGTGTGGTTGGGTGGGTGTGGCTAGGGTGGGCATGGCCAGCTCAACGTCCTGCAGACATGGAGCCCGGGAGGGCTGTGCACGGCCCTCGCAAGCTCCATTTTTGCTGGCAGAGGCACTGTGGGCCGGTCCTTTACTGTTCCCAGGGCAGACCCGCAGGCCAGATCTAAGCAACCCGCGGGCTGGATGTGGCCTGCGAGCCTTGAGTTTGACACCCCTGGTTTAGACAATCTAGCTACAAAAAGTTAGAAAATCACCTTCACCCATTCGTTCATTAAGTGTGACACAGATGTCCAGCAGATTACAAGATATGTCCAATTTGAATATATTGTATAATGCCAATTTTACCTCTATTTTCCATGGTTTAAAGTTTAAACCATGATTACGAGATAATGTAACATCTGCATGTCTCTATTTTGAGGGCTTAATAGAAGGTAGATTGTATACTATATACCCGTGATGGCGAACCTATGGCATGCGTGCCAGAGGTGGCACGCAGAGCCCTCTCTGTGGGCACGTGCGCCGTTGCCCCAGCTCAGCCAGCTGTCGTCAGGTTTCCGAGGTACGCATGTGCGTCGGCCAGCTGGTCATCGGGTTTCGGCGCTCTGGCACGCGTGTGTGCGTGCACATGCAGGCGCACGCCTTCTGGTTTGGGCACTCTGTGCCTAAAAGGTTCGCCATCACTGCTATATACCATTCTAATAACCTCAAAATCTGCATGTTCTCTATTAGTGTCAGCCTGAACCTGGCATTGATGCCTCATTGACCAAGATAACCCCAAGGCCAAATTAGTGAACATATAATAGTAACAATCCTAGTTTTCCAGAGATATATCAGTAAGTCCAATCACATAGCATCCCAAAGACTTATGCTGGTTTGCTTGTTTCAGTTAGCTATTTAATGTTAAAACTTAAATCTCTGAACATTTTCCCTACCTGTTGCAAAAGTTAAACTCTACACAGCACTTCCAAGAAATCCCACTTGAATTTCCTTCTCCTGGTTTTCCTCTTGAATGTGAAGGGAATGGGAAGCTTTTAGAGAACTGCTGCCTAATCTAACACAAATTCGATAAATATTAAAAAGAAGGGCAAATTTTAAAATAGTCAATTTGAGCTATGGTCATATTATTTCACTTTTATATATTCTATATTAATCAAAGGTATACCTTGCTACAATCCAAGAAGACTTTTGATGGTGGCTTACAACAAAGTTAAAATGCAAACTATACTGTATAATGCAAGAAACAATATCACTGCCATCATTCCAATAACAACCAGTAGGTGGTGTCATGCCTCATATGGCCTTTGGAAGAGTTCCATTTTCAGCTACTTCAGTAAGTAGATAATGTTGGAATTATTGAGATCACTAATAGGATGTCATTCCAGAGTGCCCCCTACTGGCCATTCTGTAACTTAGAAAAGCAATGTTTCTGGATTTTGGCCCATTTGACCTCCCCAAAGTGAAGAATGGCCAGCTGCTTTTCCCAGCACAATCTAATTAGTCCAGCCAATTTTATTGGAGAGATGTGGTCCTGCAAGTAATTTGGAGTCGACCCATGAAAGACTTCATAGGTTAAAAATGACATTGTAAGTTGTCTATTAGCATGCAGAGCCCACAATAGTGATGTGATCCTCCCACAACTGCCCATGATCGCCTGGGTCACACTGAATTTTGTACCAATTGAATCTTCTGAGTGATCTTTAAAGGAAGCCCCATACAGAGAACTTTACAATAGCCTAAGTGGGTGCAGTGACAGCACAAGATGCTGTAACATCCTAAACAAGGCTTCAACTGGCATACTAGCCAATGCCGAGTAAAGCCCCCCCCCACCAGTACAGCTTCTATTGATCTAGCAAGAGCAGTGAGTCTAGAAGCACCCCAAAGCCACAGGCCTGCTTCTTTAGAGGTAGTAGAACCCCATCCTGTGTCACAACAGGGACTATAGGAGAACCTTGATCCACAGAAATAGTTCTGTCTTACTAAAGTTCCATTTAAGCAATCTCTCCTATCTGAACATTCATAGCTTCCAGGCTTTGGGACAAGACATGGACAGCATCTTCAGGGAAGGCTGGGATGATGGTACAAATATTGGTGATACCACTTCCCAAACCTCCAAAGGACCTCCACTGCTGACTTCAGGTAGACATTAAACAACAGGGGGGAGGGGGGAGAAACCTAACCCCTACAGTGCCCCACAAGAGAGCAATCACCACTTCAATCTCTCCTACTACTACCCACAAGGAAGTAGCAGAACGACTGCAAGATAATACCTTCAGTGTCCAACCTTTGTAAGCAGCCCTGAAGTATTTCGTGATCAATGGTATCAAAGGCATAACAGGGGTGTCAAACTGGCGGCCTGCAGGCCCAATGCATCATGTGTAGGCCACACCCACCCCAGCTCTGCGAATGGGAAAAATGTCGTGAAACATTATGTGACGGCAATGTGACGCCACAAGTTTGACACCCGTGATATAGAAGTTCAAAAGAATAGGATAGGTGTAATACCCTGTTCAAATCATGGCAAAGTCCATCCACTAAAATAATTAATGCTACCTGTACCCAGGGGTGGGTTCTAACTTACCTCGATGGCGGTTCGCTTCCTCCCACGCCGCGTGGCCGCGCCTGGTGGGCGCGTGCACACTTCACACACGCGCACACATGCGCAGTGCAAAAAAATAAAAAAATTTCCAAAAAAAGCCAAAAACAAGATGGGGATGCATGCGCAGTGCCGGAAACTCGGCTTCTGCGCATGCGCAGAAGAAAAAATAAATTCAAATAAATAAATAAAAATTAAAAAAAATTAAAAAAAAAGATGGCGGCGCCCACAGACTAGCACCGACTGAACCGGATCCGTGACATCATCATGACATCACCAGCAGGTCATTACCGGTTCAGGTGAACCGGTCCGAACCGGGAGGAACCCACCTCTGCCTGTACCTGATGCCTGGGCCTGACAAATAACCTATACCTAATTTCAAATTCCCATTTACTTCTTTCAGTGCTTTTTAATATGGTAACAAAATATTTTTTAAAACAATTTTCAGTAAGGTTCCCAAATGCACATTGTTGAAAGAAGGATCATTCATAAACATAAAACAACAAGGGGGAATACTCTGTTTCTACAATAGCTAAACTTAATTATCAGTACCTTTTCTTACAATCATTTCAGTTCATTATCATGATAAATTTCATTATGATCTATTTCTGTTATACAATAACAAATAAATACATTGAGCTAAATATTTTTCCAGAAAATAAATAATTCCTTGAACTACACTAATGAATCCCAAGTCAAATGTAATTGTAGCCTTTTGTGTAGGTCTCCTAGTCCTTAGATAGTTATAGATAAATTAAAACTATCTACTACTTAGCTATAACATTTAGTTATTCAGTTCTTCACTTCAGTTTCTTACAGTAATGGATTAATAATGATACCTTCAAATGATTGAGAATTGCTTTCAGGCTTCTAACTGAATGATCAAATTCTTGATCTTCCTCCTTTTAAAGAGCCGTGAGCCCTTTATTATGAAGGTATTAAGACAGAAAGCAATCAATGTAATTATTGGCTTTAGCTATATTAAACTAACAGCAGAAGTTCATAGCATTTATTATAGCTTCAGTTAGTCCTATGACAGACTGTTAGGGAAAACTAGTGGCCATGGCCGCAAAAGTGTCAAACTGTTCTACTATTGGTTAGCCAGATGTTTACACCCTCAAGGGATTTTGCTTTACCTTGCCAATCTGTGAAAACTACTGGTGCTTCACTGCAGGTGATCAACAGATGGGATTTCTCACATAATAATGTCCAGAAAAACCTGTCCTTTCTACAATGAAGAATATGCTTCATAAGACCAGGATAAATTATTGTGATAGATTTTGGGGACTATGAGGTATCCTCTCAATAGCAGAGAGCTAGGTAGGTGTGGCTTGCAATGTAATGTCTTAATCCAGGGCTGTCAAACTCCCGGCCCACAGGCCAGATGCATCACACGCTGGCCACTCCCACACCCAGTTTAGGGAAGGGGGGGAAGTCCTGATACGTCATGTGACGCCACCGTGATGATGTGAGTTTGACACCCCTGTTGTCAGGGTTCCAAATAGCATTTTATTAGAGACTTTGGCCTGCCACACTTTACGATTGAGAATGTATTCTTGCTGTGGGAATTTGGGAGGGGCTGTTGCATGAGAGATGTAGAATGTAGCCATAAAAAATTCCTTTAGATTCTCAAGGTCATCCTTTGTCCAGCACCTGCCCAGAAGTTGAGGGGAGTAACGGACACGTTGGCAGAAGGCGACTGGCTAACATGATGAACTTGTGGGTGTGGGGACAAGGGGTTTGATCTTTCAACTGGGTGGAGAAACCCATGTAGCGTCAGATTCGGGTTTCTCATAGAGGTGCCAACATGACTCTGTCAATAAATTGGAACTTTGAGGAATGCTATGCCTCGGACTTTGATTTTATTTTGGATGCTATTTGGAACCCTGACACTAACCCGAATCTCTCATAAAACTCATCCAGCTACCCCGAACCCTCGGGGCGCTGTTCGGGGTCCTGAGCCCCAGCGCCGACCCGGCAACGGGCGGTGCAAAGACTCAGGGAAGATGGAGGAAGAGAGGCGAGCCACGGGGAAACAAGTAGAGGACGGATCACGTGTTCACATCGAGACCCTCTACTCTCCTTCCCCAGCCAACCGAGCCTCGCGCCACTCACCCAGCTACCCCGAGCCTTGGGGCGCTGTCTGGGGTCCTGAGCTCCAGCACCGACCCGGCAACAGGTGGCGCGAAGACTCAGGGAAGATGGTATCCTGCCACCTGTCTTAATCTATTCATGATTTAATTCCTCCAAATATTGTTTAGTTTGTTTAATTTACAAAGAGATCAGATGTATATCTTATTTACACTTTAATAAATGGCTTTTCTAATTCCAAAGAGAGAATTAAGCATTGTTTTCTACCTTTTCTATACCCAATAAAACAAAAATGTGCCTTCTGAAGACCTCCCAAATTCAATTTAAGATTCATGCTAAGATTGTGGAAAATCCTGAAAAATATTTTTGCTTTCATGAAGGCTTATGAGGAACATTTTTCAAAGCTACTTTGCGAAACAACGTGGCCCTCTTGCTTCTAAAAGAAGAAGAAGAACTGTTCTCTTTGTTCATCTCTCTGTCAGTTCCTCTGTCCAGAAGAGACGTCTGAACATGACAGAAGCCTTGTCCAGATACTGTCACTGACCTGCTGGTTGTGGCTTTAAAGCTATGTGAAACACCTTCATAAGGCAACTACATTATCTCAAGGTCCTATTGCAGCAAATTGTGTCATGTCTGCAGTGTAAAACATCATGGCATAGTGCCACATGCCAAACTGATGAAGGTTTGGTTTAAACCCTCTTATTTACTCCCAGCATCTCTTCTTTATGGGTTTTTGCCAGCATATCTGAGATTTTGGAAAGTCTAAAGTTTGCTGGTTATTTTTTGCAAAGCTTCAATTCGCTTAAGAAAAATACTACTTTAATAGGATTCTGGACTTTTTAGCACAAATAATAATGTTTTAAATGTGCAGTCCAAGAGTATGTGATTCAGTTTCACCCTGGAAACTTGGAGTATTAGGTTCAAAACTCCACTTATAAGTTTACTAACCACAGAAACAACACCCTTATTTCAGTGTTTGTGCATGGGGAAATTAAAATTGTATAGGGTGGAAGGGGCATAAACATAAGTTCTGTAGCTATGACTGTATTAATGGATTATAAAATCCAATAACCTCATATACTTGTAGGAAGAATACTGGAATGAAAATGTGAGGATATGATAGATACAATAAATGTTTCATATGGTAGGGAATGAGAGAATAATAACTTGCTCATACTCCTCTAACTGATGAGTGGTTTGAACTATTGATTTCCCAGGCAAACTTCTATCAGTGAATTATTATTACCATGGTTGGTCTCACAGTCAACCAGACTGAACTTGGCATTTTTTCCATCTATCGAGCCCTTCCCAAGGACCTGGGATAGGCAAGGTATTATATTTTCAAAAGTTAAAAATTTCCACCTTCGGATTTAGCAATTGCTAGAAGACCTTGATCCAACTCTGTTTATGGCAAAAGAATCAGAGGGGTTATCCCCTAGGTAATGCCTTACACCTTGAGTTAATGAACAAATTCTTCTTTACTATAACAATGTTAAATTTTATAAAGTATTGAGGTATAATTAACACCAAACTATAGGTAGATAGGTTTGGCTCAGTATTGCTCCTTCTTTCCTTCCCATAGAGAAAATGGTCAACTAGGAATGACAGGAGGTCTGGCGTGATGTTCATTAGGTTAGAATTGGTCAAATTCCAGCTCAACAGACCTTTGCTGGGTGGCTTTTGGTAATGGCCTTCTTCAAGTTTCCACCTGTAACTTGTCCATTTACCTTTTTCTGGTTTGTTATGTGAGCGGGAAATGAATGGAAGACCATTCCTCTAGAGCCTGAAGAGTAATGTTTGTTTCCCATTGCTCCTTTTGTTTAGGTAAGAGGTCCAAAATCCCCAGGCCATGGCCCACTACCAGGCCGCAAGCAGTGGGTGAGTGCATGCACACGCAGTCCATTTGTGTAAAGGGCGGGCATGCTTGCCTACTGCTTGTGAAATGGAGCTGCATGTGTGCACCATGCTTGCCTGCCACTTGCACAGAACCATCCCCTCTCCCCACCCCACCCCACCAGTCTGCAAAGACAGAAAGGTTGGGGAACTCTGGTCTAGGTCATTCTGATCACCATTGTGCCCTTTGTTCTATTTGAGGAACTCAGAGATTTATCAGTTAACTGCTGGACTAAATCCATTGTTCTTAAAGGATTGTTAAGTCAATTTTATTTCTTCAGTAACAGAATGTAGGTTATGGATATAAGAAACATATATTTCCCATTTTTAGACAAATGCAGTTCAAAATGATAAACACCCTCTGAGTTGTCTGCTAAATGATCCTGCCCAAAGTCTGATCCTTCTACTATTCTGAACTTAGGAAGTTGATGACCTAGGAATTATCCTCTGCTTGATTTTCATCCAGAGGGATTCAAGTGGTGCCAACTTTAATAACATTTCAGTATGAAGGTAACCTTTTAACATACCATATAGATCACCTTAAGTATTCAATCTGCTAAAAGTTAAATTACCATTTCTAGCATTTTCTTTTTTAGGACTGAATTGTTATTCCTTGTAGGCAATCCTCAGAGTGTTAATTAATGGGTGGCACAGAAATGTTCAAAACTGCATTAATGTGAAGTTTTTTCCCCCAGAAATGGATGTGAATGCCCTTCGGATGTATTGAGATTTCCACACTAACAATTCCCCAAGTTGGATGTAAGGCTGGGGAAGACATCTGTATTCAGTTGTAATGGAACACACACACAACCATAGGAGTAAGTTGTAGATTAGAACCACTGGCTCCCAGAAGGGTGTCCCTCAACCCACTATCCACATTCCTATAGCAATTCCTGGGGAAACCCAACTCAGACACTTATTTATTTAATTTCTACAGCAACCCAATTAAACCAAGTGACTCTGAGAGGCTTCCAATTCAAAATTATAAAGCAATTAAAATATTAAAACAATAAAAACATCCTCAAAATAAATAAGTATAAGCCATGTTGATTAATCAACTAATAGTAAAGCCAGGTAAGAGAGCCCTTAAGGCATTCTGTTTTCTAGACCCAGATACATAGCCAATATTTTAAAGATTTAGAAAAAGCCAACAGGTTTGGGGCCAGTCTGTTCTCCAAGGGGAGAATATTCCATAAGGCAAGGTCTACAGTAGAGAAAGTCCATCTTCTAGTTCCCGCCAGTTGACAACTCTTTGGCTGACAGGATCTGCAGCATGCCCAATGTGTTAGATCGAGTTGGATGGGTAGAAACTCTTGCAAAAGGCAGTCCCTCAGGTAACTCAGTCTCAAACCATGTAGTGCTTTAAAAGTTACAACTAGCACCTTGAATTGCACCTGGAACATACCGGCAGCATGTAGCTCGTGGAGTAGTACTGTTACATGTGGCCGGCACCATTTATTACTCATGCAGCCGCATTTTGCACTAGTTAAAGTTTCTAAATGCTCTTCAAGGGCAGTCCCATGTAGAGTGCATTGAGGTAATCTAAGCGAGAGGTTAAAGGGGCATGGGTGACAGTGAGCAGGGCCTCCCAGTCCAGGAATGGGCACAACTGGCGCACTATCTGAAAATGTGCAAGGGTCTCCTAACCGCAATTTAAGCAGGAGCTGCGTCTAGGAGGTCTCCCAGATTGTACACTAAGACTGGGGTAGTGCTTACTAACAGGGAATGGGGTTTTTCTAGTTAAGCACTCTGGAGGAGGGATACATAATATCTGGTGGCTCAAGAATTTAGTAGGATTTACTGAGGGCCACACTTCAAAACTGTAACTTTTGTTGGCATGATATGGCAGGGAATGGGAATGATGTGGTTTAAGGGTCCTATTTCCACCTTTAAAATAATCCCTATTTCCCCTCCCCCGCCATGCAAAAAGGATATAACATTCTCAGCCCTCACTAACCTGGGAGAGCTTTGGAATCATATGGCCTGAGCCACGTATTACTTGGGTATACAATGACCACATTTTCTTGGGGGGGGAGAGAAATCAGAAAAGGGGGCAAACCTAAAAGAGGTTCATAAGGTTTTTTTTAAAATGCACATGTGATAACTTTGCTTTACAAAGGAAAAACCAAGAGCAAAACCAAGATAGATAGATATGAGAGAGAGAGGGAGAGGGAGAGAGAGGGGGGGAGAGAGGGAGGGAGAGAGGGAGAGAGATGGAGATGGAGATGGAGATGGAGATCTCTAAAGGACAGCTTTCTGAAATAGAATAGAATAACAGAGTTGGAAGGGACCTTGGAGGTCTTCTAGTCCAACCCCCTGCTTAGGCAGGAAACCCTACACCACTTCAGACAAATGGTTATCCAATATCTTCTTTAAAACTTCCAGTGTTGGAGCATTCACAACTTCTGGAGGCAAGGTGTTCCACTGATTAATTTTTCTAACTGTCAGGAAATTTCTCCTTAGTTCTAGGTTGCTTCTCTCCTTGATTAGTTTCCACCCATTGCTTCTTGTTCTACCCTCAGGTGCTTTGGAGAATAGTTTGACTCCCTCTTCTTTGTGGTGGCCCCTGAGATATTGGAACACTGCTATCACGTCTCCCCTAGTCCTTCTTTTCATTAAACTAGACATACCCAGTTCCTGCAGCCGTTCTTCATATGTTTTAGCCTCCAGTCCCCTAATCATCTTTGTTGCTCTTCTCTGCACTCTTTCTAGAGTCTCAACATCCTTTTTACATCGTAAAATAAAAACTTTTTACAAATAAAAACTGTCCTTTATGATAGAGTGTTTGTACTCACTGTTTCTATACATGACCTTTACCACTTGTAGCCTGGACTACTGCTGGAAGTCTAACACTATGGACCAGACTTTTTTGTTTGTTTGCACTCCTCGTCTACAGTTCCTTAACTGCCTCTCCTTATTGGATTATAAAACCAGCATATTAGGACCTCCTTTATGCAAGAACTCATATGCCATTCTTGGGATTTTCACCATAATATACTCTCTCTGCTAGATTGCAGAAGGCTTAGCACTTTGTACTTCCAAGAATGGTTTGAAAAATAGAATTTAGTAGAAGACACCTGGTGCTTTCTTGGTCCAGCCTGTTTAACAGATAAGATATGTAGTGTCTCAGATAGCATTCCACCCAGTCCCTAAAAGAAAGCTGCCTTGTTATATTGATTTTGAGCCTTCATCTAACAACTTCTATCCTGCCTCTCCAGGGTTTCATAGAAGTCTTGGAATAGGCTGGGGTCTGAACCCAAACTTCCTGAACTTAAACCAGTTTACTCTCTTCAGCTGCAATAACCTATGTACTTCCATTTTCTGAAGTGTGCTTAAACTTTGCATTGCACATTTCAAGTTGTGGCATCTCCCAGATCCAAAGTGGACTTCGTATGCAGATTGCAATGCCAATTTCTTTTGTGGGAAATCTCCTCTTTCCATGTTGCCAACGACTTCTGAAGCTGCTGCTGCAGCATCAATTTCTCTTATTAAAAAATAGTTATTTGTTGCCCAAGAGTGTTGTAGCCTCATAATGATGTCTTTTAAATTTTGCAAGTAATATCAGCATATTATGGTACAACAGCAATATTATATACTTTTTTAGGTTTAGGGTGATGTCATTCTTTTTATACTTCTCTTACTAAACAGTTTATGTCAAACATTGTAACTGTTTTGGACCAGGTCTGACAACAAATCAACCCAAATGTTGAATAAAGAGCAAGGTCAACTATGCATGAGATCTGACCTTTTATTTATAGTAGCTGTGGATAATTGAAGCATTTTAAGATATTCCCATAATTTGCCCTTCTTCTGCCTAAAGGAAATGTAAAGTTCTCTGAAAGGTTGGTTGTAGAAAAATGCATAAAATGGAGAAATATAATATTCTTGTTCTTATACCTAGGAAAGCAAAGCTTATTTTAACTTTGAAAAGAAAGAAATACAGGGTGATTTTTGTTTGTGATCCTGCTAATGAAAGACATCTTATCCAGGAAGTTATCCAGATACGTGAGCTTTGGATGTGAAGGATGTTACATGAAGGCTTTCAATGATAGTGTCAGCGTTCCAAGTAATGCACCCATAGAAAGCAGAACTCCGAGGCAGGTAGATTCCTCAAAGAACAATTTATTGGATACATCATATTGGCACAACTGGTGAAAACTGACTCTGAAAGTTCCCACGGTTTTCACCTAATTAAAAAGTGAAAGTTCCCCCTTCCCCCAAGTCATCAGTCACATTATCCAATAGAGGTGCTGGCTGGTTGCTTGGTTACTCCATTCCTCCTCTCTCCAGCACCTGGTGGAATGTCCTTGGTTCCCACAGGAAAACTTTTTGTTTTGACTACACACCCCAGCTATCTATTCTCCCCCCTCCCTGTCCCGTCTTCTGCCTTGTGGCAACCCTGAAACCTCAAAGATGGCCTCAGCCAGGTTCACTTCAGGGTTGACAGAGTTTCTAACATTTGAATTACTCCTATTGGATGTTCCACAAGAGTCAATTGGGTGCATCAATTAAGATGTAAGCTTATCAGAGTCATATATATGTGATGGGTGGCCATATAAATCCAAAATATAAGTTAAGAATGAGTTAAGATATTGAACTAGGGAGAAGGGACTAGGAAGACCCATGTTCGAGTCCATTCTGACTCTTAGAAAACTTGAGACCATTCAATCTTTTAGTCCAACCTCATAAAAAGGAGGCTATAAATCTAAAAAATATCTGAATAGAGCTACCTTTTGAAGAAGAACACCAATAGTAACAATTATAACACTGATATTACTAAATCACAAGATACCTTGCACCCATCCATGAATTATCCCGAGATTCCATAGACAATGTAAAGATACTCCTATTCCCAAGGGCTGATCTGCAACCTGTGTCCTAAGACCCAAAAGTGGTATGCATGGTCATTGATAGGTGGCTCGCAGCAATTTAATTTTTTAATTTAAGTAGCTACCCCACATAGAAACTGGGCCTTCTTGCCATTTTCTGCTCCCCCAAGCCACAGCTCATGAGAGTGGCAAGGAAGCGGAATGCTGTCAATCACAAGTGGCCTTAAGAGAGTTACAGGAGCCATTGAGTAGATCCCTGAGGCAGATTTAAGTTGCACTGTGCAGAATATACCTCTTTCCAGTCAATGTGCTTGAACAAAACATTTGTTGGATTTTATACAACCCTTTGGGAAGCAGGGAGAGGGAGGATTGTCAGTTGTCAAGTTCCATACAGGGAGTAAGTCTAGAATAACTCAGAAGAACCTTTTGACCTTGAAATAACTCTTGCTGTGATGAAATTTTCTGACAGCAGCAAGTGTCCTGCTGGAACTCAGCAGCAGCCCATTCAGAGCTCTAGTGGACTGTTTTTTGTGACAGCTGTCCTTCATTCTCACAAGAGGGGAGAAATGGCCTCAAAGAGAATAAGCAATGCTGAAGTCCCCTACAAAGCAATGGAAGTTCAAGTTCACTCAAGCCATCAGTGACTATGAGAGATTCATGTCTTGGTGTTGAAATGTGATATGTTGGCAACCTCAGAAGCACCAAGGGGCAAAGAAATATATTGAGTTTCAAGCTGCCCTTGGGCAAATCTGCTTTTCATAGTCATGGTAATATTAATTAATGAAATTCCAGTGTTTGCAGGGAGAGTTTCAGACTGACATTGTTTATAAATTGTCAGAAACTTCAAGATTGTCATGTAAAACTGGTGTGTCATTCATGAGAAATCTCAAATATCATATGAGAATAAATCACTTTACAGGTACACATTAAACAACTCAGTATTATTCTGAATCCCATCCTTCTAAGGAAAAGACTAAAACTGATATCATAAAACTTTAAATGAGGATGTCCAATAATTAGAAGTTAGAAATCCTAAGTAAAAGCCTGACACCATGGAAAGTGGTTCTTCAGAGAAGCCAGCTTGACTCCAGAAATGTGAATTTCAAGAGGCTTTCTTTATAAAAACACAGGTATTATATCAACTCTGGTGTGATGTGCACTGAATTCTTGATACTGTATATTGACTGTTAGGGTTTTTATCTGATGATCTCTGCCTGAACTTTGACTTAGAATTTTAACCAGGAGGTTTAATGGCTATTGGTGGATTATTCCCTTGTCATTTTGGTTGAGGAATGGGGGAATATCAAGGGAGGGGACAGTATTATTGGTTTATAAGAAAATTATATTTTGTTAGATATCCTATTAAAAATCAGCCATTTTCAAAGTGTGTACCTTTGCTGGAAATTTAGGACAGTGCAAAGAATTTAATATCACACTACTATACATGCAAATCATTTACCTATATTATATTAACAGAGAGCATGACTGTCCTAATCTTAATCTATTACAGATAAACCATAACTACTGATAACCATATGGCTTTACTTATCAAACCATGATAAAATGAAAGTAAAAAAATACTCATATTCAGTGACTATTCTCTACTTCTGATCAGCACAGATAACCAGTTGTGTTGCACATCATAATGTGTTGCACATCAGATTGACTTATACCTATCACATTTAAGAATAGCCCCAAAATAGGCCAGACAATTGACAGATAGCCAACCATGGTAATTTTACTGAAAATATGATGAGGTTACCACTTGCATGGGCAAAATGAAAGGTTATTTGTAATATTACTAACCGTGCCTCAGCATATGCAGCATCTGATAAGCTTTTTCTGCCCCAGATTTGGATCTGGTTAATTCTTGGATGAGAGAGGTAGTTCCAGAGCTAAAGGCAAACTACTAAGTTGGGAGGAAAAAAATTGGAAGACAACAATGGAAACCCATTTCCATATTATTGCAAAGAAAACTATATTGATGTGTTCATAAACTCACCAGTAACTGAGCTTAATTCAAGGCTATCTCTACTTTTTAGATAATTTCAAACTCTTCTTGGATAAGACACAAGCATCAAGATAAGTAGTCATTGAGAGTATTATATTTTTTCTATTTGTTTAGTTCTCTTTTAACATTATTAGAACTGGTAGCCATCGTGCATCATTGCATCAGTGAATTATATAGTTTAATTATTTGTATAAAGAAGTATTTCAATTTCTCCCTTTTAGATTCTGTAGACAGCTTTGGTCCTTACCTGTAGAAGAGAGAAGAACTCATATTTATTTGCATTTTTCATTCCAAGTATTGCTATTTTGGTGCATATATTAATTTTGGAAATACAAATTAGGACAATTCAGTTGAAAATGTAAACTAAACAGATTATACCGATCCTGTTTTAGACAGTGCTTTTTAAAAAAATCTCCTTGATCCTTTTTCCTCACCACTCCCCTCCAAATTCTTAGTTCATCCAGTCTTTGATATATCAATCTCTACTGAAATATTGGAAAGATGGCATAATTAATCAGCAGTTGCCCAAAGCTGCTGGGAGAAATCAACCCAAAGTTTGGCTTAAAGGATGATGATGATGATAATAATGATGATGATGATTGGTCACACAATCAGCCAGATGTTCAGATTGGATTTGGCATTTTTATCCACCTATTGTGTTCTTTCCAAAGACTTGGGATAAACAGATGGTGTTTGATGGTGTTAAAGTTATTATCTAACTTCTATGCCACCTACCTCTCACTAATTCTGGGAAACTATATTTTTCAAGGCCCAATGACATTGTAGAATTCTGAACAGAATGTGATAGCAATTTTGGAACTGATGAAATCAAACAAGCTGAGGTTTCATCAAGCAAAATGAATAAAAATAAAAATTTGGTATTGTACTTAACTTGAAGAACCAAGTGTACATTTTGGGATTCTCCTTAAGTCATCAAATGGGTTAAGTTGTCATTAGTGTGTTGATCTGCTTCAGTTGATTTGCTATTTGCTATATATCCTAGTCTGAAGAAAGCAGTGATCTGCACTCTGATGATATCTAAAAATGATAATTTGCTTTCTGTGAGTCTGTCTCTAAAAACAGGTTCAGCAGGTACCTTCAGGAGTTGCAATAAGGGATCAAAGCATCAAATATAGTCTTATTGTCTCATGGTGGCTAATGAATTTCCAAGTTCAATTAAAAATTATGAATTGCTTGGACAAGATTATTTTGCAAAATACTTTCACACATATGAATATGAGTCAGCTCAGCCCTAAGATAAGGCCATTCTTGTGTGCCGATGATTGATTAGGACCCTGGGGACAAGGCCACTGGGGACAAGGGATAGGCCCCTTTCTTCTGTTTAATCCCCTTGACTAAAAATTGGTACAAATATTTTTTAGAAAACAGAGATGGAGTTGCCCTTTGATTATGATATGAGTACAAATAAGAAAGTGATAATCTCCCAGATGACTTGAGGAAAAGCTATATTTTGGTCCTGAGTGGGCACCCAAGTAGCTTTCTGAATGCAATTGAAAAGTGCTGGTTTTGACAATGCATGACTTTGATCTTTATATCTGTGGGACCAGATTGTCCTATTTGGCTAACATGGTGCTCCAGGAGACTCTGCTACTTGTTCCCCATTTTCATGAAGTGGGGGAGCTAAGGAGCAGAACATTGCTTCTTGGAAGCCAAGTCTACCCTTTACAATAATCTTTCAGGTAAAATCAAACTTGCCTCCACCCTCACTTTATTCAGGAAAATGCTCAAAACTGAGCTGTTCTATAGAGCTTTTATGGAGATTTGCAGTTGAGTATAGTGTTAAAGTCTTTGTTGGGATTGATTGTTATTTCATTTGACTGATTATTTTTACTGTGCATGCTTCATGTCTTACTTTTTCATGGATGCTTTAACTATTCTTACTATTTCTAATGATTATCGCGTAACACCTGTGAATGTTAATTACACAACTATATCAATGTCTGTGATTCATATGGTATTCAGTGGTATACAAATTGAAATTATAAGAACAAACTATTAATACTACTTAGATAATATCTTGTCTCTTGGGAGTGGGAAGCACTGAGCAGTGAGAACAAATTGACAAGTTAGGCTTCTGCAATCTTCCTCCAGTGCATTTGTCTGATGGAATATAAGATGGAAAGTTGATTCCCCTTCACTGACAAAAAGTAGGTGTGAATGTGAAGAAGGGATTATTGATGCTTCTGAAACATAGAGATGACTTATCAAAATTTGGCAAAGAATCCCCATAGCTGGGAGGCGGCTCCTGAGAATATTTGTTCTGTGAGCTATGCTGTAGTTATTCCAACATATCATATGCAAGGCTTCAACAAAAGACTGCACTCAGTAGATCACATACAGTTTATGCACTCTATAAGATATACACTGCTCAAGTAATTTTGCATTTTATCAGGTAGAACTAGCCGCTAACTTAAGATCCCTAATATAAGATGCATGGATGCTGGGTTATTCTCACAATATGAACTTTTAATGGGTTATTATTTGCAACTAGATAAAGAGTAAAAAGTTAATTTTACACACCAGAGAATGTTTCCTGTACCTTTATATTTGCTTTGAATGTTAAATTCACCATCTAAAATGATTTTATAACAGAGAGAAAAACTCAATTACAGCATATACAAATAAATGAATTTAAAGCCTGAACTTCAGATTGCTTATCGTAGCAGGTAGGACATGTGCAGATCAGATTTTGTTTTTAGCAGGTCATTAAGAAATGTATGAATGTGAGAAATAAAGTTTTTTTTGTTCTTTCTTACTTATTTTTACATGAATATGAAGTTGTAGGTTAACTGTTGGACGTGATAAAAGCACTGTATGATGGAAATAAAGCATGAATGAGAGTGTGGAATGTTTTGCAAATGATTCAATACTGAAAGCAAGTAGGTGTGAATTTGGGGAGAGTTGTTTAATGTGTTTATGGATAAATGTACTGTATAAGGAATGCATTAGAAATGTGTTAGTTGAGGATGTAAACAAGCATGTACTTTTTGACTGAAAATGATGGTAAGTTGTTGGCTGAAAACCTGACTGATTTGCAGCAAAAGTTAGATTGTATAATGCAATGAAAAGAATGGGTCTGAATATTAATTATCAAAGACCAAGGTAGATATTATGTTTGATAGGAAAAACGAAGAGATTGATTAAAAATTATATATGATTGCTTAAAGCTAAAGCAAGTAATTAAATGAGTGACTTCATCAATTTGGGCAGATAGCATGTAACGACTGAATGGGTGCTAAATGAGTATAGCTTAATGAGATGAATGAGCAGTACAGAAGAAATGCATTGCAGTAATTTGATCAAGGAGCCGAGGTGGCGCAGTGGTTAGAGTGCAGCACTGCAGGCTACTTCAGCTGACTGCTAGCTGCAGTTCGGCGGTTCAAATCTCACCGGCTCAAGGTTGACTCAACCTTCCATCCTTCCGAGGTGGGTAAAATGAGGACCCAGATTGTTGGGGGCAATATGCTGACTCTGTGAACCGCTTAGAGAGGGCTGTGAAGCACTGTAAAGCGGTATATAAGTCTAAGTGCTATTGCTATTGCTATATAGAGAGAATGAATGAGGACTGAATCACAAAACATACATAAAAGAAAAGTGAGTGGGTTGAGAGGAGGGAGAAGACAAAGAAAATTATCGCAATAGAAATAGCACTTAGATTTATATACCACTTCACAGTGCTTTCTAAGCCGTTTACAGAGTCAGCATATTGCCCCCGCCAATCTGGGTCCTCATTTTACCGACCTCGTAAGGACGGAAGGCTGAGTCAACCTGGAGCCGGTGAGAATCGAACTGCCGAACTGCTGGCAGTCAGCAGTCAGCATAAATAGCCTGCAATACTGCATTTGAACCACTGAAAATTATAGATGAATGGAATTGATGACAGCCTGAAAAAGAGAGGTGACGGGAAAACAAAAGGAAATGTGAAACTGAGACAGAATGTAAATGGGGTTGGTTGTGCTTCCTTTTCTTTTGATGCTTTTAATTTCTTTCACTTACATCTGTTACTCTTTGTGTGTGTGTGTGTGTGTGTGTGTGTGTGTGTGTGTGTGTGTGTGTGTGTGTGTGTGTGTGTGTGTGTGTGTGTGTGTGTGCTCTAACACTGCTGGCTCCATAGAGAAAGTGTATATTTTTTGTTACTTTATCTCCCAAAAAGAGAGGGAATTCTTTCCCACTCTGAATTGGCAGGAGAGAACTGTACTGCTTTTACTCTTATTGGTAGATCATACATAGTGTAGGATAATATCATGCTAGTCTAGTCCCAGCAATCCTGGGATCAAGTATAATCCAGTTTTTGCACTCAAAGTGCAAATATTCAGTTTTACCAAATGTTCAGTTTCAAACATTCCTTATATTTAGTCAAAGATATAGGCCAGCAACAATATTGTCGAATATTGTTTACCTAACAGGGAAAAAGTAACTTTAACAAGGGATATTACTAAGCAAAAGGGATATTACTAACCATATGCACATATTCACATCTTACATAGTTAACTGAAACTTTTTTTTAAAGATACAACAACTTAAAAAGACATAAAAGTTGCATGGAACTCTGTGTAACGTGTAGTTTGGCTCATGGTCTGATATAACCACGATTCTGCTCACAGTTGTGGTTCAGCATTAATTGCAAGGCAGAAGCTAGGACTGGCCTTGAGGTCAAAATATATCACCCTTAGTCTTGCTGAAATTTTTCTGTAGAGGGATGCTTATAAATCATTCAGTAACAGATGATGTTATAACTAAAGCAGTGGGAGTTTTGAAATACCTACATCAGATTAGGCTTCTGCTTATTTCAAAAAAACCTCTGATCTGCCCTGGATTTTTGGCATAGTTAACTGAGCCCAACATGAACCACTATAAATCAAAGCTTATTTTGAAAGTCAAACTTGGAATGCTTCCAATTCCATTTTTTTAAAAGAAAAAATAGGTCTTTGGGAGGTTTTTTTTTTTTTGTTTAAATATGTGAAACCTTTCTTCTTACAAAAACTTGTTGAGACTATGCTAAAGCAGGCCTACCACGATTGTCTGAAAGTACACCCACTTCAAACCTTTCTTCTCTTTGTTAAGATTAAAGTTTTTGTTTTTTTTTTGCCATTTCCCCTTGCCACAACATCAAAAGTAAAAGTGTATATAATGCATATTCTGTATTGGATAATTCTACAAGTAATCAATAGTGCAAATGGTTTGACACAGGATCAGAAAGAAAGAACTCAAAGCTGAACTGAAAGGAGTTTCTAGGGGAAATTTTGCTGATAATTTCCTTCCAAGATATTCTTTTACCCAGAAAATGACTGACTACACTTGACTACACCCTGTATGAAGGGCATACAATTATAATACTTCAGTAATAATTTATTTTGAGACTTTGTTGCAGAATTCACTGGAACTAATATAAAATAAATAAATAATTAAATAAGCATCATGCCTTGGAATGTACCACTAAATTTTGTTGATTTTATTCCCACGTCTTATTTGTAGGTGATCAGTTGGTTCATATCCCATGTTAAATATTTCACTAATATCTAAAACAATCGTCCAGTTTATTTAATTCATTACAATTTTCATTACGAGTCATACAGAAGCCTGAAATAAGGGATGGCCCAGCGAAGAGATGATATGCTCATGCTTATGTGTATTTCTTTTCTTTTAACGTTTCTTCCTTACCACTTTCAAAATATGCACAGCCTCCTATAAAGATCAAGAAGATAAATTGTAGGTCAAATTGTAAAGGTTCTGAGCAAACTATCAAAATTATTGGCTCAATTAACTCCTCTAAAATCAACAGAGTTTAGGGGTATAACTTCTTTCTGCAATTTTCTGAATTATCTTTGTGCTATGCTTTATCTTCTTTCCTTCCTTTCCTTTCCTTTCTCCCTTCCTCCTTCTGCATTCCACAAACAACAAAATTCAGATATAGGACTTGAAAAGCAATGACTTTTAGATGTCCCTTTTTTTTGTTATGGGAGAGCATTACCACAGCAACAGCAGCTGGATATAGGATCCAAGCCACCAATATCTTTCCAGATTTAAAGAGCGATCTTGAGATAATCCATATAACCCCAAACCTCTGCTCCTCCTGAGTAAACAACAAGAATCACCATTTTGCAGTTTGTTTATGGGTTGAGCAACTAAGAATCAAGGGAGGAATCATCTCTGTTCACAGCCATCAATACATCCTTTGTAAAGGACATTTAAGTTTAACTGAGCCTCAGTTCTTAAAACTTTTGTGTTTGTATTTTTTTCTGTTGGTAAAGAAGGATTAACACAATAAGTTATACTGCACTCGCTAGGTGAAATGCCTTTTCGTTAAACAAAGATTTTTTTTAAATACAATTTAAAAGCCTTTTAAAAATATTGCTTTCTGGATTAAACAGCAAAAGGGTTCTTAGAATATGGATTTTAGAAAGTTTAACAACAGATTAAGGGCTCAGATGCACTTGGAATTACAATTATAAACTTTTGAAAGAATTCATCCAGTGAGAAAGTGGTATGGCTTATCCTTTTGTTAGTCAGAATAAGATAATGGGTCGTTTTAAAAAAATGGACACTAGAGGGATAACAAAAGGCAATATTCTAACCATGGGTCTTTGATGGGAAGCCATGAATAACTTATGAAAATTTGTGACATGATGGACAGATGCAATGGAAGAAGAATGAGAAATGGATAAAGATTCAATGGAAGAAGAATGAGAAACTCTGGATAAATTTAAAATCGATCTGAATGTGGATATAAATGTGGCAAGTAATGAGAAGGATGCAGAAAAGTATTACTGGATTTTCAAATGGAACAGGATGATGCTTCAATGCCTAAAGGAGATATATAGCTATCAAACCAGAAAAGAGATACAGATTATTTTTATTGTTGTTATTATTATTATTGACTGTACAAAAGAGAGTTTTATAATCTGAGAAATGCCATAAAAAACAGGTTTGCTAAAGTTCTGAAAGATTTTTCTGGGGGAAGGATTAAAAACAGATAACAAGAAATCAAGATGTGGGGCTGTTTGAAAGGGTTAAGAACAGTAGTGGGTTCTAAAACCCATTGCTACCAGTTCACGCGCTCGCACTCACAATGCTTCTGCGTATGCGAAGAAGTGTCCCGGGCGGGTGGGCGGAGCCTCCCACCACCGCCGCTACCGGTTCGCAGAACCGGGCTGAACCGGGAGCAACCCACTGCTGGTTAAGAATTAAGACTGTTAAAAGAATTGGGAAGGAATACAAAGTTGGCTTATTCAATCAAGGTTATGAGAGATAATTAGTTATATCTGACAACCCTTATTACACTTTTCTGATAAAAAAATGAATGACAAGAATTTTGGATTGGGTTTTTAGCTAATAAATGAGGTATGGGGGAAGAGACTATATATTGTAAATTAAGGGGTGGTGTTACATTTTCTTAAATTGTGTGTACTTATTGGGAGGAAGGGAGGAAGTTACTCTTTTTTCCTTTTTTATTTTTTTTATAGATTTCATATTTTTGTAAACTTGTATAGTTTTTATTCTTTTTAACCATATTTCTAACAAATTGTTTGGAAAAACAACAACAACAAAAACCCCTGGAAGGCAACAATGACATCACCTACATCAGGGGTGTCAAACTCAAGGCCCGGGGGCCAGATCCGGCCCACGGGGTGCTTAAATCTGGCCCATGGGGCCACTCTGGAAACAGCAAAGGACTGGCCCGCAGTGTCTATGCCAGCAAAAATGGCAGAGACAGGAGGCCATCACAGTCAAAAATGGAGTTCATGAGGCACTCCCGAGCTCCATTTTCACTGGCAGAGGGTTGCAGGAGGCCGTTGCAGCTGAAAATGGAGCTCAGGAGCCCGTTTCCTCTGCCAGAGCGCTCGGGCCACCACAGATGCCCCCGACATGAGTGACATCAAACTGGCCATGCCCACCCTGGCCACACCCATTCTGTCCCCCCGAGGTCAAACACAACCCTGATGCAGCCCTCAATGAAATCCAGTTTGACACCCCTGACCTACATGAACAGTTGACAATCATTTTTCCCAACCATGCTCCAGTCTGGGCTGGAAAGTAATATGGTAAAAAAAATACCCCAGAATATATGATGGTTTTTATTGGAACAGCATAATAATAGCCCTTTCTGAATCAGGCTAATTATTTATTCTAATAAATAAGGATCAAAATTCAAATCCTTGAAACATGTGGCAAAAGACAATACTAAAATGATTAGATTTTCTGCAATATGAGATGTTTACGGGCAAATGCTACGAATTATATGATAACTTTGTTGTACTTCTAATTCAAGGACCAAAACAAAAAAAGTAAATGTGATTCTGGAGATCAGGAACCAACCAGCATTATATTGTTGGGTCAAAAGCATCCAAGCAAGATTCAAGAGCTGAGAATGGACAAGGATTAAGAGAAATAAATGGAGAGATGCTAACTTGCCAGTTCTGATCATATTTCTAAAACTGGTGTGAAAGGGATAATGCAAGAATTGTATTGTATATGAATTGTACCCATAACATTTCTAAAGGCAGTTCTTATTGCTGACAAGCTCTTCTCCACTATCAGGATATTCTATGGTAGGGAACTGACCAGTCACTATTTTAAAGATCATATACAGAACACAAAGTGCCTTTGTGCAAAAAAAAAAAAAAAAAAAAAATGAGCATAAGCAACATTTTTGAAAAATGGGAAGTATATGATAGATTGCATTATTGAGTAGAGGAAATGAATAATGAGTTGCTAGAGTGAAAGCTTTTCTTTCATCCGTTCTTTCTTCTTTTTCAGTTGTAGAATAGGAAATGAAATTTTAAAAAAAGACAAATACTCTCCCAAAGCAAACATAGTTGGCCCACTAATTAATACTTGCGCTAATGGATTAACCTAAGTCCTGCTGATCAATCAGTGAAAAATTTAGTAGATTGATCAACCGATTGAACTGACTAGCAGCTTTAAAATCCTGTAATGATAGCAAAAAGGAACAAAGATCTATAGTCCCAAAGCCTTCCATAGGTGAGCCCCAGATCTCCAAAATGAAAGTCTCTTCCCACAGGGGCCTCCATATAAGGTTAATCAGATTTTTTTTCTCAGTTTATCATCAGTTGATTTAAATAAGCTTTTTGTTCTTTGTTTTCCTAATCTCCTGGGTAGCAAGGAGAACATTGGAAATTTCTACAGTATAGATCCCAAAGAACAGTGTTAAAAACAGCAGCTCCCATTTCTGAGAGGAACTGGTTTAATGTTGTTATATATTTTGATGATTTTGTAGCCTGTGGGTAGTAGTGCAATCATTTACTATGTATAAGTTTTAATAAGTCAATTATAAATGTAGCATATGTTTCAAATCACACTGCAGTAACAGCTTAATAAACAGAATGTTTAGAAATCTTTTCCGCAAAACAAAATTAATGTACCATTTCCCTATTTTATAATCAAAATGCTAAACAAAACTCAGTGCAACTGTTACAACATACGTAAGGTGTTCAGTCTCATTAATTTTAGACACCTAAAGGCAAATCTTTCCTTTTAAACAACAACAACAAGGGAGCGATATAACACATTCACAGTATGCATGTGAATGAGCACATGATGCAAGTGAGCTTCATCAAAATACAGTACCAGCACAGGAGAAGAGATGGAGGCCAAACCTGGGGAGACAAACTTTGGCCCTGTTTTCCTCACAAACTATTTAAGGAAAGCAAAGAGAAAATTTGAAACATGTAGCTGGAAAACATATAGCTCAGAGGTTCCAGCTTCAAAGTCCTTGGAAGTCCTCTGATGAGGCCAGGACATACTGTCCCTTATGTTCTCTACCATACCAGGGGTGGGTTCTAACTTACCTCACTGCCGGTTCGCTTCCTCCCACACCGCGTGGCCGCGCTGCGTGGCTGTGCGTGCGCTTCACATGTGCGCGCATGCGCAGTGCTGAAAATTCCAAAAAAAGCCCCCCAAAAAGCCAAAAACAAGATGGCAGTGCATGCACAGTGCTGGCAACTCGGCTTCTGCGCATGCGCAGAAGAAAATAAAAAAAAAATCCAAAACAAAAGTTCCCAAAAAAAAGATGGCGGCGTCCACGGACCGGCACCGACCGAACCAGCTCCGTGACGTCACCAGCGGGCAAACCGGTTCCTACCCACCTCTGTACCATACTCAATATTGACTAGCCTTTCCAGCTTTTTCAGGGCTTGCCATCCACTTCATATCACTTTTTTGTTCATCCAGCAAAAACAGAATGGCGCAAAGTGATGCTTCCCAACCTGACTTTATTTCACAGGTTGACAACTTTTGCAGGCCTCTTCCTTGCCTTATACAACTCTGCAAAGGCCTGGGACTGGGTTCTCCCCACCAGGACTCATATCTTCCGAAACAGTGAAAGTTCATCAGATGTCAGGGAGATCTCACCTGAGATTCCCAAAATCACATGAAATCTTGCTCGGCATTTGACAATTTTGTGAAACTTGTGCTTATCTCTGAAAGTGTGATTTTTAGATGTGATTTAATTCTGACAGGCAGAGAGTTTTTTTTTAAATATGTTTATTAAAATCTTTCTAGATTGCCCCAATTCAGATGGACTATGGGCAGTGAACAGGAAGCGCAAAATACAATAATTAAAAACAATCCATAATTCTAAAACCATTTGGAGGAGAGATGTTAGTGGTCTTTCCTTTATCATATTGCCCAACTTTAGATGTTCCCAAGGTGACCTTCCTTACTCACAATACTCTGTGTTGGTTTTTTTAACCAGCAGACTGGTAACATGTTACTTATTTTGTACTTCCTTTTATTGGCATAAATAAAAGACTCAGCTGGATGGCCAAAATGTGTGCTGTAGTTGAGTCCTCAGGCATCTGGCCAATGACAACTTTTTTAACTCCTCAGCTGTGTTTGGACCTTGTTAACATTGTGCCAATTTTTGTTTGCATTGTTAAGTACTTATTATGTTCAGGTTAATTACCATAATAAATATGTGATTGATTGATTTACACTTTCTTAATTGAATTATAGCAGGACAGAAAATAATGGCTTGTGGACTGACTGGTTCTCTAAACTTTGAAACTTCATTATCTTTCTTTTCCTAAAAGACATAACGATTCTTGAAATTACAATGTTGGCCTGCAATTAGGTTGGTTTGCAATAATGCTTGCAACATTACTATCAACACTGCTCTTGAAATGCAATTGATTCTCTGTGTTTTGTATGTTCTCGGGGCATGGTGGCCCTGTAAAAGGAAAAAAGAAGGAGAAAGGTTGTTGGTAAAGTGGCCTTCTTCTAAAATAGGAGAACAAAGGATCTCAGAATTCTCTGAAAAGAAAATAATCTAATTAATTTTTATTAATTTTTATTTTATTTACAAAAAAATTAAAAAGCGGGTTATAAATTGTGTTGCAAGGTTTTTCTGGAAGCACCCAAGTCATAGTCAATATTAGGAATAAATAAATTGGCAAAAACCTACCAACTTTACATATTAACTTTATGTGTTGGCACAGCAGTATTACATTGGCCTGGAAGAGGAGGGGAAAGCAATTATAAAAAATGTTGCAACTATTAACTTTAATTATTCAGGACTGTTGTTTTTAATGCAAATCACTTTACTTTCATTCTTTGAGAAGCACATTTCCTTTTAACATAGAGATTGTTCTGATTTAAGGTCTTTTTTTAGATGTAACTATCATTTTACATGTAACTTTCACTAGCATCACTTTTTTTCAGATGTGCTCTTTTTTTTACTTTTTTTTAATCAAGGAGTATAAACTTTAGTCTGACTTCAAGGCTATTGTTCATTAGGTCTGGTGGGAATGAAATGCCCTAAATTCATTCCAATAGAATTTGTAACAGAATTGATTTAACTAGCATTGTTAAAAGATGGAAATGGATAGAGTCATAATTTGGTGGGAATCCACCAGAATAAGATTTCTGGAACACATCTAGAGAGTACTGAAAGAAATTCTCCATGTCACTCTCTTACTCTCTTATAGTTATACCTTTCATTATTTTGAGAATCCTAAATATATGCAAATGACTTCTTGAATACTAAATTACCACACTATGGAGGCAGCCCTCAGGGGCATCTTTAAATTGATTAATTTAGAGGTTGACAGGAAACGTGGCCCAATCCTGGAGTATCCTCATTGTAATGTAGGTCATCAGTTTGAAGCACCATCTGGGGAGCACTTGTGAGACCTTTCTCTTCTGTGTATCTCTATCTATAGCTGTCTCCCTGAAGTCTGATTTTTTAAATATGTCAAATGTGGGAGAAATGTCAGGCTGCCAACATTGCTGCACAGCATTATAAAAAGCGAAGGTGGGGGCAGTAGATAGCTAATGAATGGTGTGGAAAAGATAAACTGAGTAAGTGAACAAGAGGGAAAACTCTTGAAGGACTGAGGCAAGCATGGTTTCCCAAAGAAACATGAACAGAAGAAGGACTGAGAGAATTTTATTAGGCTGCATGGAGAATACACAAGAAAGGTTAGTTTTAGTGATGGTGAATTAACCTTGTTTAGATCAAGGTGGGATCCAGCATTTTCTGCACATCTACTAATTTGGTTCTGATGAGTCTTATACAAAGCTATCATATCCTACAAATGAGTCTATAAATTTCAATAAGCTCTGTAGGATGTAGAATCTCATTCAGTCCCCTAAATGACTTTTTATGTTCTAAATTTAAATCTGCTCACAAAGTCATTATCATGCTTTTGAAGTCTTCAACTTCCAATCATCCTGGACATTCACAACATTCTGAATGGACTGACTGTCACAAAGTTCCTACAGTTATAGGGATTTATGTGGCTCTCAGCCTTTCCCTTGTGATCCTTTTTTTTCATGGAATTCTTCCTTCGCTACCTGATTCCTGATTCCTTTTTCCAAGATCAGCATTTCTTTCTCATTTCTTTATTGGAAACTATCCCTGATTCGTTGCAATTTCTCAACTGGCTTCCATTCACGATTCAATCTCACTACTGTGTGAGTTCAGTCCAGCCGATCTTATACCTTATTATATCATGATGGAATCCAGGGAAGCTGTGCTCTGCATGAGGCTGTGCTACTTCTAATGAGTAGCTGACTTTGGATTCCGAGTGCAGTGATTTCTCCTTTTCATGGACAAGTTGGGAACCTAATACTCTGCTCTGAGATTTTTCACAGTGACATGTGAATTGCAACCATGCATATGAATGCACTAGTTTCCCCTCTTTGCCTCCAATTCCTTTGGCTTCTTCTGTATTTGCTATTTTCCTATGAGTAATCAGGCTCTGAAGAGAGGCTTTATTTTAAGGCAGGGTTCCAGATTCCTTTTGTGTAATTAAGTCTAACAATGGCTTAGCCAGTCATTCAATTTTTCTTTCATTTTCTCTGCTACTACAACCAAGACACAATCCCATTAGCCCAACTCTGATTTCTACTGGGAGCTGCTTCTTGGGAGATTAACCTTCTGTGGATGTTTCTAAACAATTCAGAAATCTAAGCTATTTCTGCAGCCTGAGTGATTTATTCCAGTTTGAATTAATTATTGATTTAATTAATAATCAAAATATATGTGCCAAATTGAATTTTCAAGCATTATTCAGCTATTTAATCAGGAATTGAATTGCCTTCCTTTAAAACAAGGTTGATATTTCTGCTTTCATCTTCATATTCTGCTTTCCATTCTAACCCATTATATAGGCTACCATCCTATGATACTGCAATCCAAAGAAACTGTTGTGTTGCATATGTCTTCTCAGTGTCACCTTTTTCATAGAATAGTCTCAGCTTCTTTGGTAAACTCTTAATTTTTCACATTTCCCTTGCCACCCCACTTCCCCACTACTGAAACCAGGAGATCGTGAGTTCTAGTCCCACTTAGGCATGAAAACAGTTCAGGGACTTTGGGCCAGTCAAGTCTCTAACTTGTCTCTAACCCAATTTATAGGATGCTTATTATGGGGGAAATGAGATGAGAAAGAGCTATATTCACCGCCTTGAGTTATTTACAAAAAATAATAATGGCAGGGTAGAAATAAGTAAAAATTAAATAAATATTATGCAATATCATTCTGAAAATATTTCACGGTAAATTGACCTAAAATAATATCCAAAAAGAGCATATGTATATATAAAATATTGTATAGCTCAGCTCAGCAGGATCATCAGTGAAATAAATTGGAGTGCACATGGCTATCCCAATCTGCTTCTATATTTGCAAGCAAGAATTGGAGCAGTCATGTCATCTGAGTTCTGTTTAAAACCAGCACAATACTTTCCAAAGAGGCACTTTTTCCTCCAGAAAAATAGTATGGGTAATCAAGATAAGAAACCATGTGGAGGAATTGCATCTAGCTGTCACCAAAATATTTCAGTCTCCACCTCAAACTGATTTCTGTAATATGCAAAACGGAAGAGCACTATCTTAACTAGCAGCTGTTACTTAGACAAGGAACTGGTTAAGACAACCAATACAATAAACCCTCAATTTAATGGTCCTAGATTTCATAGACTTTGGATATCAGGGACCAAAACTACTGAAACCAAGACCAATGCAGTAGCTTCTCTCCCCGCTCCCTAGTCAGATTATGCAGTCCCTACTCCTGAAGACTCCAGCAATGACACATGTGCAAGGGGTACTGCCTGTTACTGCCTCTGCTTCTGTCCTTGATCATCATCACAGCAAGAGCAACTTGAGAGACAAAGCTTAATTGTGGTTTGAAGCTCAGTCACCATTAAATGGATGTTTAACTTTAACAGACACAGCTTCCCCTTATTAGTCCTTTAACTCCAGTACTGGTACTAAAGACACCCTTGTGCATAATTCCACTTAGAATTCCCTGCAAAAACATTTTAATATTTGAAATTTATTAAATATAATTATGCAGGGACCTGGTAAGTGATGGGTATAGATTACATCATTTGTCTTGGCAGCCAAGTGAGCATATGCAAAGTTGGCGAGCCTGTGTTGATATTCTATCTACTTTTCTTTTTTTTTCTTTTTTCTTTTTTTGTACTTGCAACTGGCGCGCACACACACACATACATACACAGACAGACTTGCACACAGATATTCAATAGCTTTGTGCAGCACACAATTTGCACAATGGGCTGTAGTGGCCCTGACGTGTTTTGACAGTTTTTCTCTTTGATTCTCCTGCAAGCAGAGAACTAATGGTATGCTGGATTTAAATCCACCATGTCTCCTGTTGAGAAATTCTGATGGGCATGTTCATCACCCCATTCATCTCTTTGCCACTTGGAACAGCTTTCTAGCAGATTTTAATAGCTCTGGTCCACAATAAGAGGACCAAGTTTGAATATTCACACAAGATACTGTTTCTTTTTCCTGTCCTTTGGGATAACCATTAGGTTTGCCAATGTGAATCTCTTCAGGTAAAAGGCCCCAATTTCATACCTTGTCAGACAGATAAATGGAACCATGATTTTGCCATTCACTGTCTGGTACAGGAAAATAAGATGCAATGATATGTTTCTACAAAACATCTGCCTAGTCCACAGACTTTAGAAAAATCCTGCATCTTCTTTCATTTTGATTGGCAACATCACCTTTAACTGGACATCTTTTTAACTCTTGCACTCTGAGGAAGAATAATAAACATATTTTGTCCTTTTCACTTCACCCATGCACACAGCTCAGAAGCTTTTAACTAGCTCCATCATCTTTTTCCCACTGCATACCCATCCTTTTCCGTTTGCAGTGAAACCAAGGTTTGCAAGTCAGTCTTCATGTAGTTGCTCTTGTACGTTCCTCTCTTCAACGGGGGAATATGGAATATGGAAAGATATGAAAAGCTTGATTATGAAAACTACTACATCAACCCCTCCATCCACTATTGCCTTGATCTCAGATAGCTTAGGGTGCGGGGGGGGGGAATTGAAGAATGTGCAAGAGAAATCAGAAGTAATTTTTTCCAAGCTTATGAAATGCCCCAGTAGACAAGATTTCCTTGGTACCTACTTTGCAGGAGAGAGAGAGGAATATCTCTGCCTGCCAGCCCTAGTAAGACATGACTAGAAAGAAAGGGGTATCATATAGATCCTTCCCATTGCTGTGCCAGCTCTCATTTGCTGCTTGCCACTGAAACACGAGGCATTTAATGATCGTTTTGAGGGGAAATAAGCACTCTATTACAGCTAACAGTCATTAAAACTTGTAGCTGGTTTATTTGCAGAATCCCAGAACTGCTTCTGCCTGCCTGCTAATATGTTGTGAGTTATGCAGACCCCAAAGCCTAGGCTGCGACTCATTTGCAGAAATAAAATTAAAAATAAAATTAAGAAGAGCTTTGACATAATTGATGCAAATCAGGAATGGAAATGTGCCTTCCAAATTGGCAATGTTCCTGCAAAATACAATTCTCTCTGAGAGAGGGGAAGTAAGCCCCAGTGGTATTGATCTTTGCCTGTTTTCCCCTTAAACTCCTCTCCCCCGCCCCTGCCATCATTAAGTGGCACCACAGCTTTCCCCCCCCTCCCTTCCTTGAGACTCATCTGGTCAAGTGGAGCTCTTTCCCCTTATTTGCCTGCGCCAAGCCATGAGCACTAAATGAAGCGAGTAATTTGGTGCATTGTTGGAAGAGAAGGGGGGCAGCTGACAGTGAATGGTGTCAGCTGCAGAGGCAGCAGAAAAAGCCGACATCTTAATAAAACAGCCTCAGGCAAAATCCCATTAAAGCCTTCAGAAGCTTGTTTCCCTGCAGTTGAGCAGGTAGGCATCGTGCACTGCATGGCAGCCCTGAGTGCTCTCTGGGAGCCCGGTTCAAAAAAAGTGCTTTTTCTCTCCCCCACCCCCCAAATCCGCTACCAGCCTAGTTCCTCAGAGTCATTTGCAAGGCAGACAGGTTGGGGAGGCGGAGGGAGAACACCTTGATGTGCAGGACTTGTGCAGTGGCAGGCATGGAGAGTGAGCGGTGGTTGTCCATTATGGCATAGCCCAGACCCCAGGCTGACCTTTGGAAAGGAGAGGGAACATTCGAGGACAGCAACAGAATGATAATGAGACACCAAGCGCCATCAGATCTCATTGTTTCCTTGCCGTGGACAGTGTGCGCCTGAGTTCCAAGAGATTAGCACTTCCTATCAAGGTGGCCCTCAGCTTCACACACTGACTGGGAAGACAGGAAAAAAATAAAAAGCAGAGAAAACTGAGACTCTTCCTGAGTTTGTTTAAGTTTCCAGGCATGTAATAGCCGTAACCTTAAAAGTAGCATATTGTGATCAGTGAAGATGTGTGATGAAAAGGCCTATGAAGTGCAATTTGGAAACTGCAAACAATTGTTGGTCAGAGCAGCAGAAAGAAGCTTTAGAATAGAGCAGAAGCTCAAGGGATCAATCCATTCCTCCCCCATTACTGATCAGCCTAATTATCCAAATTTGTCAGTGAGAATGAATATTTTCCCCCCCCCCCTCTTAATTTCTTCTCTGGGAAGCTGAAGATGATTAAAGCATGTTTTAGGTTGTTTAGGGGCTGTCTCCATCCCACTAAACTACAACCTTAGTTGTTTCAATAAGTTTTTATGGCTGTAGAAATCTTAAACAGACTGTGCATATGAAACACTAAGTATTTGAGATTGGATAACTTCCAAGAACATTGCTCAGACAACTGGAATTGATTGTAGCTCCTTGAGAAGCCCAGGATTGTTTGGGTGTAAAGCTCCTGTTCTCTTGTATCTCTGCTGCTAAGTTGCTGCAATTCTACAATGCTTAGACTTCTTCAGGGACAGAATTAACATTTTCCCAAGCAGATACGCTAGTCTGGTTATTTCTCTCTCACACACAAACACAGAGATATATACAATACAGACATTTCCCCATATTCTCTTGTGGATAGAGCTACGCAGGGTAACTGATATATAAAGGGATATCTAATATCTGCATTTAAAAAGTAAATACTTATTGTTTGTTTGTTTGTTTGTTTTTTTTTATTTATTTATTTATTTATTTATTTATTTATTTATTTATTTATGTGATCATAATAATCAATAAATCATCATTCTGCCTTGATCACAAGACTGGTGAGAAAAGTTGGAAAACAGCCATGTGGTCAGATTAGCTATCCTTGTTGGGAGGCAGTGCTATATAAATCTGCAGTCCAATGAGGCCCACTCACTAGTTGTGCCCCCCTGTGACCATGCTGATGGGGGGGGGGCAGGAGACACCCCCCTTCATCCTTACACTATAACAGCTACAATTTGCTTTCCACCCAACCCTGCTGGTTGTTTCCACAATCTCCACATTGGATCTTATGCATGGTAAGAGAGAAGGCTATATGATCAGAGAAAGTGGGGTATACAGAATCAGCCATCTTAGCTCATGTTGGCTCCTTTGGGCTATTACAGTGGCACTCTCTCTGAGGTTTCAGGCATCATTCTTGATTTCTGGCACCTCTATAAAACTATACTCTCCATTTCTTTTTAGAGATAAAATAAGAATGTAGATCATATTCACCCTGTTGCTCATCCCTGGATTCTGTTTAATAAATGGACTTGTGCACAAAGCACACTGCTTACATTTGCAATATAATTAAAAACAAACTTCAATATCTAGATCAGTGTTTCTCAGCCATGGCAACTTTAAAATGTGTGGACTTCAACTCCCAGAATTCCCCAGCTTCTGATTCTGGGAGTTGGACTTCTGAGAGTTGGAGTCACATATCCTAAAATTGCCAAGATGGAGAAACACTGATATAGATTATTTATATTATTATATTCTGGCTATTGCACACATCTACCAGGCCAGCTTAATATTTCTGACTATAGCTACAGGGTTAGACCTATGCTTGGAGTAAACAGCTTATTTATTGTTCTATATCCAGACACATTGAACTCCTTTCCTACTGTAATAAGTTAAGGACCATCCTTTGATAACAAAGCCAAGATCCAGAGGAAATTCCTGCTGATCAATGCATGTTCCTTTCTTGGGCAAATGAAGGTGATGGACACTAAATAGGGAATCAACTGTTTTCTCTTGGAATCACTTCAGGAAAAACCTGCGGGGTTAGAGCAAAATTTTTCTTCTTCAACAACTTTACATTTATAGTCAAATAAAATGCTATATAAATGTTACTGTATAAAGAAAGACACAATCAGGAAAAATCTTTTTATGTAAGAAGCTATTTTGGAGCAGAGCTTTTTCAGCACCAACTTAAAGGTGGGCCCACAGTTTATTTTGGGGGGAGGTGCAGGAGCTTTAAGAAGGGATATTTGTTTATTCCTTTTATTTTATTTAACGTGATGTAATGCCAACTGAGTATAAGCAATAAAAATTTAAAATCCAGACATTAAAATATAGTAGTAGACAATATCTAAATATCTTCAGTTAAGATATAAATTGAAGAAGCAATTAAAAGAAAGAAGTAGGCTAAATTGTTAAATTTAACAGTAAAAATCAACAGGTAAAGGCCTTTTTTATGGTTCTAAGTATTTTCATCTTTATACTCCAGCCTCATTCCAAAGACCCTAGTCAGGTTATACATTTCTAAATTTAAAAAAACAAAAAAGTAAGTGGCCTTTCAACTCTACTCTACAACACCTTCCTCAGACACAGAGGATACAACAAAGAAGATTGCTGAATATTGGCTAAAGGACCTTGCCACAACTTCAGGCAAACCTCCACAGAAAAAGCTCCCTAGGCGAGGAAGTCCCTGGAGGAAAAGTTTTCTCATTCATAGCCTGGCCCTAAGCCATTTGGAATGCTAACAATAATGGCCAACTGTGCTTTGATGTCTTGTCTTAAGAACCATTTTAACTCACGTTAGGGGTCATTTTTATATCTGTCAAAATATCCCAATATAGAACAAGTTTCCATTTCCAGATTGTTTGTCATCTGGAGAATTGATTCTTAAAGCAAGAATAGTTTAGTTTACATTACACGACCTTGTAGACGACCCTCATTCTGTCAAGGATCTTGGAGTACTCATATCTAATGATCTAAGTGCCAAAGCCCACTGTAACAACATTGCCAAAAAGGCACTAAGAGTAGTCAACTTAATCCTGCGTAGCTTCTTCTCTGGCAACATTACACTGCTAACTAGAGCATACAAAACGTTTGCTAGACCAATTCTCGAATACAGCTCACCTGTCTGGAACCCGCACTGCATATCGGATATTAATACAATTGAGAGAGTCCAAAAATATTTCACAAGAAGAGTCCTCCACTCCTCCACTTGCAACAGCTGCAACCCCAACAATACACGAGCACACACTAGATACAAACTTAATGTAAAGCGCTCCAAACTCGACTGCAGAAAATATGACTTCAGCAACAGAGTGATCAATGCCTGGAATTCACTACCTCACTCTGTGGTTTCTTCCCCAAACCCAAAAAACTTTAACCTTAGACTGTCTACTGTCGACCTCACCCCATTCCTAAGAGGTCTGTAAGGGGCGTGCATAAGCGCACCAGCGTGCCTACCGTCCCTGTCCTACTGTCCTATTGTCTTCATCTATCTGTATTCACTTTGATTATGTTTATGATTATACCTATACCTGCTATCTTGTACATGTTTGACAAATAAATAAATAAATAAAATAAAATAAATAAATGTCAAGACCAAATATGGTTGGCTTGTTTTGGCTTGTTATGTATGAATCCAAGAATGATGTTTCTTATTACCTGAGAATGGGATTATTTTGTTCAACACACTTAAAAATAAACATGGCTCAGAGTAATATGTGAACAAAGCCAATGAGTTAATATTGTATGTTCCAAAATAACTGATTTTTAATATATATCATCTCTTGAATCAATTGCCTTCTTACAAGTAGGACCACTTTGATTTAAGTGTCTTTTTCCCCCAGTACTTCTTCAACTCTTTCAGAACTTTTTCTGCATCAAGCTTCCTTTTACAATTCACAGGCAGGCTATGTAACTTAAGCACCCTGAGTGTAAGGTATCAAACCCAGGACGGTAGAATACAAGTGTTAATTATAATGATTATAAACTAAGGAAAATGCGATTATTCCATTAACTTCATACACAGGTTCTCTATTTACTTCCATTTGAAATTCACATATCACATTCCAAATGAATGTGATTCTTTTATTTATTTCATTTCATGAATCCCCCCACAAATATCTGCTAAATTGGAATCAGTGTTATGAAAATTGTGTGAAGGGGAGGGCATTCTTATTTAAAAATAATAATAATCCTTGCAGAATTTAAGAAGAATGTAAGAAACATAATCCACCACTTTGTTGTAGATAATATAAGCAACAATTATATAACTCTGATGCAAAATATATAGCATAGCTGTAATATGCTATAATATAGTATTTTTTTAAGCAAAGCAATGGCACATAATTATTATCTGCAAAACATATGGCTCCCCAAAGCTTGGGGCTTCCTAGTTCTTTCTTTTCCCACTGGTTTGCTCCCATCTTAGTAGTTTCTCCCTTTATTATTAATAATAATATTATTACTGTCATTCCCTCTTGCATTTTTTCTAACATACACGCATATCCACACATACATACCACAGGTTTAATTCATTTAACAAATAATCTATTAAGTTATAATTATGAAGCCGCAGAGCCACTAGAAAAGCAGCAATCCTACATTCTCACTGCCTTGGGCAACTGCATTTCCATATCTGATGTCAGTGTAAGGAAAATAGGATCTCCAGTTGCTACACAGCTTAAGCACCCAAGCAAAAATGAAGCATATGCTACACACCTTGTAAGTAATCATTTTCCATTCTGTCTCCTAAGACTGTTCTTCTCACTGTCAAAATGACCTAGGGCCGTGATGGCGAACCTATGGCACGCGTGCCACAGGTGGCACACGGAGCCATATCTGAGGGCACGTGAGGCGTTGCCCTACATCAGCTCCAGCGATGGCCAGCTGATTTTTGGCCTTCCGGAGGGCGGGGGAGGCCATTTTTGCCCTCCCCAGGCTTCAGGAAAGCCTCTGGAGCCTGTGGATGGCGAAAAACGGACCCAATGGGCCTACTGAAGGTTCGGAAACAAACTTCCGGTAGGCCCGTTGGGCCGTTTTTCGCCCTCCCCAGGCTTCAGGAAAGCCTCCTGAAGCCTGGGGAAGGCGAAAAAAACGGGCCTACCAGAAGTCTGGAGGCTTCAGTGAGGCCTGCGGGGGGGGTGCGCGCATGCATGGGGGGACGGCATTGCATTATGGGTGTGGGCACGCACACACACACTATCGCGCACGCGCGTGCCCTTTTGGCACCCGAGCAAAAAAAGGTTCGCCATCACTGACCTAGGGTATCTCATTATCAATGCAGACTAAATTCTCTTCACTCAAAGGCTATGGCTGGATAAGTTCTTCCCTTCCACCTTTTCCCTTGGATGCAACTCATGAAACTGCACATCCTGGCTGGCCTACATATGATAGTCAGCACTGGCTAATACACAATAGATTCGATTTCTACTGTACTTAGTAGTAGGTTAGTAGGTAGAAAATTCATAATTGTAATTTTTATTTGCATATGAATATGAACTTTTTTTCCCTCTGCCTCACAAATACTCATAATATTGAGCAGTAATACAGTACTTTATTATGCATTTCAGACTGGAAGTAAAAATAAAAAGACTAGATATAATATTTAGAAATCTAGCAACCATAATAAAATTAAAGTCCTGAAATATTACATGAATCAAACATTTACTTCCATACCTATAAATGCTTTTCCATCCACAGAGTCCCTACTTCATACCCTTTTTTAAAATATTCTACAAATTGAAGATCAGGAAAGAATTAATTCTGAAAATCACTGAGAATACCCAATTGTCCCAAAAGAGCTTTTTTTTTAAGGCAACTGGACTGTTTTCCTTGAAGACGTTTCAATTCTCATCCAAGAAGCTTCTTCGGGGGTGGGGGGCACCTTTGGGACAACCATGACCTGAATGACTGAGAAGCTCCATGGACACCTTACCCAATTATTCTTTTTTTTTAAAATACTTGCCTAGTTTTATTAATTACAAGACTAAAAATAGGTCTCACTTGGGGAAATGGAATTTTGCCAACATTATTTTAGCTTAGAAAATTTTTATGAGTAACCAGTAGCATATCAGTTATTATATCAACTTGTCATGACCACAAAATCATTGTGGGAACCAGTAAACAGAACATCATGTCACTGAATTTCCATCATTTCTTTTCATGATAATTTTATGTTTTGTTTGTTTTTAATATTGTTGAATAGGGTGACTAACATGATGGAAGGGTCACTTATATTTTAATTATTGGATCAAACAGACAAGCTTAACAATTCACCAGACATCCTTTATAAAGATGTTGTTAGGACTCTGTCCAAACGGTTGGGTTGGTTAATATAAACAAGCCACAAATCTCTGTTTAATGTATATATGTAATATTGCTTTAAATGCATTGTTGCATTCTGACTGGCAGTAACGGCCCTAAGAGGGAGCTAGAGAACATGGTTAGTTCTCTCTCTTCTGCTGATTCATTGCTTAATTGACTTCGTGTCTGAGAGGAAGCTCTGTGTGTAGCGTAGCTATCTGTGATAGTATAGAATTGCTTGAAAGCTGAAATCTTTGTTTGCTGATTAAGACAAAGAAAGGCTGGTAAGGAGACTGCTGTACTTCTAAGCACTGACTGACTGAACGTGTATGATTCGGACTGTTATTTGGACTGTGCT
>QLTV01002975.1:2915024-2958214 GCA_003457575.1 Thermophis baileyi | reverse complement strand
TAATGTATTAGTAAATGCAGGTTCTACTGTAACATTTAAGGACGATAAATGTTTAATTAAAAAGCAAGTCATCAATGTAACAGCAAGTTTAGAAAATTGTTTGTTTTTGCTGTATGACAATCAATGTAATGCTAATTCAGTTTTTGATAACAAACAGCAACATAACAATTGTATTCACTTACTCCATAGACGTATGGGGCATTTGAATTTTAAATTGCTGAAGAAAACTGTGGCATTAGCTCATGGTATTACATTAAAACCATGTACTAAGTATCTGAATTGTAATGCCTGCAACGAGGAAAAGAGCAAAAGTAATCCTTCAAATAGATTCAATGATTTTAAAACTAAAGCACCATTAGAGGTAGTGTTTGTTGACTTGATTGGTCCAAAGAAACCCAGTTTAGGTGGAGCTTGCTATATTCTCAGCATAGTAGACCATTATTCTAGATATGATAAGTAAACTACTATGGCTGGTAAGAAGACTGCTGTACTTCTGAATACTGACTGATAGAACGTGTATGATTCGGACTGTTATTTGGACTGTGCTATCTCTTTAAGTAAACTACTTTTATACACTTTAACGTATCTGTGTATTGACTGAACCATTACTCATATCTACTGCAACATTACGGTGAACTGTGCAAACCTTCAGGGCCCAGAGGTTACTCTGCACAATTCCTTAACAGATGTCATCTTTTCATTATCCCAATTCTATTTCCTCCCAATTATTACCAAAATGAATTGCAATCCACATTTTTGCACTTAGAGAATTAAAATGTAGCACTCCTCCTTAACAAGACAGCTTCAGTAATTCCTTTTAACTGTAGGGCTAAGATAAATTTGTTTTGTGAGTTTAGGTTTGAGGCTATTTTATCCTAATTTATATCATCATGGGTTTGCAAATGATCTAATCATTGACCAAAATAAAGTGATATGGCTATTGATGGGCTACATCATATCTATGATTTCATAGCCCTCTCCTAGGTAGCAGCAAGTTTAACCTCTGGAAAGTACACTGGGACCAAGGATAGTTTTTGAGCATATACTTCTAAAATGGGACAGATTAAGTCTCATACATTGTGATATATAAGAGTGCCCTTCTGTGAGAATAAGAGTCATTTCCACTCCAAGCACTGTTCCCAAACCCTTCCCCTGTACTACAAAGCCTGCATTTTTCACAGTGGATTAGCAAGTCTAGACATCCTATAAAATGTCAATGAAGGTATGGATCTTTGGTGCATATTTCTCTGGAGAGCCTCACTCATTTGTAATGCTGTTCTCTCCATCCAATCAATACAGCCACAACAGCCTTCTGCACTCCTCATCACAAAACAGAACCCCTTCCCTGCCCACTCCAAGCCCCAGGAAAAGGAAAGGCAAAAGGCACTCGGGAAGATGTTGGCGAGACTGCAAATAAAAGTATATTTAATTCAAAGTATTAACCATAGAGGCATCATAAAAATTATTATCCTGAAAAGGATCACACCTCTGGGGCAGAAAAATGAGTGGAGTAAAGGAAGCCCCAACTGAGTGTTGAAACACCCATGGGGTGTGATTATCTCCTGGTAAAAAAGCAACTCTGAACTTGCTGCTATTCTGAATCCTCAACACACAGAGACACAGTTTATACACTATACATACAGGGAACATGGGAGATGTGTGTACATAAATTATTTAGGTGAACTATTTCATTTCCACAAGAGAGAGGAGCAAGTTTGCATTAAAATGCTTCAACTGTGAGATTCACAGATATATTAATATCCATATTCTGGTGTTGAGCAGTCTCTCAGAAAAAGCTCTTTATCCTCAGTTATTTTATGATGGCACTGCAGATGTGTGGCAGGGCAGAATGGCAATAACAAAAAAAAAAAACTTAAACCAAAATAATTTAAAAAAGAAAATAAAAAAAAGAAAAAAAAAAAAAAAAAAAAAAAAAAAAAAAAAACAACCACCCCAGTTTTCAGAGAAATGGGCTTATCAGAACTCCATATATTTGCTGGGGGGAAAGACTCTTCATCGAATGACCCTTGCTGCTCAGTAAGGCATCCTAATTTCTCATTATGATTCCCAATTCTCTTCCCAATGCTACTCCTGGAAATAGCTCTATCGTGTCACATCCGAGTCTTTGCCTAACTATTTTACTAAATGGCAGCAAGATGGCACAAGACAAGCTACAGCAGGAAGCAAGTGCAGGATTACGCATAATCCAGAGTGACATTGTGCAGGCAAATAAAGCTGGAAGAAAAGCAGCTGAAGATTAGCCATGCGTACAGTGGGAAAGGAGACTTCCATACGGGTGTAATTCCCATTTACCTTCATTGTGCTTAACTGCAATCATTGTCAGAAACGCTGTTCATATAAATACTACTACTACAAATAACAACAATGGTTTATTCATATATTTAAAACATTTACATAGCCTTTTATATTTCAGCCAACTCTAGTTGGCTCCCAATCAAACAATAATCACAGAAGGATATCAGATAAGGCACTGCATTAATTTCTTTCGGACTTGTTCTACCACTGAGTAATAATTGAGTAATAGGTTTGTGCACACAGCGGCCACCATTAAAAGAAGAGGCCCATTACGTGCCTGATTGCTTTTATCTGCATTTCTGACACAGAGGGAGTTGCAAGCCAACCATTCTTTGCAACCAAATTAACACCAGAGCCTTTTCAAGCTAAGAGTGATGTATTGTACGTTCCAAAGTGACTGAAAACACAGCAAGCACAATCTGAACTTATCATCAGAAGTCCAACAGATGTGTGTTTGCCGCCTTGAGTTACTTATAAAGGCAGCTTAAAAATCTAATAAATAAATAAATAATCATTTGGAGGGTTCTCCTTTTATACCTACCACATGCACCTTCTTTTCCTTCTACTGTATTGCTTGCAGTTGGAGGAGGAGCAGTTGGCGGTATAAGGTTCTTTCCTTCCCCGAAGGAAGAAAATGGCAGAGACTGCTTGTCTCCAATTGCTTCAGCCCACCCATGCATGAAGAGTGGGTGTTCTTTCAGCCCCCTCCATTAAATGTTGCCATCTTGTGAGACCTAGGAAGCATAACTTGCCATCCCCACCTTCTAGAACAGCATCCCCCAGAGATAAAGGCAGAGTCCTGTCTCCTGGGGTCCAGGAAAGTTCTGAAAGCCAGGAAAGCTCTGATCCCAGGCCTGGGGTTAATGTATTATTATTTGTCTAGGATCTTTGTCCTGGTTTTTTTTTTAATTATTATTATTTTGCTGTTTATTTGACAGTAAGCTTTGGCATTTGGATCAAAATAACTGAAGGTTAGTGGAAAAATATGTCCTTATAGAGTGAGGAGAAACCACCAGTAGAGCTACACGCAATCCATCTCCATTTGCTATCCTGGCCATTGTGGCCCAAGCTGTGATCAGAGGGACATTTTGGATTTAGAAAACAATAAACTAAATGGGGACTGAAATATGAAAGCCTTAAGAATCCTATCCACTGAGAAGCAAGCTTCTTTCTGGTCTGGAGTCTTGTTTTGACTTTTGGCCTTTCCAAGGTGCAATTCGAAGGCCTGCTAAACGTGCACAATTTCATGGCTACGGATCACCAACAGCAAGTAAAAAGCTGCCATGTGAAAATTATTTTTCTGCTCCAGTGAGTACAATATACCTTCCAAAGATAGGAAGCGCCTACTGTGTTTGTAGGCAATTCGGGGGTTGTGACAAATAGAATAACTATTTGATAGTAGGATGCTCTTGAAAATAAAGAAACATTTGGATCACTCTTCTTGCTTCAGGGGGAATACCCTTGATAACTCAAAGTCTAAAAATAGGGATCGTTGTAAAATAGGAAAGGAACAGCAACAGTGTGAGTACATGTAGGTGTCTTGCTATATTGCACTCTGATGAACATTTATTGAACACAAGGCCCATTGACCACAGAAGCATGGATCACATAAAGGCTAACCTTACACTTTGATGGCTTTGGGCCAACTTTCTATTGCTTACCATTAGATGATAACCGGACCACAATAATTTTTAACGTAATTATTTTAATATTTATTTGTGTAATTTGTTTTTGCTTTAATAAATAGGGAGGAAGGGAGGAAACACAAATTAACAAGAAAAAGAAGCCCAAAAAGTTGTATATAATAAAGTATTTGACCAGTTTTTAAACAAATCATTCAGTCCTAATAAAACAAAATAATATGCCTCATCCTTTCAATTAAGTTGATAAAAAGCCGGATCATAAACATAAAATATATCTGTAATCCAAGATATTAAATTAAAGATACCTCTATCTTTCCAATATGACCCTCTTTTTTACTGCCTCATCTATATATATAAAAGCGAAAACCACTCACACATTAATCACGAAATCTCCAGAACCGTAAAGCCTACAAACTTGAAATTTGCCACGAAAGGATTTTTCAAAATGACCATCGCAGCATAAGTATTTCTTATATTAATATTAACAAGCTCTGATGCTAAGGAGTTCTACTCCCCCCTCCCCACCTGAAAAGAAATCTGATCCAAATGCAAAACACAAGCAGAGGAGTTTCAGTTTCGCTTTTGCTTTCACAGCAGCAAGCATCTTTACTACAGAACAGTTGAGCTAACCCACGCACAGACTCCTTCCTGTCTCCTTCTTGCTCACACAGCAAATACTGTTTGAGTTTCCAAACACCCCTCAACTCTCACACACACTAACAGGACGCTAGCCAGATGAATACCAATGGATGCTGCTAGGCAGACAGATTTTTTTTTCTAACAAAAGTAAGGGACGCTGCCTGTTTCTCCCATGCCCAGTTCTATGTGGCATGCTCCAGAGTCAGTTCACCTGACAGCCTGGTCATCCTCCAGCCAGACAGCAAAACCAGGAATGTTGTTTACAGGGAGGTCCTCAGCAATTCATCTGAGGGACGAATTGAAAGTCTATGCTATGCAACTTATTAGCCTGGCTACATAGACAAAACAGCCATGGTTGCTGCTGGGATTAAAGGGCTTAAGCCCATCTATTTCATTGTTGTTACACTTACAATAATGTCTTCATCTGTAACAGGAACTTAGCTTACCAACTCTAACGAAATAATAGTCCCTTTTTTAACTACTCATTAATTTTCAAGCTTTAACTGTCAATTTATCAAGCCCCATCACATAGTTTCGTAGCGAACCACGGGTATCAGCTAGTTTTCAATAAATCTATAATTATTCATGTAATAATAAATTCCAAGTTTTTAATATATAACACAATCAGAGGTGGGTTCCTACCGGTTTGGACCGGCTCTATAGAACCGTTAGTAACTTGGTGGCCTGGGTCACTGGAACCGGCAGCGCTGGAACCGGCCATGTTAGTAACGTGGCGGCCTGGGTCGCTGGAACCGGCAGCGACCCAGGCCTGCTACGCCCCTGAGCCAGTTCATCTTGTTTTTTTATTTTTAAGTACTGCGCGCACGCAGGGCGCGCAACGTGCCCGTGCCCACGCCCGCACGGTGCATCCCTGAGTGAACCGGCAGTACCTGAATCCGGAACCCACCCCTGAACACAATGATTTGTTTAGCCAAATTTGGTTAAATCTATCCTAGTGCAGCATTATCTGTGAACACAATGAGTAGGATTTAGAAAGAGTTTTATTAATACAAATCATTTTTACTGAGGATGCAGAACTTATGTTTGCTTTTCTAAAACTAAATAAAATTATTTGGGAATTTTTGCTCTGGGCTCATCGTGGTACAAATGAGCAATGACAGCTGCATCACAAGTCCTAACATTTCTTCTTGAAGGACTATAAAATCTGCACAGATTTAGAAACCGGGCCAGAAAGTTTCCATATAACATTTTGTCCAGAGCAATTCAGAGTTCCTTTTAAAATTTAGCAAATATAAAGAAGCCTGTATATCTGGAATGCTATATTACTGAGTCACTTACAGAGAATTGATATAAGATGATTTACTGTTATTATATTACTCTGGTCTTCATTGCCAAAATGAACAATTATTTTTCTAAAAAATGCTGGAAGTGAAATGACAGGTAGGTAGGTTGGTTGGTTGGTTGGTTGGTTGGTTGGTTGAACATGTGGTGACAATGTTGTAAAGCCCCAGAATTCTAGAAAATGATTTATAATAAAATGGAACAAATTTTGAAAGTTCCAATTTCATTATTTAACCTGAGATGCTTTTATCAAATTTCACTAAACCACATACCCCTTCAAAATATACTGAAGTAGCATTGTACATACTAATATTTACAAGGATTATATATGCTTTTTTATTGGAAAAGGTTTATTTATTTTCTTTATGGAAAAATGATCAAATGGGAATATGCTGCAATTTCCATAATTTCATATTTGAAAAACAAACTTGATGTAGGGTGAAATTATAATTGGAAATAATTCTTTGATTATAATTTTATAGCTGGAATTGTGCCACATCCAAAATTTGGATTTTCTCATGTACACAGTTTCTATCTTAAATTGATGTATAACTTTCAGTGTTGACTTTATGTATTGTTTATTTTTTTATAGTTTTTGTTAATGATTTGTACTGTGTTAACAAAGCACTTTCAGCAAAAATTTCTATAGGATATTTTGTTTAAAAAATGGATATAACATTTTCTACAAACTCTAATGATTCACTGGAATGCATTAGTTTTTAATGATACTTCAGATCTGTTTATACCCACTTGTATTTCACTACCTGTACCTTATGTTTTTACATGTTCTGTATTTCTTTTTATTCCTTCAAAAAGATATTCAATAAAAAACAATTTAATTTCCAAAAGAAAAGAAATAGTCAGATTAAGCATTCCACATAGCACACTCTTATTCATGTAAGTCCCAGTGTATCAATTGATTTTTGTGGCTAGATTTTACATTAGGATTGGCATCCTGTACATATTATCCTAAAAGATGCCCCATTGAAATAAGATTTGAGCAACCATTTCTTGATGTTTTGTTTGTGTCTGATGGGTAAATGTTGATGAATTGAGGTCTCAGACAGTGTAATTTTTAAAAAATATATTTTTATAGTCATAAATGTAATATTTTGAAGAAAAATATGATTTCACATTTGCCTTTTACACACCCAAAGTGTTCCACTGGTGAGCTGTCCTGATGATTCCTGAAGATCTCCAATTCTTGGGTTTCTTGGTGTGGGTGTGGGTGGGTGTAAATTTAAAAGCAAATCTGATGTAGCCTATTTAAATATGATATTTAAACAGTTATGTTTTTAACTATACACCCCCTCAGAGTCACCCTGTGAGCAAGATGGGCAGTATCTAAATACGATGATAGATAGATAGATAGATAGATAGATAGATAGATAGATAGATAGATAGATAGATAGATAGATAGATAGATAGATAGATAGATAGATAGATAGATAGATAATACCGGTAGAATATATTAAGACTTTCCTATTACCATTTCATTCCACCTATAAATCAACATCAGAGAGTGCAGCTCAGTGTGTTGAAGAGGTTTGTTTAAACATCAAAAGAAGAACACAGAGAAGTAAAATGATAAAAATAGTACTAATCATTTGCAAATACATCTTTCCTGTCAGTGGGAGCTTAACCTTTTTGTTTAATGTTCCTGGAGTAAAATACATTCATTTTTATGCCATCTACTTAGAACTCAGATTTCTATAAAAGATTTATTCTTATTGTACTACAGTTTGGGATGAATTTGGTGAAGCAGCGTATCACAAAAGCTAAAACATGTGCAGGCCTTATTATTTTAAGAAAAAAGTCCAATTTTTTAATGATAAATGTAAACTGCAAAGCTGCACTTTGGATGGAAATTGTTAAACTTCTCCAGGAGACAAGCCGCACAGCTTTAACTAGCAAATGTGCTAAACAAAAGGAAAAGACAAATGGGCTATAGGTTATTTGTTGACCAGCAATGAATGCAACATCATTGCATGTGGCAACATTGATTGGATCAATTTAGCTTCACTCTCTGCCCCTGGATTTACTCATTCATAAGGGACTTGGGTAGGATTTAGCTAGTGTGTGCAGAAAATCCTACAATCTATAGCCCGCTCCTTTCAATTTCAAATGCTACAGATTATGGATGAAAGTTTGGTCACCTGCAGGATTTACAACTTCAAAGCAGATGAAAATAAAAAAAGACCTGCAAAAGGCTGAGGGAGGAAAAATAAAAACAATGAACTATACAAAGGAATAAGAGGAATGAGAGGGAGACTTGCAAAGGCAGCATTGAAGAAGTCTCCAAATCCTGATTCTTATACTTCTGGCATCCCACTGAATCAGGAGGGGTAGGAGGGCTAGAGCTGATTTACACAACAGCCCAAACAGTTTGCTTGTCTTTTTCCTGTTTACCCTGAGCAAACTCCCTCAGAACAAATAGAGACTGCATGGCGAGTCAGTTGCCTGTACTCTGTTCTCCTACCATTTGGCAAAGTCTCAAACAAGAAAATTAATGAGCCTCTGGGTACTTAATGTAAAGCTTAAGGCAAAGATTAAACTCTTAAATGGTACCTAGTAAAAAGGAAATCTGGTATTTAGGAATTATTTTTTGTTTGAGGATTTGCCCAGCTTGGTGGGATATATGAGAACAGCTAATGGCAAAACAAAGATCTAAAATCCTGCAGTCCCAGGACTGCAAAGCCAGTGCTGCTGACACCCTATCCCCCTCCCCACCTCTTTGTATTTGGAAACCCATGGAAGCTCTTAAAGCTCTAAAAGAGATCCAGCGACAGTTTTCCCCTCTCTCCAAAAAGCCTCACCCAAAACAAACCGGCAAGCCACTCCCCAACTCAGTGCCTCATCAACCTGCAGCCCTGTCTGTGGTGGGCCTCACTAATGGCTAAAGTGTTGGTCGATTGTAGATTTTGAAAGGGGAGAGTTGCAGATATAAATATAAATGTATCGCCAGGATTTACTTTTAAACAGGGAGGGATTGTTGCTTCTACAAGAACAAGGTTCAGCCACATATAGTTTGCATCAAGGCCTTATTCAGAGATATAAACTACTGCAGAGATGCCTATAATTGCAGTGTCGTAATTGCATGTGGCAATGGCTGAACAGATAAGTTGTGTACTAATGGAGCCGCTGAAGGTGACTCAGAATTACAGAATAACAGTGTTGAAAGGCACCTTGGAGGTCTTCCAGTCCAACCCCCTACTCAAGCAGAAGACCCTTTACCATTTCAGATAAATGGTGGTCCAATCTCTTCTTAAAAGCTCCAAGTGTTGGAACATCCACAACTTCTTAGTTCTAGATTGGCTCTCTCCTTGATTAGTTTCTATCCATCATTTTTTGTTCTGCCTTCAGGTGCTTTGGAGAATAGCTTGACTCCCTCTTCTTTGTTGCAGCCCCTGAGATATTGGAACACTGCTATCATGTCACCCCTGGCCCTTCTTTTCATTAAACTAGACATACCCAATTCCTGCAACTTTTTTTCATGTTTAACCTCCACACCTGAAGCTTCATTTTGCTGCAAGCCCCATGTCTCTTCGGCTTTGGGATTCTGGATATATTTCAGTCATTGAGCACAAAGATCTATAAGGGGGTTTCAGGAGCAATCAGTTGCTCATACTTCCCTATAATCCAAAATTCTGGTAAAATGGAACTCCTGGATGTGGGAGACATATACATATGGTATGTTAAATGCATTTTAGCCCCTGCAGATTATCAGAGTAACAGAGTAACAGAGTAACAGAGTAACAGAGTAACAGAGTAACAGAGTAACAGAGTAACAGAGTTGGAAGGGACCTTGTAGGTCATCTAGTCCAACCCCCCCTCCCCCACTCAAGCAGGAGTCCCTACACCATTTCCAATGGCAGTCTAATTTCCTCTTGAAAGTCTCAATTGTTGGAGCTCATTCAACTCATGAAAGTTTCAAAGGTGTCTTCAGTCTGGAGACATTGTAGAGAAAGCTTATATGTTCATGTGCATCCTCATCATAATTTTATCCTTATATATGCAGGATAAACACTTATAATAGACTTTGTTTTAGCAATAGCACTTAGACTTATATACCGCTTCATAGTGCTTTACAGCCCTCTCTAAGCAGTTTAAATAGATCGATAACAAAATTCGTCTGGCAAGGAAAAAAAACCAAGAATCAAACTAAAAATACTACAGGACACTAAAAATAAGGGAGGATTTGGGCTACCAGACTGGGAGCTGTACTATCAAGCTTCAGTGCTTACATGGCTAAAAGAGTGGATAAATCTAAAGAATAAAAGGATGTTGGCGATAGAGGGACATGACTTACAATTGGGATGGCACGCATTCATATGGGATGGGAAAAACAAAACACACAGCTACTTCCAAAGACACCAGGTTAGAAATGCTCTGCTGTTAGTATGGGAAAAAATCAAACAGAATCATTTTATGAAAATACCGATCTGGCTATCCACAATGGAAGCACTAATATATCCTAACGTGTTAGATCTGGACAAAATAGCAAGATATAAAGATATATTAAATGAACAAGGGAAATTAAAAACGAAACAGGAACTAAAAAATCAGGGAATTGACTTGGACTGGTGGCCTTATATGCAAATACAGACGAGATATAAGAAGGATGCAGATAAATATGGATTCTATAGTGGACCACAAGAATTGGATAAGATACTGTAGGAGACAGATGAAAAACTGATAAAGAAGTTTTATAACTACCTATTGAGTTTCAAAATGGAAGAAGAATCAGTAAAGGAAACGATGATAACATGGGCAAAAAACTTTGGGTACATTATAGAACTAGATAATTGGCAAAAACTGTGGGAAAGAAATTATAGATTAACAATGTCAGCATCATATAAAGAAAATATGTACAAAATGTTCTATAGATGGCATCTGACGTCAGCAAGATTGGCAAGAATGTTTCCAAACATGTCACCAGTGTGTTGTAAATGCAAACAGGCACAAGGATCTTATTATCACATGTGGTGGACCTGTCCATCAGCGAAAAAATATTGGGCAAAGATAAAAGAATGGTTAGAGGAGATGGTAACACAACAAATAGACCTAAAACCAGAATTATTTTTATTAGGCATACTAACGGGGAAATAAAATAAAAGAATTCAATATTTAATGTTACATGTAATAACAGCGGCTAGAATTACGTATGCACAAAATTGGAAAAATGGAAATATACTTACAGAAGAAATAGTAATAAAGAAAATATTAGAATGCACCGAAATGGACAGGTTAACAATGAAAATTAAAGATAAAGGAGAAACAGAGTATTACGTAATATGGGACCTATGGTATAATTGGTTAGAAAATAGATGCAAAAGTTAGAAAATTAATGATGAAGGACGATCAACAAGTTAGAAATTAATACAGGTATAAAGCTACCGGTATATAGAAGACTACATATTGTATGCAATATTAGTACCAGACTGTACAGAATTGTAAATCAAAGTATATAGAGTGATAAATGTATAGAGAATTATGTTAGAACCATAGAAAAAATAGACATAAGTATGTTGTATAATATTAAGTTTCTATTTTCTGTCTACGGATTATACTGTATGAATAAGAGAAAACTGGTCGTAATTAGGATGTATAACATCATGTATATTTTAAAAAGTGCTGATACAACCAGTATATCATGGTTGCAAAATTGAAATTGTGATGTAAAATAAAGGAAAATGTACAATAAAAATATTAATAAAAAAAATAAGCAGTTTACAGAGTCAGCATATTGCCTCAACAATCTGGGTCCTCCTATTATCGACCTTGGAAAGATGGAAGACTGAGTCAACCTTGAGCTGGTGAGAATCGAACTGCTACCAGTTGGCAGAATTAGCCTGCAACACTAAATTCTAACCACTGTGCTACCACTGCTCTTTTAGAACCTAATTGACACCATAGATAAACATGGCTATCGACCTCAATTTCCTATCATCCATGACTGATGAAAATTTAATGGTGCAGTCCATACCTGGATTCCTACTTTTACTTGCTTCTTAGTTAATTCTTCCAGATGCTTTGGAGTTTTAGATGTGGCAATGGTAGTTCCTTGGGTTTGAGCTAAGAAAACTCAGTCTTAATGCATATTATGGATTAGCACTAGAGTCAGTGTCTGCAACTAGACACAGGGCTCTCTAGGACTTTTAAAATTTACATCCTTCAATCCATAAAATTAATGAAGCCAAGCCCATATTAAGTATTCTTTAAATGCAAATATGAAAGAAAATTATCAGGTATTGTAAGTAATGCACCTCTAGTTTGCTAAAATCAAAACAAATTTAACACATAATTGCATCAATCGTAAAATTCTTTCAAAGTTGGCTTTTAATTTTTGGACCTATAGTTTAGCTGGTAACTAGGGAATAAAGGGAGGCTCAAACTTTTGTTTTGTTTCAAGCAGGATAAAAGGTTGGAAGCTTGCAGCTTTTTAAAATACACACAAATGATTTTCAAAATAAAGCCGTACCAACTGAAACATATTGACTATACATTTGGATGTTGCTTTGATTAATAATCTGTAACATGAAATTGGGGCTGCTTCGAAACCTGCAGTATATTTTCATGTATCAGTTGAACAATATGTACTTATGCGTAAAGTGTACTGTCTATATATTTGTCCCTACGGGGCAATTGCCTATATATAGTGAACAAGAAAGACGATGCTGTTACAATTCCTGCTATAACTGGAAACTAACTCAAAAGATTAATGTAAGATTAATGTAAGATTAATGTAAGATTACATTACAGAGGTATATTTCAGCAGACTTAAAAATATCTCTTATTTCTGAGAGGAGGAAGGTACTCCTTTAGGAAACAATACATTTTGCTACAGAAAAAAAGCCAGTTAGCCAAATTACCTTGTCTATATCTAGCCAACATTTACAACATTTACAAATCAGATTTGGATCTGATCTGCATTTCATATTTGCTTTTGATGTTGGGGTAATTTAATGCACCTGCTTTACAAGTAATCCTTGTTTAGCAACCATAATTGGAACCTTCAACTTGGTCATTAAGTGAAGCTGTCACTAAATAAAACCACAACTGTGCTTCTAATCTTATTTCAGCTTTCTTTTGCTTCACAGATCTGTGAAGGTCATAAATGTGAAGGTTGATCATAAAGGTACTTTTTTTATCACCATTGTAACTGTGCATGGTTACTAAACAAGGCAGTCGCTAAATGAGGACTACCTGAATTTTTAATGTGAATAAATACAATAGTTTTTGCTAGTTTACAGTATTTTTAAAGTTTGGTTAAAAGTGTTCACCAATCTCCACTTTAGATCCGGCTGAACTGAGGGATCAATATTTACCATTAGTTATTTAGTTATTTCATATTAATATACTGCTCAGGTTTGATTTCCTAGGTCTGTTTGCTATATTCTTTGTCTCAGCTGTAGGTGCTGCTTCTGTATCACCCTGTCACCCTGTAGTTCGTACTAGCTTTTTTTTGTAGAATGATCCCAGCCAAAGAAAGAGAATAAACAAGGTGACGTCTGAATGAGATGTAGCCAGTTTTGATTATGTGCTGGTATAACCGAGAGCAAACATTTAGCACAGAGATGGAGCTTCTGCACCCCACTATCAGGTTTCTCCTGAAGCTGAAGAAGTCAATGTTTCAGCACTAAATCATTCCAAGTTCAGCCATGGTGATTTAATCATTTGGACCAGGACTGACTTACAGTTTGGAGCTAACCTGAGCTGTATCCCTTCAGGCTAGAGGAAGATATGATTGAATACCGGTCCTTCCATATTCAAAGATGCCCTCCATCTAGAAATCAGGAACAAGAGTTATAACTTATTTTTCTCCCCTGGAATGTCAATTTATTATGTATGAAAAAAAATGGAGAAGCACATCATCAGCTGATCTTGGATTTGCAGTTTTAAAGGTCTCAGGTTTAACATTCCAGCCCAGAATAATTCTCAGTGACTAAACAATAAGCCAGAACCACCCACTAAAATAAATGATACAGCTTGCTTCCAAGGCTTTAACTTACGGGAAGCCTGAGGAAGTCTCTGTGCTCCCTCTGCTGGAGCTGAGACATCCAGGGAACACTCTGAGTTTGACTATAATCATTTTAGGATGCCAAGCTTACTTTCCAGCCTGACTTCCTCCTTCATTTATTTATTAGTTTACTATATGGTGGGATTTTTTTTTTACAGCCTCTCTTTTGCAGCATGATGATGTAAGGAAAAACAGTATGTAGATATCAAAAGAAAATTAAAATGGAATTTGTTTATATTAGTGTGATGTGAACTTCGGATTTGTCTTACATAGCATAGAATATTTAAAAATAAAGAGTCCCCACAGTTATATCATGAAAACTATAAAAAGTGAAATTAGAATATGGTAGGACAAAACAAGAGTAGCAACCAAAATAGATTGCACTGAAAATTATGATAGATAGATGATAGATAGATAGATAGATAGATAGATAGATAGATAGATAGATAGATAGATAGATAGATAGATAGATAGATAGATGAGAGATAGAGAGATAGAGAGATAATCTTTTTTCAGATATGGGTCTAACACGAATGGACCACTCTACACAATCCTCCATGATCCACAGCTTCCTTTTCTTAACTGGTTATGGAGTCAATAGAAGAGATCACTCTTGTGCCACTGGAATTGTGGCCTTTTTCAAAGGTTTACCCAACAGTATCAGAAGGTGCCAAACAAGGTAATCACTTCCATAAGATTTCTCTTTGTTTGCTGTTTTTCTTAGTATTTTATCCTGCTTAGTTGCAGGATCTTTCTCTTGCACTGTGCTTGCCTGGCCCTTGTAGCAAAATTTATCAGTGTATGACTTTTTCATGCAGCTTGTCACAAAGCCTGATACTGAATTAGGAAAAAGAGGGAGTAACTAGCCCAAGATCACCTTGCTGAATACCATGCCTAAGAGAGGACTTGAACCTGGGTCTCTATTTCTAGTCCACACATTAACAGCTACATCCTAAAGCAGACATGTCAAACACGCGGCCCATGGGCCGGATCTGGCCTATGATAAGCCCAGAGTTGGCCCCCTCCCTGGCCCACCCCAGATATGCCCACCCGGTTGGCTGTGACAACCCGGCCACGCCCACCCCGGCCCCCCAAGGGCAAACAAAATCCTGACATGGCCCGCAATGGGCCCCTGCTGTAGAGGCTCTCAAATCACTTCTATAGTAATAGCAATAGCAATAGCACTTAGACTTATATACCACTTTACAGTGCTTTACAGCCCTCTCTAAGCGGTTCACAGAGTCAGCATATTGCCCCCAACAATCTGGGTCCTCATTTTACCCACCTCAGAAGGATGGAAGGCTGAGTCAACCTTGAGCCGGTGAGATTTGAACTGCCGAACTGCAGCTAGCAGTCAGCTGAAGTAGCCTGCAGTACTGCACTCTAACCACTGCACCACCTCAGCTCTATACCCAAGAAAGCTACAGGAATGTATTGCCATGGTCGTGAGCAGTTAAACTTGACTGAAGTGTGGTCTCTACTTTACCTCATATACTAGTGGGAAGATGACAGTATAATCTCATGCAATTATGGATCCTTCTTAAAAGGGCTACAGTTCTGAAGGTCAAGCACACATTTAATTTAATGCAAGAGAGAAGGAGATGAAGAAATTTATATTTGGGGGAAAAGGACAAATTATCTCTCTTCTTCCATAATTCTCCCTAGGAATTAAGAATAATTGCTGGAGTGAAACTTGTGTCCTTTCACCATTGTGGAATTAATGCTGTGGCATTAATGTTTTGTAACAGTGTGATCTCTGTAAAAGTTTTAGTGTTAATATTTTTACATATTAGATTCCTTGTGTAATTTTCCAAAGCTCTTCTAAATAATATCATCATTTATATGTTTATTACTACCGGTAGATGCTGGCTTGCTTCAAAATGCAACAATTTAATTATAATCCTAATTCTTACATTATAAATAACTGGAAATGCATTTATTCATACATTGATTAATTCATAGTAAAAAAAATGCCTACCATTTCTTAAATAATGCAAAACAATAGAATATCATTAAGAATAATCAATGGCAAATATTTAAATAATAATAGCAAAACTGAATTCTTATTTTGCTCATCTATAAAATATAGCATGAAATTTGAGTTCAATTGTTTTAAATTAAAAGGAACAGCATGTTCATAGACTAAAATGGCTTATATCAGAGGGAGGGAATTTTAGGAGAATTTAGGAGTACACTCCCCATCCTATCTAAGAAGATAGCAGAAAATGTCCTTCCTGTGTATGTTCTCTCCATCAAAGTTGTAAAAGCAGATACTGTACTATAGTGTCTTCAGCTAGAAGAAACCTTTGGGAATCCTGTTTGAAAAATTAATATAACAACAGCAACAAATATACTTTCAAATATTTTTTCTCAATATAGCGTTCACTTATTCGAGCAGTTGTATGAGTTTAATGTCAACTGAGTAACAATGTTTTTTTAAAAAACTCCTGAAACTATTTCTCATTCAACAAAAGTGCCTTTACCCTGTGACTGTTCTTCTAAAATAGTTCCCACATATCAACAACGCTATATGTACTTTTCATATCAATTGCATATCTCTAAAAGAAACATAAAGATGAAGACTGAGTTTTTGCAAATAAATAGAAATAGCAAATAGCACTTAGACTTATATACTGCTTCATAGTGCTTTGCAGCCCTCTGTGAGTGGTTTTCAGAGTCAGTATATTGCCCCAACAATCTGGGTCCTCATTTACCGACTTCGGAAGGCTAGAAGGTTGAGTCAACCTTGAACCAGTCATGATCGAACTCCTGGCAGTTAGTAGAATTTGCCTGCAATACTGCATTCTAACCACTGCGCCACCACAGCAGAGATAGATAGATATAGAGATAGATAGATAGATAGAGAGAGAGATAGATAGATATATAGATAGATAGATAGATAGAATGGATGGATGGATGGATGGATGGATGGATGGATGGATGACAGACAGACAGACAAATAATCACTCTTTTTCAAAATCAGCAGGTCTGGTCTTTGAAAAGAATTTATCATGTTTACAAATTTTGCCTCCTTCCATTAAAACTAGCAGTATCCTTTAAAAAATCAAATTGCAAAGTCTAGTTGCCCCAAATGATTATCGACATTTATTGTTTATTCATTATTTCTGTAAATGTGTAATTATCCTTCAATTCTGTTTAAAAAGTTATAGTCCTTAGATGATTTCTCATTCTGGAAATGTTGCAGACTATCTGTCTATTGTTCTTTAGTCTAAAGCATCAGATCTTCCAAAACAAGTTTTGAGTCAAATAATAAAGCAAGGAAGTGAACACAAAAGTGGTTTGAACCAAACTATATATTTTAAAATTCAGTATATTCTCTAGGCTATTTAGTAAGAATGGTTCCTGATTTCACAAGCCCTGCATAGTTCAGCTTTGCAGGAAAAGAGAAGCTACATTCATAAATCATTGATTGAATGGATGCCAATCTTCACATTTTTTAAGGCTATAGTATTTTTGTATTTTACATTTTTTCCCCAACATATTATTTCTGGTCATTGTAACTCAGTTCAGTAGGCCATGAAAAAAAAAGGTAACTATATTTTAGTTGAATTATGATGATCAGAAATAATGATAGGAGTAATGTGTGAATGTGTGTCTCTCTCTGTGTGTGTATTTACAAATTGAAAACAAGCATAAGATTGATATATTAAAGACTATTAGGGCAATATAAGTACTGTCAAAGCTTCCATAGCTATATAAAAGATAAGAGATAATGAGAGTTACAGCCATAAAATGTATTTCAAGTCAGATCAATCGGGGATGGAAAACAGTGACATAACTTAAGACTTGATTTTTTTTTTCCCCTAGAAAAGAGTGCAAAGTAAGAATTCTGGCCATGCAAGGGAAAGCGGCCACATTCAGGTGGCAATCAGGAGCTGGAGCAGAAATATATAGCTAGACCTAGAGGGACAGAAAAGAAAAGAATATCCAATGTTTCCTCTTCTCTCTTTCTGAATTGCACATTTCATTTCAAGTAGCAAGAAGAAAGGAAATTCTCTCAACAGTTAATTGCTTCTATCACAGCCATATCTTCCTTTCCAGGGTTTGGAATTTAAGTGACAGTTCAGTCGTGTCTGTTGTCTGTGCTTTTAAGACTGGTGCTTGGAAGAACCTGGAGATTTTAGCCATGGGAGAACGAAGGGGAAAAAAAATGCTTCTCTGAGCTACAAGCAAAATAAAAATACAACCTGGTCTATGCTTACCTCTCAAAGTTGAGCTTCAAGTTGCCAGAATGTTTGGGTGGGATCGCCTCATGTGCACATATATCTACATTTTATAGGAAGCATCGTATGCAAAACTGCATGCTTTTTCCTTCTCGGTATTGCCATTAGCCTTTTAAAATGAAAAATGCAGCCAAGCCAGAAGCCATTCCCATCAGCCATAACAAACAGGTGTTAATCTGTAGCAACACCTAAGGACGTATCTTGTTTGCAAGTTGTCAAACTCATTAAATCTTTTTAAAAGACACATTCTGGGAAGAAGGGAAGGGGGAGGTGAAACAATGCTATGAAACAATGCATCTCCTCCTAGTGGTTAGCAGAAGCTCACAGGGAAATGGCATAGTACCACTGTGACAGAATGTCATTTCAATTGGCTTATTAACCATATGAAAAAATATATCAGAACAGTGAGAAAACCTCTCAGTTATCTATATCTTATCCCTTAGGCTATTGTCATGAGCCACTGGCATACTAAGAAGAGAGCACTAATTCAGTTGTCAGCTGCCTTGCCTATTAAATAGATGGCATTAAAAAAAAAACAGCAACAAAACTGGAGCAAGTATTAAGGGTAATGGAAAGGTCTAGCTACCCTTGTCCATTTGTATTTTTTGTTTTTATTTAAATGAATACAACTTTTTTCCCCCTTTTCGAGTCTAATCGTGTTCATAACTGCATGTTGTTAAATTATGAAGTTCTTGGGGTACTCAGAAGGCTCTCCCTCCTTCCTCATCCCCTTACTGTATATAGTATTTGTAATTTATGTGTCAGACTAGTGAAGAAATTAAATGAAAACATGCTATGAGCCTGAAAAAAGCAGGCTATGTAGAGACCGTATGATTATTGGTCATATGGTATATAAAGAGACCAGATGAAAAGAACAGCTTATGTCATTTGGAAGACATCTAAATACTCCAATGAACTTTTAAAAAACTATGTTGACATACTGGACGAACACAACACGTGAGCTTCATAGATGCATTAAGGAAATAGCTATGTATTTTCTCCAACTTCTCACAGGGCTCCTGCCTGGTTGGCTGCATTCTTTGCTCAAAATCCACATAGGATGGACTTATAGAGAGGTCACTTGACTGGGTCCACAAAGATGCTATCTTGACTTCTGAGAACTGTGCTTTGACAGACTTTGTTCTTCTCTTGTTCTCTCTGCTGGTGTTCACATAAATGACTCAAAACTCTGGTAAGTCAAACCAAAGTAGAAGCTCCTTGTGTAATATCCTCTTAACATGAGAAGGCAAAGAACTACACATTGGGGGGGTGGTAAGCACAAGACAGAGGGCTTGGGGGCAAGTCCACAGCCCTTCCTGGTTTATAGTTCTAATACCTGACATGCCTGGATTTGGATCCTGGAGCATACTTTCATTGCTCCAACGTTTCTCAGAAAGCCGGGATAGTGATGGGCCAGCAATGCAATAGTCAGTCAACTAAAATTACATCTAAGTTCCACATTAAGAAAACAATGTTTTCCCAGACTAACAAAGATGTTGGTTTGTGGAATGGATTACCCATGAGGACAAGAAAGCAAGAAAAGGATGGTTGTCTGCTTGCTCCATGACATTACCTTTGACACAAACATCCATGACCTTTGGCACATCCACAAAAATAGCTTCTGATATATTCTACCCACAGAGAGCTGGAACTCTGCTTCGTTTAGCATGATTCCCAAGGACAATCTTGCTTGGCTGGCACCACCAAACTGGACATGAGAATCAAAATTGATTGATGGCATGAAGAAAGTTTTTGCTCACCACTAGTGCAGAGAAAGACTATGGAGTAATTGGGCTCAGATGGACAGGTGGCTTTGGGATAAGGACAATGAGGGGGGAAGATAATAAAGGTGTAATAATAACTCTAGGCCTTTGGCAGCATTAAGTACAATCCACCTGGAGCACCCTTAGGGTAGAAAGCTGACTGAGTGAAGCCATCTGAGAAATGTTGAGAAAAGTGGCAGTAACAAAACATTTTTGAGGTGCAGGATTCAACACCCCTAAGCTTACACCCAGTGTGTAAATTAATATATTTTTCTAAAGGCGAAGCCAACAAAAAATTCAAGGGAAGCCCATAAGAGGGCTGTGATAAGATCAAAGGACTTTCTCCAAAGGGCAGAGAGATTGCACAATGCCTGCTAGTCTAACCTTCTTTTATGCATCCCAATACCAGCTGCCCTAATAGAAATAGGCTAATGATTGGTTCATTACTGATGTGATGGTGATCATCTGCTCAAAGAGAGTACACGAAGCGATAAGACTGACAAAGTTAATAAAGCAGCTTTCCTCTCTCAACCCCCTTATGAATCTTCACAAGAATGGCATGCTGATCCTCCATACTCCTGGGATTTGCTCTTTTATTTAAGCGTTTGCAAGGGAGAAAAAGACTTGCTGCAATGTGCTGAGGTATGTTTTGTCAGACTTCATCAGTGCCACGGAGCATTGTCAGCACCATGTATGTTCTGTCAACATGATGAGTCCCAACTCAGCTTGTCAGATATACAGCTGTCTAATCTTTCCCCCATCCCCGTTTAAAATAAAAATGCTACATGGGAGAATGTTTTGAAAAGATGCAAGACTCTCAGTCAGAGGAGTGATTTGATGGGAGATGAAATTAGTAAGTGCAGTGCCTATCTGTAGGCACCCGTTTCACCTAAGGGAATAGGAAGGGGTTCTGAAAACAATGGAAGACAGAAAAGGAAATCAAAATCAGAAAAAATGATAACACCCAATTAAACCTTGAGTAAACTTTTTTTTAAAAAAAATGTAGTATGAGTGGAATGCAATTGTCCTCCTTGTACATATGGATTGGGTTCATTTAATCCAGAATCAGCATCAAACAAATAGGGTAATTAAGAAGTTATGTAGCACTTTGGGATACATGTATTTCATTATTCCTTAGAAATGTACAAAAAAGGATAAGTGGAAATTCATAATTAGCAGAGCAAAGGGAATTCTTTGGTTGGCATTGCTTTCCTCATGGTCTTGTATGTCTTGGCAGCAGGTACTCTAAAAGTCATTTTCCCAAGAGTAGGAAGGAGAGGGAAGTAGATCCAGAAGCTCTTCCTGCTTCTCTAAGCCTGCTGACTCCACCTTTTCCCCAGGTGACATGGACTTCTGGTACTTGTATGAATTAATTTGAACAGATGGGGGAGGGGCTCTCCCACCTCTGCCCCACCCCGATCCTACAAATCATGTCTTCTTCATAGAGGCTAACCTGATCTGCCTGGTTGAATTTCAACAGGGCAAGTCTCATCATTGAAGAAGGAGCTTCATGAAATAAGTATGCAAATGAGCCGTGATGGCGCACTGGTTAGAATGCAGTATTGCAGATTAATTCTGCCCACTGCCAGGAGTTTGATCCTGACAGGGCTTGAGATTGATTCAGCCTTCCATCCTTCCGAGGTCAGTAAAATGAGGACCCAGATTGTTGGGTGGAATATGCTGACTCTCTATAAACCACTTAGAGAGGCTGTAAAGCACTGTGAAGCGGTATATAAATCTAAGCGTTATTGCTATGCATTCTCAGATTTCTCCCAAGGAATTCATTCCCATAGGAATAATGTATAGGCTGCCACCATATCTGCCTATAGTACACAAAGCAGAAATCAAAAAGTGAGCAGAGGCAGTTTCTGCTGCCCCTTTGTCTTTCTTCTTTCATCTTATTATCTCTAAATAATTATTGGAATTGCCAGATTTATATTTATATTTATTATATTTGTATGCTGCCCAACTCCCAAAGGACTCAGATTGCTTGCATTTACAGATACTATAAACATCTTTACTGTTTAAAAATAATAACTAGCTGTACAGATTTTTGGGGTTTTTTTCACATTTAAAATAATTCCTGGCTTGGGAAAGAATTATTTTTCTTAAACTTGGAACTTATCCTCCCATTTCCATGAATTGCAATACCAACATGTTCCAATAAATTTTTCTATACAATGTGTCCTTCTGACATTTCCTTTGTACCTTTGCTAACCTATAGCTAAGGCAACTTAAAAATCACTTTGGCTGCTCCAGTTGTAAAGTGCTGTAGTGTTTTTCTGTTCAACAAGTGTTGCTCTGGACATGATCTAGCACAGTTTATAGCAATGTGGTGGATGATGCCGTCAAGTGCTGGGATCTGCCCAGCTTTTACTGGACACTAGGTTGCTACAAGTATGCCTCTCCCTTCTGATTGCTGGACTCTGCTCTCCATGTCCATTTTGGCTTCAGCCTCAGGAGAAACCAGACACCTAGCTTCCATTAAGGCATCTGCCACTCTAATGCCTGGCCACTGCTCCAAGTCTTATATGGGCTGCTGCTGCTGTTGTTTGGCTTTATTATGGCTGCCCACTCCAATGTACAGGGGTTCAGTGCCATTTTGAAAGCGAGCCAGTCCTATGTTGCACCAGTCAACTGAAATTGGGAAAAAGAGCTAGGTTTTGCCATCTGCTTTTATTGCAGTTCTGACACCAGGGTACATTTTTCTGTTGCTTCTGATGGCCAGCAGTTTCATGCAGCTGTACTTTTTATGGTTATTATTAGTTGGCAGGGATGCCATTTTGCCTTTTCCTATGCCATTTTGCCTAGTCTACAGGCTAACTCTGCTAGCTACTGTCACCACTTTGCAGCCAAACAGAGGCTGTCCATAATGATGGCTCCCTTCTCACTTTACCCCATTGCCCTCCATCTCATCTGTTCCCAGGTGACAGCCAAGGTGTGGAGTGGGGCAAGGGATGAAGCTCACATCCTCTGAGTCTGTAACTTGTCTGCCAGACTATTCCCCAACAAGGTTTGGGGTTTTTTTTGCTAACTCCACCTCCAGAGCTAGCTCAGCTGCAGGTTGCAAGCATTAAGGTGAGGAAGGAAACTTACCTAAGGATCCACACAACTCATACTTAGGCACCTCTGGCCTTTTAGTCAAACTACTGAAAGATATTATACTTGTGTCCAAGAGTAGCCTGTTTGACAAGCATAGAGGAACACAGGGTGAAATGGGAGGGAACTATTTCCTCCCTCTGTTCCTTTGGTTCATCAATCAGGCAACTTGACAGAGGCTAAACCCTTTGTCCAAAATACCTTGACCACACTCACTCGGTCCCATTTGTCCAGCATGTAAAAGAGAACATGCAAGTAGGGCACACTTGAAAGAAGCGTTGGAATGGTAGATGAGGGTACTCTACCGATTGTTTCTTTGACCTATTTCATAATCCTTGTTACTGTGGCAGAATTATTATTATTTATTATTATTATTTATTATATTTCTATGCCGCCCAACTCCCAAGGGACTCTGGGCGGCTCACAGCAATATAAAAAACTATTAAAAGAAAACATAATAAAAACAGTTAAAAACAGTTAAAAACTCATACACACTGTTTCATGGCCGGATCTCGCCAATTACAGAGGCGAGATCAATGGCCCCAAGCCTGCCGGAACAGCCAGGTCTTCACCGCTTTCCGGAAGGCCAGNCCAGCACTGTTTAGCTGACGGGACCTGGAGGAGCCCAACCCTGTGGGATCTCACCGGTCGCTGGGAGCTATGTGGCAGGAGGCGGTCTCAAAGATAACCTGGCCCTGAGCCATATAGGCCTTTAAAGGTAATAACCAACACCTTGAATTGTGCCCGGAGACCAATAGGAAGCCAGTGCAACTCACGGAGTATAGGTGTAATATGGGTGTATCTAGGTGCACCTACGACAGCTCGCACAGCCGCATTCTGGACCAATTGTAGTCTCCGAACACTCTTCAAGGGTAGCCCCATGTAGAGCACGTTGCAAATAAGGTTTGCAGCAGAATAAGGTTTGGCCATCAGGGCAACAATGATTATGCCCCCATAGTTTTCTGCTGCATTAGTGAACTTCAATACAACCATCTAGCTACTTCCCAAGTCTGACAGGTTCTAGCCTCAGTCGCTTTTTTAGGAAAAGTGGCGGCGGGGGGGGGGGTCAGAAGAAGGCATCTGGCAGTTCAAAGCAAACATTAAAAAGTCCCACCACCTTATATTGAGGGAAGGTGTTTTTTTAAGGTGGGGAATATAAAATACAATCCAATGCAGCTATCCCAAAATTAAAATGAAAATTATTCTGCCATAAATGCAAAATTGTCTTTTGTATGGCTGTTTTTATGTTCTGAGAGAAAACCTGTGAGTGATTTTTATCATCCCTATTTTTAAGCACTGAGGAAAGGGATGCTGAACAGATCCTTTTGCATATTCTGAAAATGCACTCCACTGAGTTATGCAGAACCCACGCCTGCCTGCCGATTGCAGTTCCAAAGCCATCTGAGCAGCAAAAAGAAGCTCCATTGACTTTGTTCGTACGTTTGGAATTTGCACCCCCAGCCTAATGCACACACGAGAAAGTAATTCAAGGGGTTTCACATAAATTATGCTCGGACCCGTCTATGAGCGCATTTTTAAAAGCTGATGATGATGCTCCTCATAACAGAAGAAAGCCTGATGATCCAGATCCAAAGAGGGTGGGGGAGGGGTCGGAGTCAGAGTTTGTCCATCAAAGGCGATTATGGCTGGTTTCAGAACATTACAGAGCACTAAAATCTAAAATCATTGCTTTCTTTTGATTGAGCAACTGCTTTAAATCAGTTTGGCGTGTAAAGCTAGCAGAATTTATGATTCCGAAAAGGACAAGAACACTAAATGTTTTAATGAAAACTGGGAGAACCATGAGCGATAGAGATGCATAATGTGCTTCACTTTTTGAAAAAGATTTTTTTTAAGTTATTCCTTTAAAATTGCCTGACCCACTCAAACACTGATCTTCAAACTCCTTGACCTACAAACATCACACTGTGAGCAACTCCATTCACCTATGGTGGTGTATTTACACAGAGACAGATTTATTATTCTAACAATGCAATCATGATAAATAAGACCAATACAAAATTATTTGTCTTGCAGCTAAAAAGGTATCTTCAAAAAACTTTTAAAGAACATCCAAAATGGCTTCCTGCTTTATAACATTTTGAGAATGTTCAAAAACAAATGTGCAGAATTTCCCATATGTATGTTCCAGTGCTGTGTGCTGCACAGAGAGGAAATACTAATATGTAATTGTGGAAACCTTTTTTTTTTACAGTAAAAGTTATGAGGTCACCTGGGTAATTGACGGAGCCTCCTTCCTCTGGCAAGAGAATGAAGTGGTAGCAAAGCTGTCATTTGCTCCTTTTGATAGAGCTGGGTTAGCAGATCCAAAGTCAGGGAAAAGGAAAACATATTTTTCTGTGACGGGCATCCTATTTCCAATTGGCAGTTTAAACTGTAATGCAGAACTTGCAAGATTGTTTGCAGTACTGATTAAAATTCGAAGGTTGTGTTTTAACCAGCTAAAGATCTTTTATTAATAGCTAAACTGTTTGCCACTTTGATACAGCTTACTTCCATGCATAGCATTACAGTTGTATCTGCTGGAGATTTTATTAGGAGTTGTGGAGATCTTCATTTTATCAAGGAGATTTCAACCATAGTATTCCTCTTTTGAGCATACTGGAAAATTAGGATAGCTATGAGATAGATGATAGATAGGTAGATAGATAGATAGATAGATAGATAGATAGATAGATAGATAGATAGATAGATAGATAGATAGATAGATAGATAGATAGATAGATAGATAGATAGATAGATAGATAGATAGATGATAGATACAGTAGATGATAGATATAGATATATAAAGAAATAGCAGCATTATAGTGAGGATGAATTTCATCTGCACTTCAAATGTTGTATTACACACTGTAAGAAATGAATCTTCCCAGTTGTTTGCCACCAAATAGATACCTACTGTTATTTAATATATAAACCTCAGTTACATAAATTGAAGAGAGTACTAGACATGGATTAAGATTTTTCTTTCTTTTATTCCCAGATTCCACAGGGAAAATAAAAATTATATTAGGAACAATCATAATCATTTGATTTATGTACTGGAATGTAGAAGAACCATTCTGAGCATCTTAGTTATATATTACAGTTTAGCTCCATTTGGGGATGTGCTGGCAAATGGATACTGTATATAAAGAAATTCATTCATGGTTTTTATAATTGTCTGGATAAATACATAGCCAATCTATATAAAGATACGATAGATAGATAGATAGATGATAGATAGATAGATAGATAGATACATAGATAGATAGCTAGATAGATAGATAGATGATAGATAGATAGATAGATAGATAGATAGATAGATAGATAAAATCTTTTGCTTTTCATGCAAATTACCCTAATTCAACACATTCTAAACGCATTTCAGCTTGACTTTGTAATTCACATTTCTCTAACATTTGTGATGCACTGCTGATTTTTAAAATCACCTACTAAAGAAAACTTTAGTATACAAGCAAGCTACGTATGCTTATGTTCAGAATGAATTATTTTAGGGAAAATTCCCTTTCGCACATACAATTACATATGAAAATGTGAATATTAAATATGAACACAAATATACAGATTTATTTTTTATTTATTACTTATCTTTCCATGTTACTTTATTAATAGTGGCTCATATAAATGTCTATCCATATTTTGGGAATGGGGGGGGAGAGAAACCACTCTGTTATGGAAATCCAGAAAAGCAGAAAAATAGAAACAGAATTTGTCATCTTTCCCCATGTTTATATCTATCTTCACTGTTATTCTATTAGTGGCAGACAGGAAAGCTGTTTGCAAAACCCATGCATATTGTGAATGTAGAACTAACCATTATTTGTGGAATGCTTTATATAACATAAGATAATGTGATGCATTACACAGACTTTGCTTCTTTTAAGACACCACTTTTCCATGTGAATCCTTCCCAAGTGACCAACAAAGTTATTCACCATGCAATATGATCACATTATATATTGTATAAAAAGATGCCATATGTTACTTTGGAGTCCTTAAAAATAGCCCCCCAAGGTCTTTAAAATATCTTGATTGAAATGGAGCAGGCATAACACATAAAATACATCATGTTAAAACAAACACCCGGCACAGTAAAAGAGCAAAAATCATAATGCATTATCTACATGTAGTTTAAAACACAGATTATGATTTTAGATTAAAAATGGCTGAAATAAAAATGGAATGGCTCTCTTCTGTTGCAGAAGCTAGATCAGAGGGATAACAACAACCCAAAAGGCTATGCGCCATCACTGCAATCTGTCAGGCCCAGAACCAAGAAAGACATGTGGTGATGCTTGCAAACTGAGTTCTTTATTGTTTCACACTTATAGACAAAATCTTGCACGACTCTTCTATCTGCAACTACAATACACTTTGTGAACTGTTAGGGAGAGATTGTTTTCATTCTCTTTCTTTCACATGTATCATCTAATCTTAGTACACTCTTACTCCCCGGAATGCAGCCCCTCCCTCCTGGGAATCCACCTCCTTACTATATCCCCGTGATGGCGAACCTATGGCACGCGTGCCACAGGTGGCATGTGGAGCCATATCTGAGGGCACGCGAGGCGTTGCCCTATGTCAGCTCCAGCGCGCATGTGCGCTCTGGCCAGCTGATTTTCGACCTTCCGGAGGGCGGTGGGAGGCCGTTTTCGCCCTCCCCAGGCTTCAGGAAAGCCTCCGGAGCCTGTGGATGGTGAAAAACAGCCCAATGGGCCTACCAGAACTTCCGGTAGGCCCGTTGGGCCTGTTTTTCACTATCCACAGGCTCCGGAGGCTTTCCTGAAGCCTGGGGAGGGCAAAAAACGGCTCAACAGACCTACTGGAAGTCCAGAGGCTTCAGTGAGGCCTGTTCGCATGTGCGCAGGGGGCAGTGGGGGTGGTTGTGCATGCATGTACGGGGGGAGGGCATTGCATTATGGGTATGGGCACACACGTGCTCGCTATCACACGCGCGTGCGCCCTTTTGCCACCCGAGCAAAAAAAGGTTCGCCATCACTGCTATATCCAATCACAAATCAATTGTATGTGATTGATTGGCTATGATTATTATGAAGATAGCTGCAGTCCTTAACTTCCATGGGAAGCACTGCTGCTGCTTGTAAAGTATCTCGGAAGCATTGCTGGGGACTCTCTAAAACCAAGTAGCCACTACTGAAAAAAGATCCTTTAGGATTAGTCTATGCCTCTATGGAGATTCTCAATCATCCACATCATGATTGTCCCAAAAGTGTTTTTTAAAAGGGCAACTGGACTTTCTTGGGTTTTTTCCTTGAAAACATTTCACTGAAGAAGTTTCTTCAGTTCTTCAGTCCTTTAGGATCCTTAAAGTTGCAAGAGAAGCAGAGGATGAGATTCATACAACATATGGCAGCATGGTGTCTTGGGTCAGTTCTGTTTTGTTTTTTGTTTTACTTTTTATTGAGATTTACTATAACATAAAATACAATGAAAATAAAGATTGAAAAAAATGGGAGAAGGGAAGATGTGCAGGATTTTTTTTTAAAAAAGGAGAAAAAAGTGTGTTGACTTCTGACACAGTAAAATACTAATACATTAACAGATTCAATTTTTTATATTAGATATATCCTATTACAGTTTATATTACACATACACTACAGTTCTTACAAGCCAATTCTATAACCACACAATTATTCAATCTTCAAACTAAATTCTAAGTTTCTTTTTTTTTCTATTTCAAACATAAAAACGAATGAATGAATATAAAAATGGGAATTAGAATCTTCCCTTTAAGATTAAAGAAGCTGAAAGAGTTCAATGATTTTTGTTAATATAGATAATGATAGGCTGGAAAAACTAACAAGTAGAAATTTATACTATTTCCCATAGCAGGTGGGGGAAGGATTTGGTTAAGATGGCAACATAAACTGTTTTATTTGGTGTTGTTTCTATTGAGAAATAGCTTCTGATTTTTTTTTGTCCCCCCAAAGAAATGTAAAAACAGGAAAGGGAAACTTGATAAAGTTCCCAAGATAAGTCTTTCCAGAATTTCAATGTTGTCATCAAGGACCAATTGTTTCTAGAGAGCAAAGCCTCCAAAATGAATATGAGTTCAGGCAGTTTCAGAAAGTAGTTCAGAAATTTTAAGATCAGTATCTCAAATTTAAACTGGTCTTGGTTACTAAATAAGATTAAAGTTACTAAAGCCTTATAATTAAAAAGTAGCATTCGCTTCCATGTCTTTGATTTCCAAGTCTGGTCTACCTTGAAAGGCTGGCCGTTGGTAATTGGTTGATTGGTTGACTTCTGCAGCCTTTTGAGAATAAGAAAATCAAAGAGCAATTTGGAGATCAGCATATAGATGATAATTTAATCTAAGCCTCTCTATCACATTATGCATAGATGTTAAAGTTGAAGCACAAGACAAATCATCGTACTTCCTTTGGACAGAGTTGTATCTTGAAATGAAAGGTCTGGAAGCTATACAATCAGATATGAAGAAAGGCACTATGGTGTGAAAAATGTCTTATAGTTAGCTCTCAAACGGAGGATTTCATTTCCTTTTGAGCTATTTATTTTTGTCACCAATGTTTAACTGCTTAAATTCTATTCCATGTTATCATTTCTGTCACATACATTACCAATAAAATAAATGACATAACTTTTCCCTGTCCTGTTACTTTGAATAATTCATTCTGCCATGTTGATCAACCAGATATGTTGCAGTTCTCTCGGGTATCTTAAATTTTTCCTGATCAATCTCTTTTCAACATTACTTGCCCTACTCTTTTGTATTTTGCTCTCCTGTCAAAATTCCTCACCATGTGCTTCAGTTCAGATCAAGACCAAATGATGCCATAATCTGTATTTTATCCTATGCCTTGGCATCAGAACATTTTGGTTGGAGGTTTTCTATATACATCCCTACATGACATTTGACTTTTCCAAGAAAGAAGCATCTGGTTCCTATCACCTGTGGAGTACTAACATGGTAAATGCTTGTGTTTAAAAAAGAGAAACACATTTCTTCAAAAGAGGCTCTTTTGTAGGATTTTGAATACTGTACTTTGCTAAAATATATTATTTTATCAGCCATCTAAATACGTTGATAATATTTCTGCATCAGAGATACAATATCAAAGGCAAGGGAAATACTAATCTAAATTAATCTAAACCAAATTCATATTCTCCAATTGCACAAAATATATTAAGCAAGCACTAACTATAAATCCAAAGAACAATTTTGTGAATGGAATGCAAGCTTAATGACTAAGAACTTTGGGAATTTTAGTCCAATAACTTCAGAGGATACCAAGTTGTGAGAAATTAGTTGTCAATGGTTCTTGAAAGTTTCAACCAGGAGATTTTCATAGCTTTAAGTTAAAACTCCATGATTTTTATTCTGTTCATGTTTTTTTTCCATTAAAAAAAACCTAGTAATTTCTGCCCTCTGAAAAGGGCAGCTAATGGTAAATGAAGTAGGTGGATTCAACACACAGGTCACAAGAGACAGAAGAAAGAAGTCCCAATAGGCAGAGCCCATGAGATCTACTGTAGTTACCTAGATCTCTGAAGGCCTATGGGGATTCTCAGTCATCCAGGTCATGGTTGTCCCAAAGATCCTTTTTCAAGAGGACTTTCTGGTTTTTCTTTGAAGATGTTTTGCTTCTCATCCAAGAAGCTTCTTCAGCTCTGACTGGACAGTGGGGAATGGAAGGATTTATACTCCTTGAAGTATAAATGTAGTATGTAGCAAAACGTCTTCAAAGAAAAATCAGAAAGTCCATTTGCCTCTTGAAAAAGGACCTTTGGGATAGATCTCTGTCCCACCACTCCAGGCACACACACTCCAGGTCCTTCCTTTAAACATTGCCATCTTGAGGTCCTTGGAGGCATGTCTTCTCCACTGCAGTCTGTGTCCTATGGAACTCCCTCACTCTGAGATCCAACAGGCAGCCACCTTTTAATCTCTAGGAGAGTGCTTAAGACCTGGTTCTTCCCCCAAAGCACTGGAATAGGATGAGATTAAAGTGAGTTGAGAATGTGGGTTATATCAGGGAAGTGTAGTTTCTGTGCTTCTATTTTTTTAGTTTTATTATTGTTTTATGTTTGTATTTATTATTTCATTAGCTGTAAACCAACCAGTAATTTTTTTGCTATAAAATATTTTAAATGAAATCTCACTATCTTCCTCTTGGAAATTAGGAATTTTATTATAGAGGGAGTGGAAGTTGTTCTAATAGCCAGTAATGTAAAATAAGTGGTGGCTGCAATGTATTAGATTGTATGGACTTGAAAAGGTTAGTTAGTTTAGTCTGTACTAAACTGTAGAGACAGAGACGCAGAATATTTGGTAATTTCAATGCAGTAAAAGAAACGTGTATGAAGGGGGTTGGATTACAGACCTAATCTTAATGTGAATTATTTGATAATATTAGTCCAAAACAATCCAAAATCTAGAACTATGTAAATCAAAATTGTACCATGTGTTTGTAAGAATGCCTACATTTGGTGATGCCTTTGAAAAGTGGACAGACAAGAAAGAGTAAAAATTTCAAAGGGGCTGGGTAGAAATTTAGAGAAATTGTATTTTCTTGTATTTTTGTATTTTCTTTTTTTAGAACTAATCAAGATCATTAAGTTGGTAAGGTTTGAATCATGGAGATGTAAGGAGGAGGAGAATTTATTGGAAACTGGAAGCTGTATATGATTGAAAGATAGAAAGGACAATTCTCCTGAAATTCAGTCAGCCAGTATGGATGGAAATGGGAAGATGAACAAAAACAGAGGAATGAAAGTGTAGGGCATGGAAGTTGGAATAGTACAAAGTAGTATGTAGCTCAAAAGATGGAAAGCTAATCACAAATGGTGTGGAAGTGGTAACAACCATAGAAGAGCAAAGACTTATAGCAGAAAAATATCTCTGAAGAAAAAAAAGCGATTAAGAAAAAGCGATCACTTGAAAATAAGGAAATTGAACTGTAGGCCAGAGAGTATAATTTATAAAAGGGCTAAGCTACAGTAGAACCTTGGAAGTGAGGCTGAAAGACCAGGAAGTCCACTGAAGGACTTTAAATAAAAGGGGACAGTTTGTGGAAGCCTCCTGACTTTTCTGAGGAGAAGAGGCAAAACAGAAAATCATAATGGTCAAGATAAAAAGTGGCTCAAGAACAGTGACAGAAGCTAGGCAGATATATGTGTGAGTCTGGCAGGCAGAACAGGGAAAATAAGAACAAAGAATAGTTTTGGCTTACTAGAAATTTTATAGAGAGCCCAGTAGCCTAATGGCTTGCTTGTCCCTGCTCACCTTCCAGATGCTGAATAACAAAACAGGAGACATGCAAACACCACAAGTCATGGGTTCCAAATGCATATTTTACCTTTCTTTTGATAACCACTTCTTTGTTTTCATTTTCCTTTAGGGAGTTGGATAAAGAAACATCAAAGTGAATTTAAATTAACATTTACAACTTGGAGTATGAAAGCAATAGGAGACCAGTAAAGAAAAAGGCTATCACTAGGAGAAAGCGGGGGAGGGGGGAATCTATCTTTAAAAAAAAAAGAAAGAAAGAACCTAAGCTAGTTTCCTTTGTTCATATAATACACCAAATACACTCATCAACCACAGCCTATCTCTGGGGATTTTTCACACGAGAGAAAGGAAATACACTAATAGTAGGTGTGCTTTCAGAGATGAGTTATCAACACTTATAACAAGAATATGGGGCATTTTTTTTCATTGTTGGATTCAGAATTTAGGGTTTGTTTTTTTAAAAAAAACTATAATGTTTTAAACTGACCGCTTGTAGCTTTTTGAAACATTTAGGCTATTTCCTAAAGTATGCATGTATTCAGTAAGCCAATGTTTAAGCTGACTGTGTAATAATCATTTACAAACAAACTGCAAATAATTGGAATTCTAAAAGGGCAATAATATCCAGTCTGAACATCTGGCTGAATGTGCGACGAGCCACAACAATGGTAATAATAGTGATTATGTTAGCTGTCCTGTTTCTGCTTTATTTTCTTCTGTGCCTTTTGTTTTCTTAAAATAAAATTTTGTTTGCAGAACCATGTTTATAGCATTAAATCACAGTGCATCAAGGATTGTTTGGACTCTCTAGTCTTATAATGCAATGATCTTCTTGGATATGAATAGATAAGCTACAATTAATGCAATGGGATCTCTCCATGTGTAACTGTGTACTGTACAATATGCTCTCCTTAATGTCATATTAAAAACTTAAATGAAAGCTATGGTACAACAAATGTTGGTGGGAAACACTGCGATGGGACTTCACAAAACAGAAAATTTAAGTGATTGCAAAAAACAGAAATAAGAGACATACTGTAACCAAGATGGATATTTATTTATTTGATTTCTATAGCTGCCCATCTCAATGTTACATATTATGTATTTGTTGAAAGCATAGTATTAGAGTTATTATTGTTGTTGTTGTTACTGTTGTTAGTCACACTCTTCTTTTCATACTAGATCTCACTGCATAATTATTTAAAAGTTCTCATAGAGTGTTCATAGCTTGATTTTTGTGCTGCAGATTTGTTCACAGTGTTCATGTGCAATCTGATCACATAGACTGAGTAGCATAGTAGAGCAATTATTTCCCACCCTTTTTAATTAAACATTTGTTCATTAGATTTATATCTCAGCTTTCCTCCAGGAAAAAAAAGTTGAGGGACATAGCATAAACAATTCTCTTCTGATTGGTCCACTCTTCTATCAGGAAGGTAGGGCTGAAAGAGACTAAACCCATGATGGCGAACCTATGACACGCATGCCACAGGTGGCATGCAGAGCCATCTCTGCGGGCATGCAGAGGTCAGCTCCAGCGCACATGTATGCGTGCCAGCCAGCTGATTTTCAGCTGGCCCCGCCCACGCCGTCCCTCCCCTCCAAGGAGTCTCCACGCGGCCCATTTTGGATGCCAGGTAAGTACAGAGCTCGCGCGGAGGCTCTAACAGGGCAAAAAACGGGCCTCCCGGAAGTCCAGAAACGGGCCATTTCAGCCTCCGGAGGGCCTCCAGAGGGCTGGGGGAGGCCGTTTTCACCCTCCCCAGGCTCCAGGAATGCTTCCGAAGCCTGGGGAGGGTGAAAAACAGGCCTACCAGGCCGATCGGAAGTACAGAACGGCCTCCGGGGCACTGGGGGAGGCCGTTTTTGCCCTCCCCAGGCTCCAGGAAAGCCTCTGGAGCCTGGGGAGGGCGAAAAACAGGCCTACTGGAAGTCCGGAAACGGGCCATTTCAGCCTCCAGAGGGCCTCCAGAGGGCTGGGGGAGGCCGTTTTCACCCTCCCCAGGCTCCAGGAATGCTTCCGAAGCCTGGGGAGGGTGAAAAACAGGCCTACCAGGCCGATCGGAAGTACGGAACGGCCTCCGGGGCACTGGGGGAGGCCGTTTTTGCCCTCCCCAGGCTCCAGGAAAGCCTCTGGAGCCTGGGGAGGGCGAAAAACAGGCCTACTGGAAGTCCGGAAACGGGCTGTTTCCAGCCTCTGGAGGCTTCAGGGAGGCCTGCTATGCCCAAAACAGAGCGCGGGAGGGGTTGTGCGTGCATGCGCGGGGGGCGGGGGAGCGCAGGGGGTTACACACGCATGCACAGGGGGTGGGGTGTGCGGGGGGGCATTGCATTATGGGTGTGGGCATGCATGCACGCGCTATTGTGTACCCGAGGGAAAAAAGGTTAGCCATCACTGAACTAAACCAAGTCACTCAGACAATGTCCATGTACCTGGGTGCTCTGCTCTGTTCATACAGACAAAGACTATATTAGGCTTTAAGTAGTTATATTTTGTTAAGATCATGCTCAGTCTGTGACTAAAGATATCTAATTCTATTTTCAACTACCCTAAAACCAAGACATTTTCTCTCTCTCTTTCTTTCTCTCATCTATTGTATCTCTATCCATCCATCCATCCATCCATCCATCCATCCATCCATCCATCCATCCATCCATATCCATCCATCCATCCATCCATCTATCATCTATCATCTATCATCTATCACCGTGATGGCGAACCTATGGCACGCGGAGCCATATCTGAGGGCACGTGAGGCGTTTCCCTATGTCAGCTCCAGTGTGCATGTGCACGCTGGCCAGCTGATTTTTGGCATTCCAGAGGGCGGGGGGAGGCCGTTTTCGCCCTCCCCAGGCTTCAGGAAAGCCTCTGGAGCCTGAGGATGGTGAAAAACAGACCCAACGGGCCTACCGGAAGTTTGGAAATGAACTTCCGGTTGGGCCATTGGACCGTTTTTCGCCCTGTCCAGGCTTCAGGAGGCTTTCCTGAAGCCTGAGGAGGGCGAAAAACAGCCCAACAGGCGTACCGGAAGTCCGGAGGCTTCAGTGAGGTCTGTGCGCATGCGCGGGGGGCAGTGCGGGGGGTTGTGTGTGCATGTGTGGGAGGAGGGCATTGCATTATGGGTGTGGGCACACACGTGCGTGCTATCGCAAGCACGCACGCCCTTTTGGCACCCGAGCAAAAAAAAGGTTTGTCACTGATCTATCATCTATCATCTATCATCTATCATCTATCATCTATCATCTATCATCTATCATCTATCATCTATCATCTATCATCTATCATCTATCTTCTATCTATCTCAGTTTATATTATTAATCTTTAACAATTCACATGACATGAATTACATTCCACCCTTTTAGGATTATTCTGATCCTGATTCCTCCAAGCTTCATATTCCTCCAAGCTCATTCTTTGATAACTATTCCTTCTGTGTGCTAAAAGTGCTCTGTCCTGGTTTCTGGTAGGGGGCTCTTGCAGAAACAATTATAACAATTTCTCTATACACGTTTCTTCTAATTTTCTGAAATTTAGCTGCTGAAAATGGGAAGATGGTGTCTGTTTTAATTTCTACGCAGCCTAAAAACTCTTATTTCAGGTTTAAAATATAGCATACAGTACCTGGGAGCAATGGCAAGTGTAAGCTTTTTTAAAACATTGTAATAACAATGCCACCTAGTGTTCTTACATTGTTTCAGACTTTATGTGCCATATATCAAATGCTGTGTTTTGCTTAAAGTGGACAAATGTATCACACAAGGCATAAATTAGCATGGAGATAAGAAGAATGCAAAGATACAACTTAGACCTGGATTTACATTGCCTGGCACATTTTCTCTGGCAGTCTCAAGATAGAGAGAGAAAGTCAGACTAAATGTTCTCATTTAATTCATTCTTGTCTGGCACTCTGTGTGTCAGACATATATTGCATCTACAACTAATGCATAATATTAGTATTATGTATTATTATTACTATTAGTAATAATACTAGTATTAGAAATCAGTAGAATTTTACAACTACAATAGATTATTTCTCTCTGTCTTCCTTCTAATTAAACATTTGCTCATAAGCAGAAGGGAAGAATAATTTACTTTGGCAAAGAAGGGCATTTTGAAATAGCTATACTATTTATTTACTTATTTAACTTTGTAATGCTAGCAGTACCTTGCTAATTAGCCAACACAATACTATAGGATCATTGTCAGTTGCTTTAAAAGATTAATTACATGTTTCAGTTTTTGACATCATTTTAGAACTCAATTAAAACTAGGGAATCCTCAGTGGGGGCTGCAATGTGTATATAAATTAACATCAAATAGGCAATAGGCACATCAAAGTTACCTGTTCATTCAGGTAAAATCTGCAGTAGATTGTACAAAGCAACAAATTACAAGCCCAACCAACATAGCCGATGACAAAAATTTCCTGAGACCATCAGCAATGAGACTCTACAGTGCTATCCAGACAATAAGGCGATAGCAATAATGCATCTTTAAAATTATTATTATTATGAAATCATGAGCAGAGGCAACTGAGCCTATGTCAGCCCTCAGAACTAGGTAAGACCAAGGGGCATGAGTTCCAAGAATACTCATTATTGTTGTAAGATATAACAAAATTTTGAAAGCCTGTCAGAGTTCCTCTTTGCTCCATCTTACACTAAACAAAATCAAGACAGGGTTATTTTAACATTCTTTTCTTTTCTTTCTCAGTATTACATAATCTCTTCTGAAACTCCTCCCTTAATTGTTCAATTATTGTTTCCCAAGATGAGGGGATTCACACAATCTCCCTTATAAGAATCATCTCCAACCACATGCAGAATACAAGCAAGGCCAACAAGCTCATACTCAACTTCCCCCTCCCTTGTTTGCAGATGGGCTCAACAGCACATCAAGGTCAACAAAGAAGTCTCAGAGAGAACATCTAGATGTAGCTTGAAGACACCCCCTTCCTCTTGTTGCATGACAACCACAATAAAGCATTGCTGTGGCAGGAAGCAATGATTCTACTTCATCCTAGGGCTCAGTACCTGGTAATTCTGGAGGCAGTTCATGGGGACAGCGCTTGTGTGGGAATGTCATATGAAATGATGATTCACCATTTCCCTACATGGGACTTATTGTTGATTTTTAGGGATTTAATGACCACCACCTTTGAACCCATTATATAATCTTACCTGAAAGGCCATGTCTTAGTTAGAAGGGCCAGATAATTGCTTCATTTCCATAGGTGAATTCCAAATGCCATGGTACTTTTGAATTTCTCCCCAAATAGCATCCTAGGATACACAGTTGACCCAACCTAGATGTATGAAGGGCTCTGAGAATCTACTGTAATATACATTGGATGGGTAAAGAATCAATAAGTTATTTCCTACCAAAAAAGAAATCAGAGTGACAGGTTTCCTGTTCTACAATTAGCAAACAGGTTGAAGAATGTATTATCTTGCTTACATAGATAGCAAGGGGGAAATTCTCTTGCTGCTCACCACGCAGAGCCACAAGGCAGTGTCTATGTTAACAGCCTTAAGTATAGAAGTTAATAAACGCCTACTTGGGTGGAGCTATCTACCTTTTTGAAATAAAATAGAAATATAAAATAGAATCAAAGTGAGCCACAATGGTTTACTATCAGTGCTATGAACTGTAATATTAACCCTTTCTGGAATAATACTATGGTGTATCCCTTTCCTGTTTGACCCCAGCTCTGCTGGCCAAAGAATAGTTTTGACTTACTAGATGGATCTAAAAGTCTTATTTAGGTTTGGAGGGGAAGAAAATTAAAAACTGAAGAGTTGAGAAGCACATTACTTTATTCTTTAGCATAACCATTTACTTTCTATGCTCCATTCTCATATACAGCTACTATAATGGAATATGCAGTAAAGGAGGAATTAAACCAAATGTGACTGAGTCAATGCATGTGATTGAAGGAAGGTGGCTCCCTCCACCCAACAGGAAGAAGTCTTAAAGCTTTCCAGCTAGAAGTAGAATTAACTCTTTTCCCATTAAGCCCATCTTCTGATGATTCACAGTTAGTCCAACTACGATTTATGCTAAAGTATGAGCCATTGTGACACAGTGGTTAGAATGCAGTACTGTAGGCTACTTCTGCTGACTGCCAGCTGCCTGCAGTTTGACAATTCGATTCTCATCGGCTCAAGGTTGACTCAGCCTTCCCTCCTTCTGAGGTCGGTAAAATAAGGACCGAGATTTTGGGGGGGGGGACAATATGCTGACTCTGTAAACTGCTTAGAGAGGGCTGTAAAGCACTGTGAAGCAGCAGATAAGTCTAAGTGCTATTGCTAAAGTAACTATTTTCATTCAAGGGCCAAGATTTTAAAAACCCTAAAAAGTCTTTGTTATACAGGTAGTCCTCAACTTACAACTAGAATTGAGTCCTAAATGTATGTTGCTAAGTGACACTTGCTAAGTGAGTTTTGCCCCATTTTACAACCTTTCTTGCACAGATAGCAATAGCACTTAGCAATAGCACTTAGACTTATATACCGCTTCATAGTGCTTTACAGCCCTCTCTAAGCGGTTTACAGAGTCAGCATATTGCCCCCAACAATCTGGGTCCTCATTTTTACCGACCTCGGAAGGATGGAAGGCTGAGTCAACCTTGAGCCTGGTGAGATTCGATCTGCCAAACTGCTGGCAGCCAGTGATCAGCAGAAGTAGCCTGCAGTACTGCACTCTAACCACTGCGCCACCGCGGCTCACCGCGGATGTTAAATGAATCTCTGTAGTTGTTCAGTTAGTAGCATGGTTGTTAAGTGAATCTGGCTTCCACATTGACTTTGCTTATCAGATGGTGGCAAAAGGTAATCACATGACCCCGGGACACTGCAACCATTATAAATATGAACCAGTTGCCAAGCACCCAAATTTTGATCACAGGACTATGGGAATGCTGCAATGGTCATAGGGGTCAAAAATAGTCATAAGTCATTTTTTCAATACCATTGTAACTTCAAACAATCACTAAATGAACAGTTGTAAGTCGAGGACTACTTGTAATCTATAGCAAGTTGTTATTTCCTCCTAAAATCTTGAGTCATTTCTGACTGATGGAGAGATGATATAGCTTCTTTTTTCTAGCTCTCTAATTCTTACAATTGTTGCAACTATAGTAAAACTTAAGTATTTCATGCAAAAACTCTGGAGATCTGTTGCTTATCAGTGTCAAAGCAGTGGTGTGATTCTGGTAAGAATTCATAGCTCTCTGCCTCTATGCTAAATTCAAACTGAAAAGTGGCCCTCCTCTAAATTTAATTTTATGGCATCTCAGGAGCTATAGGATATTTTCTATGGTTAAGGCCCTCCAGAAAGGTTGGACTACTTGTTGACTGAGAAGAGTAAGAGTTGTGGTTTAACATTTCCAGAGACATCTGGCTGGGAAAGATTAAATTAGAGAGAAACATCCTAGGCCACTAAGAATAGTCAAACTCCCTTGACGAAACCTCTAAATTATTGTTAGGAGCACTGTGGCAAAATGTATTATGAACAACTGACTCATAAAACACCCTAAAACAGGTAAAACTATTATATAGTTGAGTTTTCATATTCCACTGGGCTAATTTGCTCCTTATTTGGTAATGGAGGAATGGTACCATTAATAATATGGTAACATTTTAAACCCTACGCTGCTCCAGTTTAAGACTGGAACTGAAACAGTCATCATTAGATTATTACGAGCAAGGTATCCATCTCATTGCTTATTACTTTCTCAAGAAATATTTGCCAAAATTATGCACCATCTTCCCCATGCAAAAATATGTTTTACCGTCTCTGCAATATATTCTGGAGATATTTGGTTAACTAAAGTGCTCTGATGTTACCGAAAGGATCCACATTTTAAGAAAACACTTACAGACATAACTAATTGCACAAAGTTATAAGGATATGTTTACAGTAGCAGCTGAAAAGTTAAAATGCTTAGGAAATCTTCTGTGTGGCTGTTGTTGATCTTACCCTGTCATAGAGTATTCTTCAGTGTTCCAGTGATCATTCCATGTTTGACAGATTTCGGAATAGGATATAACAAGATGTCCAAAATCATCCAAGACAGAAGTTTCTCCCATAGTAAAAGCAAATAATAAAAGCTTGGCTGCTTTAACAGCCATGATGTGCATTGAAAAGAACAACTGTTTATACATTTGACTAGCTGCTTTTAGTCCTAATGGGAACTAGGGGATCCCACCATTGCATTATTATTATTTTTTTCCACTGCAGAACAGCAGAGCAGCAAACAGATGTTAAAATGGGGATGAAAACAACCTTGCCATATAATATCGAAATCAGAGCAAGTACTTGATTTTGAAATTGTTCAAAATCAGGTCAAATATTTTGACTCAGTATATAACCTATATCTGTTCTAAATTGTAAAACATTCTATACAGTCTAGTTTGGAATATTCGCTTTGTAATTTGTTTTAGAATTTAGAACAGGTAAAGGTTATAGTCAAAATATTGTAGAATTATTTCAAAGTCAAGTACTTGCTCTGATTTTGATATCATACAGCAAAGTTATTTTCATCCCTATTTTTACATCAGTTTCCTCCTCTGCTGTTCTGCTGCGGAAAAAAATAATAATTTTGCACACATTAATTTTGGTGTTTTGTTTTAATTTTTATATTATATTAACATATTATTTTAAAAAATTGAGGAGGGGATGCTATCTATGCCACCTTGATTTCCTAGTAGGAAGGCATGATATAAAGTAAATCCAGTAAAGAATGAAACAATATATTTTAACTATAGTTTCTGTGGGGACGATAAATTCAGTTGAGTTTTAAAAAACCTGATAAATTGAAATAATTTGTAGTTTTCAGTAAGTGCAGGCAAAACTATACATGGTGCAATCCTATTCCTACTTAATCATAAATCTTACTGTATTTAATGGAATTTACTTAATAGTTTTAAGGTGATGGACTAGGAGCAGGAAAACCTGACACCTAGTCTTCTTTGGACACAAAGCCACTTTGGGCCACTCATTCTTTCTCAAACCTAGAAAAATGGTAAGGGTAAATCACTTCCAAAAATGCTTCCTAAGACTTGTCCATACAGTCACCAGAGTTCAAGCCTGACTCAAAAGCCAGAGGTGAGTTCCTCCCGGTTTGGACCGGTTCGCCCGAACCGGTAGTGACCCGCTGGTGATGTCACGATGACATCACGGATCCGTTTTGGTCAGTGCCAGTCCGTGGACGCCGCCATCTTTTTTTTTTTTTAATTTGAATTTTGTTTTGTTGGGTTTTTTTGGGGGGGGGAAATGGGGGGGATTTTTTTTCCATTTTTTTTTTCTTCTGCGCATGCGCAGAAGCCAAGTTTCCGCACTGCGCATGCGTCGCCAACTTGTTTTTGGCTTTTGGGGGGAGGGATTTTTTTATTTTTTTGCATTGCGCATGCACACACGCGCAAAGCGCACGCGCCCCCACGAGGTGCGGCCATGCAGCGCGGGAGGAAGCGAACCGGCAGCGAGGTAAGTTAGAACCCACCCCTATCAAAGGCTAATAGTAATATTAATAATAGCAGAATACACACATACTAAGAATATATTTAAAGGACTGCTGACTACATACACCACTGTATGTAGTCAGAACCACTGTATGTAGTCAGAACAAAAGTACTTTAAGCAGTGGTGGGATTCAAATAATTTAACAACCGGTTCTGTGCCCTAATGTCCGGCTGGGTGGGCGTGGCCAGGGGTGTGACAGGCAGTACTCGGCCTCCTGTACCCCCCTGGGAGCAAAAACGGGCCGCGGGGGGACCTGCCCCCCATGTCCTGTTTTGGGCCTAGTAGGCCTCCCTGCAGCCCCCTGGGAGCAAAAATGGGCCATGGGGGGGGAACGCCGCACACACACCCCGTGCCCCATTTTGGGCCTAGTAGGCCTCCCTGCAGCCCCCTGGGAGCAAAGACAGGCCACGGGGGGGCGTGCCGCACCTACCCGCACCCCGGTTTGGGCCTAGTAGGCCTCCCTGCAGCCCCCTGGGAGCAAAAGCAGGCCATGGGGGGCCCGCGCCACACACACACACACCCGTGCCCCATTTTGGGCCTAGTAGGCCTCCCTGCACTTACCTGGGAGCCAAAATGGGATGTGTGGGGACTCCTGGAAGGGGAGGGGAGGGGTGGGGGTCAGCCAGCAATTTAACAATTGGTTCGGCTGAAGTGGTGCAAACCAGTTGAATTCGACCACTGGCTTTAAGTCAGAATTAAAGAGAGTTATTGTTGCTACTCTATATTTTCTACAACATGTTTCTCAGCCATGTCTAACGCTACATAAGGTAATATAAGGAAAATTATGTTTTGTCTAGCAATGGAATAAAAATTGAACTATTAAGAAATTTCTTATTTCTAGAAGAGGAAATCACACTAAAACTTCCTAAGATACAATTGGGTATTCAAACAACTACACCAACTCTCTAAGTTGGCAACTGGGAATCTTTAGACAACCTGAAGTATAAGTATATTCCAATTCTCTCTACTGTTCTTCAGATTGTGCAATAATTCTCTATCCTTCAGTTTGCTCTAACTCAAATTTCCTGAATATTTAAACTCAATAGTTGTCTTGTATTCAGGTATGTTTTCACTCATGTTTTAAAACCTTTGAAAGGCTAGTACTGTCCCACTTGAAAACCATCATGGATCCACTGTTAGACCCCCCTGCAATTTGCATACCGAGCAAACAGATCAACAGACGATGCTGTTAATATGGCACTGCACTACATCCTACAACATCTTGAATCTCCAAAGACCTACACAAGGGTCCTCTTTGTAGACTTTAGTTCAGCATTCAATACCATCATACCAGACATTCTTCTAACTAAACTAAATCAGCTAGCGGTACCTGAACACACTTG